>CM041781.1:219399582-219687410 GCA_023374045.1 Limonium bicolor
AGTTTTTCTCTTGGCACCAAAATTGAGCTTTCCAGTTTTGAAAAGATAAAACTAAAGGGCTTGCTCCAACTAAGAGTTATCTATGCTTAGTTTTGGATTTGGAGCTAAAATGAAGATTTTGTGAGCAAATGAAGGTGGAGAAGTATGGGCTGTAGCAAGAATGATTTTCTACTGGGAGAATGAAAAAAAATTCAGTGGGGAAGGAAGGAAATGAAGAGAAGAGGAGAGAGAAGAGGTATAAAGAAGATATTTGTATATAAAGGTAAATAGTCTTTTTCTTTTCTTTCCCTCTTTTTTTCTAAGTTTGCTGGATTTGGTGATGACTCACCCTCTCAAAACTGGCCCCCCTCTTATTCCCTTAGATATTTAGGTGTTATTGCCATTGACCACTTAAGAAAGTCATTTGACTTATTTTGGGCACTATTGGGTATTATTCACAATTAGTGCTCATATTTGTGAACATTTTGGTTTCCCATTGATTTAGGCTTCCTAATGTGATACTAATTAGTACACATGTTGATTAAGGTTAATCATGGCACATTTAGCCACTCACAACCCATTTCTAAGACAATTTTTCAAAAATGTGCTTTAAGAGTCCTTAAAGCACAATTTGTGTTTAAGCTTGTTTTTGAGCTTGGTTTTCTTTGGTAATTGATTTAACATGTCCATAAGCATGTTAATAAGGTCTTATAATGATATTTGAGTGCCAATCAAAGTTACTCCGCTTAGAGCATGTTTTTGCTTAAATTGCTTTTATGGCGTTTCCTTGTATTTTCTTTGATTTAGATTGTCTACCAATGGTTCTAAGGCATGTTTTAGCCTTATTACATCATAACTTGATGTTTAATTAATATAATTAGGTTTGGGGTATTTCAAAGACCTTGTGAATTATCTCCTTGGGACTCTTCTCCATTGACCATCTTTCTCTTTTCCCGTCAAGTGATGTCTCTTCACATATCGGTTGGAGGCCTACGACATTCCACCGCTTCCCAATGTTCCCCAGTGCATGAAAGGTGCAATGATGGTAATTATTACACTTCCCTTGCACAGGTTGTAAAATCTGGTTGATGGACACCCAGTAGAGTGGGATCTTCGGCTCTGCACCTTCCTCTGTTCCTTATGCATGCAAAGTTGGGGTTTTGTAAAGTTGAGTTTGAGACTATGGAAGCACTAGTAGAAAAAACATCATATACCATGGTTATTTTGCTAATATACCACGGTTTTAACCATGGTATTTACTCCTGTCACAAATGTTAAAAAATTAAAACCCACGTTCAAAACCGTGGTTTTAAATGAAGATAAAAAATCATGGTTCTATAAACAATCATTTTAAAGTGTTTTTCACACGGAATTTGTCAACTATAAACCACGGTTGCAACCAATAACTGTCGTATATAGTGAGTAATAAATGGCGGTTATTCTTAAAATCATGGTATATAATGTATAAAATTAATGAAAACCACGGTTATACATAAAATAGTGGTTTATAGTCTGTGAATTTTTTTTCGAATCACCGCGATTTAGAAGCGCCGCATTCAATATGGTAATCTCAACAGAGCGCAAACACAAGAGAATGAAGAGGCCAGAACATGTTGTTCCTTGTTTGCGAATTAGGGTTGCAAAATAATGAGTGAAGAATGGAGGCGCCGTATGTTCCTTGTTCGCCGGGGGGGTTACAAAATTACCGTGAAAGAGAATGGATGAGGCGTAGACCATGTTCATTGTTCGCCGGTTAGGGTTGCAAAAATTAGAGTGAGTGGAGATGAGGAAGAGGCGCAGAGCATGTGTTCCTTTGTTCGCCAGTGTGGGTTGCAAAAATTACCGTGAAAACAAGAGAATGAGAGAGGCCGGAGCATGTTCCTTGTTCGCCGGTTAGGGTTGCAAAAATTACAGTGAGTGGAGATGAGGAAGAGGGCGCAGAGCATGTGTTCCTTATTTGCCAGTATGGGTTGCAAATTACCGTGAAAAAAGAGAATGAAGAGGGCCGGAGCATGTTCCTTGTTCGCCGGTTAGGGTTGCAAAAATTACAGTGAGTGGAGAGGGGAAGATGCATAGAGCATGTGTTCCCTTGTTTACCAGTATGGGTTGTGAAATTACCCTGAGGTTGAAGAGATGGCACAGAGCATAGTTCCATGTTCCCAATGTGGGTTGCAAAAATTACCGGGAGTTGAAGAGAATGAAGAAGAGTTACAGAGCATGTTTGATTTGTTCGCTAGTGTGGGTTGTAAAATTACGGTGAGAGAAATATATAAGAATAGAGAAAGAGCCACGTTAATTTGGGCCGAAAATTAAAAATCCCGCTTAGAATATATACCACAGTTTACCAAAAAACCATGGTTTATATACTAAGCATGCAATATAAATGACGGTTGCCCGAAGAACTGTGGTTATAATATCACCGGTGACACTATAAACGACGGTTCATTGGAACCGTCATTTATTATTTTTTCTAAAAACAACGGTTACTGGACAAACCGTGAATAAAGTCACGCTGTTACATTTTTTATGACGGTTTGGCTTATAACCGTGGTATATAAACTTTAAACCATGGTTACAAATAAAACTGTGGTTTAAAGGGTGTCACATAAATATTTTTTCCACTAGTGAAGCTATGAAGGCGATGAGAGTGAGAGCCCCCTGGACATCACCAATAACCTTTTTGCGGTTCAAACCCGTGAGCCATCTAAAACTTTAATGTAGCAGGACCTGGATACCATTTTTGGGTCCGTGTTTATGATGTATGCTTCATCATCATACTTTGGATTTTGAGCGACGGGTTGCCCAGAAGCTGTGTGTTATTATGGAGCTATTGAAGATACTGGATTATCGGGCGATAACTATCTCAGGTTCAAGGTGCTCTTGAATATTGTTCAAGTTTCAGCGTTACGTGCTCTATCTATCTTTGTGATGATCACTATTGCACATTCTTGGTTTCATATGATAATATTCCTTTGATTTGCTGGCTGTCACTTATATCACCCGCGCATGCGTGACTCCTTGTCCGGCAGATGAGGTTCTTGTGCCTTATGAAATGAGTCTCTAAACTGAAAACTTCCAGCTAGCTATATTGTGTCTGTAGGTGGTCAGGCAAATGGATCCATGGGCCTAGGAGCAGCATGTGATGTCCTCATCCTTATATCCTTCAAATTGGGATCTAATCCCTGCCAGAATCCCGCTCAATCCAACCAGGATGTGGACCTTTTTGACTTTGAGCTGCCTACACATACACAAGTTCAGAGAGGTTCTTAATGATGCGTCAAAGCCTGAGTTTTAAGACCTCTAGTTGGTTGAAGCAAGGAGAAAGTCTAAAGGTAAGCCTTTTGTGGGTGCGGGACCGTCTGTTCATGTGCACTACAAAAAAAGTACCATTTACTAACACACACTTTACTACACATAATTTAATGTCTCTATAAGTATATTTTACCTACACATTATATATGTCTGTAAAAGGAAAATAATTTTTACTGACTCATTTATTAATGTGTCAATACACACTATATTTTTACTAATAAAATTGATTTACTGACTTATAAAATTTTAAGTTAGTATAGTGGTAGGGATGGCAATGGGTCGGGTTTGGTCGGTGGATCATCACCCGCACCCGTCACCCGACTTCATTCGCTCCACCCGTACCCCGACCCGTCACCCCGTTATGTATCACCCATCACCCGTTTCAACCGTCACCCCCGCGGGTGAAGCGGTGAACCCGTTTACCCGTTGTTTTTTCTTTTTCCTTGTTCGTCACTAAGGTTTACAAATACTGTGAGTGGAGAGAAAATAGAGACACAAAGCATGTACGTTCTATGTTCGCTGGTTAGGAATGCAAAATTTACTTCAGAGAAAATAATGAAATATTGCACAGAGCATGTACGTTCCATGTTCGCCAATTATGGTTGCAAAATTACCATGAGTGAAGAGTTAAAATAAGGTGCAAGCATGTATGCTCAATGTTCGCCTGTTACGATTGCGAAATTACCTTCAGTGAAGAGAATGAAAACCTTCATAGAGCATGTAAGTTATTTATTTTTCAGTTAGGCTTTCAAAATTACCGAGAGTGAAGAAAGAAAATAGAGGCACAGAGCATCTTTGTTCCATGTTTGCCAGTTAGGGTTGCAATTACCTTCAGTGAAGAGAATTAAAACTACGTAGAGCAAGTATGCTAGGCTGTAAATTACCGAGAGTGGTGAAATAAAGATGACGCAGTCACCCCCAGAGCATGAATGTTCCTTGTTCACTAGTTAGGGTTACAAAAATCATTAGTGAAGGAGAATTAATAATAAGTAACAATTTAACATATAATATATATAATCTATGCGGGTGAGCGGGTCGGGTGATGGGTGAAAAATGTTCACACCGTCACCCGACCCGCACCCGTACCCGTTCCACATTCCCCGTCACCCGTTTTTCACCCTTTTATAGTGGTTTTTCACCCGGTTTAGCGGGTTCGGGTGACCGGTGAAATGGGTACCCGCGACCCATTGCCATCCCTAATAGGGGTAAGTTATCAATATTTAACTCTCAATCAGTCACTAAAACTTGTTAAAAAACAAAAAATTGGCGGTAATATCTATATATACTAAACTAAAGAGCGCTAACACTCCTGCCTCTTTCATCGACGATAGCGCAGAAGAGTTCTCCAATTGCTTCTACACCAGCGACTGAGCGAGAACAGGGATTGAATAAGGTTGAAGTCTTGAATCCCGAAAAGAATAGGTGTGGAATGAACGGTAATGATTCTGACTTTCCCCTCAATTTCTAGATTAGGGTTTATGTTCTTCACCCTATTTCCTCTATCGATTCATCAGTCTCCTTCGCATATAATATTATTGCTTTTGTAATTATTGCAGTGTTGATTGTCGGAGTTTTCTACTACCACCGTCATCGATTTGATTTATTCTGGTCCCGGCGAGCAGCCAATCTTGTACCGGTGGTATGTTTTTTTATTGTCCTCTTCCTCTAGTCTCCTTCACCGTGTGTATCTCTCGCCCTTTGCAATATATTTTCCTCTTATACGTGTGAGTGTTTCTGGTGTAAGTTTCGGAAAGACTTATTGGTGACTGCTGAGTGTTTTCTAATGTTTACTGTAGCGGTTCTCCTGATGATTCTTTTGTACTTTAGCTTATTTGGAGATACTGATGCATATGGTCATTGGCGATGATTAATTGTTTGTTTTTGTCAGAATAAATACACAGTTTTTACCATGTTTGGAGGTTTCTTATGAAAGGATTCATCAGTTCAACTAAATTGTATGTTCTCATTTCTTTCCATCAATCATGTTCTGTACATCTAGACCGGCTGTGTATTATGCACGACCATCTTTTTGAAAAATATACTATTGCTTGAAGTTATCCCCATATCATGTTGAGTATGTTTTACATGTGAAGATTTAGTTACTTTGTTTTGCTTTATTATGCAGAACAAATGTAAATGAGCTAATAGCAAACTTCAATGATCCTGGTTGTCTTCAATCTCTTACTGCCGCCAACTTTGCGAAGGAGGTAAGATCTTGTAGGGTACTTAATTGAGGCTTTGCTGTATCTTTCACTTTATATGCTTTCTTTTGATTCGTTTCATAATGTTATCAGTTAATTGTCACTATCGAGAATTTATGTATGAGGTCCTGATGGTGTAGTTGAATGTATTTTTTGCACGCTCCTTTCCTGTTTGATTTTGGTTTCAGCATTTGGATTTCTTAACTAATTTCTCTTATTCTTCTATGTGTTGATAATGCTTTATAATGGCCTAATTTTTTTGCTGAAACAGTAGCACAAATATTATTCT
This sequence comes from Limonium bicolor, assembly GCA_023374045.1. Taxonomy (NCBI): domain Eukaryota; kingdom Viridiplantae; phylum Streptophyta; class Magnoliopsida; order Caryophyllales; family Plumbaginaceae; genus Limonium; species Limonium bicolor. Next base: position 219,405,364 of record CM041781.1, read on the forward strand.
TTTGTTGTCCGTGTTATATTCAGATCCTTTCATGATCTCTAACTAGTTGATGAATGTAATCCATGAGGAAGTAATGGCCTTTCTGGTACTACTGTGTCTGATATTGCACTACTTAAAGTTATAGAGTCTAGCAATTAACTTTTAAATTGTTTCTTCCGTAGGAAACAGAATGGCAGTGCCAGTATTAGTTCTGGCACAAATTCAATGAGCGAACATACTATTTCATACAATATAGAAATTAAAAAACTTGTTCACGTTGAAAGATTCAGATTAGGTGAATGTATAATTAATGGGTTTGATAGGAACTGGTCATTAAAGGGATGTTAATCAGAATGACTACGAGTTTGGGTGAGCAAAGAATGGGGAAGTATGTGAAAAAGGGATGGGACAAGGAAGCACTCCACAGAAAAATATTAAATGTGTTTGTTTCTTAAAATTGTTCTTTTAAACTTGTGTTTGAGGGACTGTATTAGATATTAGTATATTCTGAATAAAGTAACGTGGAATTTCTGAATGACGGTTGTGGTTGAATGGAAATTAAAACAGGGCTACTTGGTTTTATTATACTCCTGCAGGTGGAGAGCTAGAAATATGAGTTTAGGAGTTTGTTGAGCACCATTGTCCTGCCTTTTGGATTCCTCAATGTCGGACTGTCCCGTCACCGGGCTTTTCTCTTTCAAGGTGCTAATTCATATTCTCATTCCTCAATAAGTAAATATATTTTAATGTTCCTGCACTCTACGTTCTCCCTTGATTTTGTGGGTCTGGTAGTGGACATATATTTTACCCAATAGCTTGTTATGACATTAGTAACTAAATGTTGTTCTTTATGTTCAGTTTTTCTCTGCTATGGCACGAAAAATTTCAGAATTAACTTTGACTTGTGTTTTTTCTTTGCTTCTCAGATGCTTGATTTCGCTCCGCCTAATCATTAGGTATCATTCTTTAAATGTTATCTTTCTTCTACTTTCCATTATGTATAACAACCATCTTCATAGTAATGTGTTTGTATAATGTCTAGAAAGTAATCAACCATATCTTATCCGTGCTCTGATTATACAGTCTGTTTTGTCGATAAGATCAATCTTCGACGCATGCTAGTTAAAGGTAGCTTATACACCGACAATGATACGGAGCTGTAAACTTAATCAAACTGTTAATGGGAGGTATTCACTTTCTCTACATACATCATTTTTTGTGTCTGCAACTGTCTACAATATCAGTTTCTCTATCTGAAGCATCTATTGGAAGGATTTACATTGACGCATTGTTATTATGAAGATATGTTTATATTATGCTCTAGCTAGTAGTGGCCATTTTAAATTTTGCTCTAGTGAGACGTGAGTAATTATCTATAGTTCTTGATGTCTTGGTGTCCCATTAGATGAGACTTTCAAAATAGTCTATTCTGTTAAGTATATCTGGACTTTATTCTTTTGCATGTTCTTCATAATTGGTGCCACATTAAAGGAAGTTTTCTGTGTATTTGCTGATGTAGACATATAACATGTGGATTTCACTTTAGGTTCAATCTAATGGAACAGTTTCCACACTGCCGCCTCCTCTACAAAGGATCCTACTGTTGGAAGAGTTCCACTTGCTATACATGGTGAAGATCAACTATCATGGCAAGCAGCTTAATGAGTTAACTAAGGGAGACCATTTTTGGGTGTCAGAGATGAGTAAAAGAAATTAGATGATGTCAATATTTTTATTTTAGAAGTAGGAGAAGTATGAAGAAAGAGTGCTATTTTCACTCCTAAACTTGTTCAAGAACAATAGTGTACTTTGGCTTAAATGCAACTTATCTTGATGTTGACTACGACACTTTTGAAGTATAATGATGAAGATTAGTGTTTAACTTTCCCTATTGTAAACTCTTAACATTTTCTATGCTATTGGAGCTTATCAATATTATGGTTATTGTTTGAGAATTACAGATCATTTATGAATAATATTGTATTTATCAGCTGGTATATGTGCAGCATTATAGAAATAATTAATTGAATTGAATTGAATTATTGTTTGTGTTAGTAAAAGTCTTACTAACATAAGATTATGAGTTAGTATAGCTATTATATGATGGTTTATTCTGTTTGCATAAACGACTTTTTACTAACACACAATTATCTGTTAGTATATAGTTATACCAACATTTAGTTTTATGTCAGTATAAATGTACAAGCTACTCTGTCAATTAAGATAAGTGTTAGTATAGATTTTATGTCTCTACCGACTAAGGAAAATAAGTGTTATAAAAGATCAGAACCTTTTACCAACCACACTGAAAGTGTCTGTATAGACCTATAGTATCAGAGGTTATACTGACACTTTTTTGGTATGTCAGTAAAGGTCAACCAGTCTATACTGACACATTTTATGGCTATAGTAACATAAAAAATGTGTTAGTAAATGACACTTTTTTGTAGTGGTGGGGGATCTGGTCAATGGGACAAATGTTTTGGCTCATAACCCATCCCAAAACAAGCTTGAGGGGTGATTGGTGTTCTCGGGTGCATGAAAGTGGATGCATTTCATGCATCTTGTGTTCTTTTGGAATAGCTAGTATCCTGTTTGTCTTTGCTATGTCTTTGCTTGTGTGTCTTTGGTTTGGGTTTGGTCATTGTCCTTGTGTTTGGTTGGCGGTGGTCTTGGGAGTGGATGACTCTTTTGTTATGGTTTTGGAGTATGTTGATCTACCCTTGTTACCTTGGCCCGTAGGTTTTGTATAAAGCTGACTGCGTTGGATCTTACTTGTTGACGGGCGGCGTTGCTGGTGGTTAATGATGTAGTGTGGTGGTGGTGGTGGTGGCTGCAGTGTTTTGGTCATGGTGGTTGAGTTGACTTTGGTGGTTGTGCTTGTTGTTTTTTGTTGCTCTAATATGATTAATGTTGCTAGTTATGCTTAGGGTTGTACTTAATCATATCTAATCTAACATATAACTCTTATTTCAAAAAAAGCTTGAAATAATTCAAGCATCAAAAGGACCTAGATGAGCCATATCTTTGCAGGGCTCACGAATAAGAGGGAATCAGTTTTTAAGTCTTAGAAGGAATATGAGACGTCCTTCAAGACTTTAGCTTGGGCATCATCACAATGACTACTCTCCGCTCTCAGCTTTGGCATGAAGTTTTTGGTTGTCTATAGATTTGAAGGAAATTGACTTTTTAGATAAACCGTGTGATTGAGTTTTTGAACTAGGTATATAGGTTTTGAGTTTGAATCAATAAGATTTAGGTGTAGATTGGTGAGATTTAAGATTAGATTAATGAGAATTATTAGTGAATTGTGACTATTCTTGATTGACCGGTCACAAAAAAGTCTATAATGTACTACAATCTTTCTTGAGATTAGCAAATGACTACCTCCATCCGGTTCATCAAAGGACACACAAGTAATTAAGGTGGATATAGCCGGTTTGGTTGGGGTAAGGGCCCCTAAGAACTAAAGTTTAGATTGGACGGGCTTTGACGCCAATTGACACGCATTCCTTGCAAACTCGCATGTTTTCTTATTAATTTGTGTGCTTTCAGATGCCTGATTGATGATTTGCATTTTTTTTTATACTTACTGGAGAACCAGTTACAATGACAATACTATAACATAGTGCCTTTCTCGTAAGACATAGCAAAAGAGATTACAAAATACATAACATATAGAGGATGTGACACAATTTGAAAAACGAGAATAACATGCGACGAAAGAAATAGAGGTTGTCGGTTCTGCTACACACTGATAATTAACTACTGCATTCACTGAAGCTCCACGGTTGGAGGCGCTTTCGAGAGTGCCGAGAGTTTAGCCAAAAAAGCATGTTTGTTTGTCACTTAGATGTTTGTCTACTTGATGTTTCCTGATCACCCCAAAACTTGTATTTTTGTATTTTTAAGATTTCGTTACAATTTTGATGAAAAGTATCATTTTCGAGTGTACACTTTTTGGTTTTTTTTTAGAAAATCGAGTACGTAAAAACATACTGAAATCATGCCTCTCGGGGCATGACGAAAACCCGTAAAAGTTAATATAAATCATTTGAATTTTTACATTCAACAAAAGACTAAAAAATACAGCTTAATTATATTGAATATTTTTTTTATTTTAATATTTGAGATAAAGGGCATATAAAATATACTAATATATATTTGCAATACTAATAACTTATCAATCATATATGCATTCAATATTGGGATATGAAGCTTAATTATATTCTCCTTTATAATGTGGTAAGTAAAGCTTAAATAATAGGTAGACAACATCTGTCTAAATGTTTATTTAAATTTTAGTATTTTATTTCAAATAGTTATAATCGACCTACAATTTGTTTTGAGTGGAATAATAATTTTGATCAATATTATTCAATTGCTAGTTGAAAATATATGTAAAGTGACTTCTTCAATCCCATTGATTTAAAAGATTATCACTATGCTGACGGATAGAGTAGATAGGCAAACAAAAGATAGCAGTCATCCACCAGTAAGACAGAGTGAAGCCTTGACATACCAGAGTCAATAGCCGGATATAAAATGAATGATTTTAATAATTGCATACAAATTATTATTATGCTTAAGTTGGATTGAATAATCAGAACCAGGTTGGGTAAAATTATTGGATTGATTGGAGAGTGGTTATATAGCACACGACCATAGGTCCATATATATAATTCATATTGTTTAGGTTTTGTCTTTATTTATTGAGAACGGTATATAAGTTAATTTGTTTTCTTACAGATTACTATTATCTATAGAATTAGTAAAAAACAAGAAATCAGTTATTGGTAAATAGTACTAATTATAAGTCAAGATAATACTCTTTACCAAAGTACCTTGTTTGGTATCATTGGCTTCTGGGCCTCGTCGCTTGTTATTCTCAAAAATGTCATCCAATACGTAGTTAGAAAGCTTCGCTCCTTTCCTCCTGGTCTGGGACTCAGCCAGCAACCCAACCACACCTGTAGCTTGGAGCTCTATCTGTTTTGACAAGAGAAAGGGGGGTCTTGGCATTAAGGATGTTTTTCAAATGGAATATGTCTTTCTTCTTAAACTATCTCTGCTATCATTAATAACTCGCTGAGAGACTTTGGATCCAATGGATCCATAGTGTTTACCTGGAAAACTTCAACATCTGGGACGCCACTCCTAACGAAGGTGACCCGTGGATCTGGAAGTCCATCCTTAGGGCCAGGGATTGGTGGATCCAACAATGCGGCTCTACTCAGGATGCCACTCCCTCTTTTCCTCACCAACCCCTATTCTTCTCCGTTTTTAACTCCATTACCAGGATGTCTCTTCCCCTACTAGGCACTTCCCTGGTATAATATCTGTTGGAGACCTGGGTGCTCCCTAAAGCAAAATTTATTTTGTGGGTAACCCTAAAAGGTAGACTGAAAACTTGTGATAAACTGCAATCTTGGGGCATTAGCCTTGCTAACGATGCTGGCTCTGTGAGCAACTCAGAGACAAGTGGGCACCTATTTTTTTTTTGGAGAACTTCTTGCAGGATCTGGTGGACTATATGTGACTGCTGGGATCCCCACCACAGGTCCAACCTTCGCAGCGCGTACACTGGCTTTCCCACTACAAGCAAGAGAAAAAAGGCCTAAGGATTCTGTCAACGTGCGGCCATTGCTAATGTCGTCTACTTCATTGGATTGAAAGATGTAGAAGAGCCATGATGGGCCAGTCAGAGACCCCACTCTCATCATCGCGGACGTGAATGGAGCAATCAAATCCCCCATCTGGACCAATCTACACCCCAATCGAGATACCGCGTGGCTTAACCAGATCCTGAAGTCCTAATCTTATTTGCCCCCTTCCTCTTTTAGTCTATGATGTATTAGGTTGTTTCTAAAGTGCTCCTATTTGACTTGTATATCCCTGGTAATCTGATATATAGATCCCCTATGTATCTCTTTTGTATAAACTCTTTTATTCATTCAATATATTATTCACCTCTTATTAAAAAAAAAACAAGATAATAGGTAATCTCAATGCATTTGCATTTTGGCCTTTATAAAACAAAATTTAAAAATTGAGTAGCAGGAGCAGCGCACTGTTCCCCAACAACTTACATACCTACCGTGAGTAGTAAGTTAATTATTTTATCATATACATATAATCAATCAACAAATATAGCTGAGATGGGAGTAATAATGTCGTGGGGTATCCCGAGAGTGAAGTCCAGGTTAGGTTTTGAAGTTGTAGGATTCAATACCACTGGTGGTAAGCAGCATAGTACATCTGAGAGGAGTGATGAGCATGAAACAATCGTCGTCTTTCATAACTTAAGCGTTCTATATCATTCTGGAAAACCGGACACAGAAAGGAGATATTATGCTTAAATATAGAATAGAATAGAATATACCACAGATGCATAAAGTAGTAGTATTTTATAAGAAGGAAAGAATTTACCTGAGACGATGGCATGCTATCCCCTAATCTGTTCGCATTCAGCAGCGCCCAAGATTCTCTGTTACATCTAAACGGAAGCATGAAGAATCATAAATAAACGAGAAAAGATTGAAGTCACAGCCCGCGGATCTTTATCTCTTTATGAAAAGGAAACCCCTAAAGAAAAGCGAAGAAATCAAGTCAAAAGAAAAGGAAGCAAAAAGGAGTAAAGGTGATCGATCATGCATAAGTATAATCATTCTTACCAATTCAATAGTCATATCTAACGGCGCCCATAGGTTTTCATTTTCTTGCCCTATATAGTATAGTATAGTATAGTTCCATTATTTAGAAACCAAATGAGAACGTACGTAGATCCCCTGTTAAAATTCAAACCACTTTTGCAGATTAGCTAGCGTTTTTTGCCACCCTCACTTCAAGGCTTCAACTCTATGTGAGGAGCGAGTTATTCCAGCTAGCTAGCTTATATAATATAGTCAAGGAAATGCTTTTGCGGACCACCGCAATGTAGTGCAGAAAGATGGAGGAGCTAGCATTATGTCCACTTCCGTTTTGCCACGAAAGCATTATAAAGAACAAATACCCAAAATGTTGAACCTCAATTTGATGTCAGATTCTATCTACTAGCTGCACTTATTAAGTGGCGCGGTACACTTACAGCAGAATCATCTCACATCACATCACATCACATATAATGCTACCTGTCTAACCAAACGGTAAAGTAATAGCAGTAATATTGACTCTTATTGACATGGTTGACGAATTTGTGCCTCTCCTTTTATATATGTATATTGTAGTACTTACTAATGGTTATTCGGGTTTGATATTAGTAGTTAACAACATGCTAGTAGTTAATATTGGTATTAATTACCTTGACGTGTTTCCCCAAATGCCATGGACTTGATACCCATAAGATCGGGAAGCTGCTGTTTTGTTGCTTTTTTCATTATGTTGTGCTGTTTATGACTGTGGAATTTGGGAAGAGATGATGATCATACGAAGAGTTGTGCTGCTTATAATTCCGAGTACATCATTGTCGTTTGGGAGGGTTTCTAGATCAGAACAAGTATCTAAAGTAAGATGACCCGTTCTCATATACCATGATGAGATGATCAGATAATTGCCCTAATCAGAACCAAATGGTAATTTAATTAATCAATACGTCAATAATTAAGATAGATTGTTTAACGGAAGAAAAAAACGAACCATAACAATTTTCGGGTAATTAATTACCTGATGGAGATGGTGATGCTGGTCTATCTGTACTCTTCACTGTTCTGTACATCTGTGTAAATGTAAAACTCATTATACTTCAAAGCAAAAGACAAAAACTCAAATAATAATACCTTTTTTTCAAAATGAAACACATGATTAATGCTGTTGGAATGGACTGAATACATTTCAGTACTACTCATTCATAGGCATAGGCATAGGCATAAGCATAGGCATAGGCATAGGCAACAATATATATATATATATTGTACGACTTGGGGGAAAGTGTTTTTAGAGAGAAAAAAATGGGTGTCTTTTGGTTGCATATATTCATATACTGATAATATAAAAACGGTACTACGTACCATGGATCTTTAATTAGCATATAAAAGCACACAGACCAACGCATACTAAAAGATGAAAAAGGAAATAGGTAGGTACAATAGCGACATCACAGAATTTCCACTGGGTAATAAATACTACAAGTAATAATTATTCATTGTTGGTTAGTTTGGTTTGGTTAAACGAGGAGAAAGGCAAGGCAAGCAAACCTACTCGTGTCGTGTACGGCTGGCTACAGTAGACAGACTACATATAGATATTGACGAGTGTTGTGCGTTGGAGTAAGAGAATTGTTTAACCATAGTTAAGATATAAGGCTGAGGAGAAAATGAGTGGTTGGTACAGTTTTAGGGTATGGGGAGGAGGGTCAATCAAGACTGAACAAGTATCAGAGACAGATATGAGAACACACGGAACAGAAGAAGCTCATCATCTCAAAATATCATTGTGAAATGATGGTGTTTTTTTGTACTTTGCATCTTTTTCTTTCCCAGTCCCTACTACTGCACTGCACTGCACTGCACTGCACTCCCATCTCTAATGATTTTGTAATCTTCAAAAAACGGATCTACTAGCAGTAGTACATATGATAAAAATGTCAAGTAGGGAAAGAATAATGGTTTTTATTTTCTGTTTATATGTGAGGGCATAATTTTGTCTTACGTACTGTAGAAGATGGATCAGATTACTAGATATGATTCCTGTCTGCGTCTAATTCCAATGTGGTGTTCATCTTTCCAATGTAGAAGGAGATAGAAAGCAGCTCGTTTGTCCAGATCGATCTGATGACGATGGAATTAACAGCACAGTGATCTTAAAAGAGGATTAATTATTTGGTTCATTGACACAATGAAATGAAGGGTTTCCTTCCAAGTAAAGTCAATTTCGAATTTACTACTGAAACTGAAAGCACCAAGTAAAGCTCCATATATATATCCAAGACATACAACAAAGAAAGATCCAAAAACGTACGGACGAAAAACTGGGAAGAAAGAAGATTGATGCTTTATGAAATGCTGAAAGTAAACAAAAGCTCAAAAGAAGGAAGGGGGATCTTGATGAAGACAATTTCATCTTTCACTTTTACGGAGTCTGAAAACGGAGACTAATTAAGACATGAGAAGGAGGAAGGGTAAAGCAAGAGAAGGAGACAGACATTAGTTGAGGAATCATGCAAAGAGCAAGAAACCAATTGAATCTAGTTATATATAGTTAGTACACAGTACATAGTACAATACTTTTGAAAATTTACCTGTAAATGGGACTTGACATGGGCTAATGTGAGATCCTTGACATCCATGAGCTCCAGAACTGACTTGGGTGTAGCTCCTAATTAATTAATTCCATCAAAAACACTAATCATCATACACCAATCACAGTTCAATTAAGGGAATTTGCATCAGCACATCAGTATATATGATTTGCAAACAACTGACTGACTCTGAGATAAACCCAGAAAAATTTAGAGACGGAAAGATACAAAGAAAATATTAAGGGTTGCAGAAACATATATATAGATATGTACTTTCATGGCCGCCAAGTAGCTCGACAGCATGAACGAATCGAGCGTGAAGAGTTGAGGTCCACCTCATTCTAGGAGCCCTTGAAGTAGTTCTCTTAACCGGGAACGTCGACGATCTCATCATCATCAGACGCTGATGATTGTAACTATGATAATTATTAGTCTGGCCCTCATAATTGTGTAATGAACTCGCCGCCACTTCCAGTACTTTATTATCGCCATTAACTGCACCACTGCAATGAGGAAGAGAAGGGTTTTGGTAGATCGGAATCCCTCTAATAGGCTCGATAAATCTCAAGCACCTATCAGGACTAGTAACTGATGAGGGATAGTGAGAAAGTGGAGAGTTCTTCATCTGGTACTGTAGATGATTATTACCACCAATCCCACGGTTTTGAAGATTATCAATATAATCATGTGGTACACCATAATTATTAGGAATTTGTCGTTGAAGTGGGAATGGGTTTTTTGTAGTGTCACAGAGAGATTGCTGTTGGTAATAAGATGAGGAAGAGGGTACTTTGGCCATGGAGAGTGAAGGGGAGCTAGCTGAAGGACTAGAACAGCTTGTAGTGGTGGAACAAATTGAGGAAGAGCAAGGATCAACGTTTACTACTACTGTTCGACTTGAATTATAATTCAACTGTTTATTCCATGAACCCAAATCTCTATCTTTGTCTTCTGATTTCCTTATGTTGTCTTCTTCATCATCTATGAATTTATTAGTATCACCTAATGTAGCAGCTGGAGGCCTGATTTGAAGAGATAGGTCTGGGTGTGTTGGGAACAGCTCCATCTAGCTTCTTCGATCTTCTCAATTGAGTTGGTAATTCTACCCTTGTTTTTCTTTTTCCTTTATAGGAAGCTCCGTCGGATCTGAAAGATGGAATTTTAATTTGTCTTGAGGGAGGATTAATTTGAGAGGAGAAGAGTGGAATACTTTAGAATTTGAGGGTTTCTAATGTGAACACCAGTTGCACAGCTCACAAAGAGAGAGAAGAAGGGATAGGGTGTGAAATTTGGCTCATTTGATTCTACACCGCTGCAAAGCTAGTGTGTGTGTGACTGTGAAGAAGATAAAGACAGTTGAGAAAAGGATAGGGGTAGTAGACTAGACTAGACTAGACTAGTAGAGCTGGGTAGGGGGAATGTTAGACTTTATGCAATGGCGAAAGGAGCGCAGATCGATAGTTGAGTTTGAGTACTGTAGTTGCTTTTTCTGTGGACATAATAAGGAGTCAAGTCTCATGGGGCAGCCCGCAACAGTGCTTTAAGACTTTGGGTGTGTACGTAGTAGTAGTAGTTAGATGCTTCAATTAATTCCTTCACTTCTTACTATATTATTGTCTGCATGCGATAACAGTTCACTTTATCTGTATATCATTCTTCCTTTTTGTTCTTTTGTGTTGATATTATTACTTTTGGGTGTGTGTGGGCCGGCTCCCACGAGAGGAGTCACCTAATTTTCTACACTACTACTAGTAATGTAATTATCTGGGTATTATATATCTTTGGTAATTTATTGATAACTATAGATATATTTGTTCTGTATGGATGTATATGTAAAGTTATAGACTGAATTATTATATTATTGAAATTCTATTAGATGTACATATTAACTTTTTAAATTGTACAATAAGTTTATAAAACCTGTACTTTTATACCATACAAACTGTACAATTTTAAATATAGTTAAAGATAACTACACATACTTATAACTGAAAATGATTGTATATCTTCAGTTCAAAAGATTAACAAAAGCGCTCCTCTACTCCAGCCTTCCACACATGCCTCTACTTGTCAGTAAGTTTATAATCAAGTCTCGTTTACTATCTTCGACTACACAAATCCTTAGTATTTCTATCATTTTCCCTTAACCATCTCTCTTGACTTATGGGCCCACTAAATCTAATCTCCCATTTTGCTACCGTAAAATCGATTGTACACATATCCGTAGTTAATTAATTAATCAAGCAGCTACTGATTTTTGTATGCTAAAATTTTCGGATCCTTTTGCAGCTGTCAAAATGAATTAAGTGGAGAAGAAAAGTGGAACCCAACTGTTATCTGTGTAACCTATCAGATTTTAGTTGTAAGCTGTCAAAATAAAATAGAGGAGAATGTGGGACTTAGCTGTTAGCCACCAGAGTTCAAATGCTAACTGTCAAATAAATAAAATATAGAAGACAAGAGTGTCAAATGTTAAAATAAATAAAGTAGAGAAGAAAAAGTGGGATCCGGCTGTTAGTTGCAAACTATCGGATTTCAGCTGTCAGCAGCCAAAATAAATAATGTAAAGCAGAATAAATGAGAAAATATGCGCAAAAGTTGACAGCTACTAAAACGAATAAAGTATAGGGAAAAAGTGGGAAAGCTAGGAGTTGCCGAATTTCAGCTGTCAGTTGCCAAAATAAATAATGTAAAAAAAATGAGAAAAATATTTACAAAAGTTGACAGCTGCTGAAACGAACAAAGTATAGGAAAAAAAGTGGAAAAGCTGGAACCTATCGGATTTCAGCTGTCAGCAGCCAAAATAAATAATGTAAAGGAGAAAAAAATGAAAAGTTTTTTGCAAAAGTTGACAGCTATGAAAACGAATTAAATATAGAAAAAAGTGGGAAAGCTAGGAGTCGCCGAATTTCAGCTGTGAGCTGCCAAAATAAATAATGTAAATGGGAAAATATGTGAAAATGTTTACAAAAGTCGATAGACGCTAAAACGAATTAAGTATAGGAAAAAAATGGGAAAACTGGGAGCTGCCGGATTTCACCGGTCAGCTGCCAAAATAAATAATGTAAAGGAGAAAAACAAATGAGAAAATATTTGCAAAAGTTGAGAGCTGCTATAACGAATAAAGTAAAGGAAAAAAGCGGGAAAGCTGAAAACTGCCGGATTTCGGTGTCAGCTGCCAAAATAAATAATGTAATGGAGAAAAAAAATGAGAAAATGTTTGCAAAAGTTGACAGCTGCTAAAACGAATAAAGTAAAGGAAAAAAGTGGGAAAGCTAGGAGCTGCCGGAATTCAGCCGTCAACTGCCAAAATAAATAATGTAAAGGATAAAAAATGAGAAAATGTTTACAAAAGTTGATAGCTGCTAAAACGATAAAGTAAAGAAAAAAAAGTGGGAAAGCTGAGAGCTGCCAAAATAAATAATGTAGAGGAGAAAAACAAATGAGAAAATGCTTGCAAAAGTTGAGAGCTGCTATAACGAATAAAATAAAGGAAAAAAGAGGGAAAGTTGGGAGCTGCTAGATTTCGGCTGTCAGCTGCCAAAATAAATAATGTAAAGGAGAGAAAATGAAAAAAAAATGTTTGCAAAAGTTGACAGTAGCTAAAAAGAATAGGGTGTAGGAAAAAAAGTAGGAAAACTTGGAGCTGCTGGATTTCAGCTGCCAAAATAAATAGTGTAAAGAAGAAGAAAAAAATGAGAAAATGTTTGCAAAAGTTGACTTCTGCTAAAACAAATAAAGTAAAGGAAAAAAAGTGGGAAAGCTGGGAGCTGCCGGATTTCAGCTGTCAGCTGCCAAAATAAATAATGTAAAGGAGAAAAAAATGAGAAAATGTTACAAAAGATAACAACTGCTAAAACGAATAAAGTATAGGAAAACAAGCTAGAAAGCTAGGTGCTGCCGGAATTCTGCTGTCAGCTGTCAAAATAAATAATATAAAGGAGAAAATGTTTGCAAAGGTTGACAGCTGCTAAAACGTTTAAAGTAAAGGAAAAAAAGTGGGAAAGCTGGGAGCTACCGGATTTCAGCTGACAACTGCCAAAATAAATAATGTAAAGGAAAAAAGGAGAAAATATTTGCAAAAGTTATCCGCTATTAAAACGATAAAGTAAATAAAATGTGGGAAAGTAGGGAGCTGCCAAAATAAATAATGTCAAGGAGGAAAACAAATTAGAAAATGTTTGCAAAAGTTGAGAGCTGCCACTGGTGGAAAAAAAGTCTTATAACACAGGGCTTTATAACACGGCTACGACGTAAGCGTGTTATATAATATTATATAACACGACTATCGTGCTCATATAACACGACTAAGAAATAGCCGTGTTATAAGATCCTCCGTCCACAATCCCGCGAAAAATAAACAATAAAATGTCATCGTTTCGCTTTGTCTTATAACACGGCTACAGTAAGCCGTGTTATAAGATTAGAGAATTTGGCACTACAAAATCCCGCCAAACAAAAAACAAAAAATAATTATATCTTATAACACGACTATGCATAAGCCGTGTTATAAAACCATATTTTATACCACGGATAGGCATCAGCCGTGTTATAAAACCCGACTTTATACCACGGCTCTATAGGTAGCCGTGTTATAAGATCAAAAAATTAAATATTTTCGGCGCTGAAAAATCGCACTTAAAGGAAAAAAATTAAAATTTTTGAGTCTTATAACACGGCTGAAATTTTTATATCTTATAACACGGCTATATAGGTAGCCGAGTTCTAAGATCAAAAAATTAAATATTTTCGGCGCTGAAAAATCTCGCTTAAAAAATACAAATTTTATATCTTATAACACGGCTATATAGGTAGCCGTGTTATAAGATCAAAAAATTAAATTTCAGGCGCTGAAAAATCGCGCTTAAAGAAAAAAAACAAAAAAAATTTGAGTCTTATAACACGGCTAAGCATTCAGCCGTGTTATTAAAGTACAAATTTTATATCTTATAACAGGCTAAAATCCCGCTTAAAAAAATACAAATTTTATATCTTATAACACGGCTATATAGGTAGCCGTGTTATAAGATCAAAAAATTAAATATTTTCGGCGCTGAAAAGTCCCGCTTAAAAAATACAAATTTTTATATCTTATAACACGGCTATATAGGTAGCCATGTTATAAGATCAAAAAATTAAATATCGGCGCTGAAAAATCCCGCTTAAAAATACAAATTTTTATATCTTATAACACGGCTATCTAGGTAGCCGTGTTATAAGATCAAAAAATTAAATATTTTCGGCGCTGAAAAATCATGCTTAAAGAAAAGAAAACAAAATTTTTTGTGTCTTATAATACGGCTAAGCTTTAGTCGTGGTATAAAGTCCTTCTAATAACCCATTTAATCTTCTTTCTCCGCATTCACGAACAATTGCGCCTCTCTTCCAAATCTTCGACTCTCTCTCACTCACTCACATACGACTACGCCTCTCTTCTTCTCTTCCCTGTGCCTCACCTCTTCTCTTCTTCATTAAGCTAGATCTCCTCTCCCTCTACAGAGTAATCTCTTCTCTTGCTAAATTCGGTTGTTGCTGTGTAATTCTCCCTCAAATTCAAGGTTAGTTATGAGTTTCGTTCTCAGTTTTGTGCTTTGGCTTGAGTTCTTCGGTTTCTGATTTTGTGGCTTGATTCATTACAAATTCAGTGATTGTTTGTGCGGATCTGAGTTGTGGTTTGCTTGCTGGTTCGTTCTTCTACAATTCGGGATGGTTCGACACTTTCAATCGAGGTAGGTGATGATCGAATTCGACTTCATTGTTCAGCAATGGGGAGTTTAGAAATTCTGATTTTGTGGGCTTAATTCTCTATGTTTTTTGAGTGATTTTACTTGTTGTTTAACCTCTTCAAACCCACATTGATTCCCTCTATGTTTGCAAATTTCGTAACAGAGTCTATGCTGTCCAAACACTGGCTTTGAATGCGAGGACGTGTCTGTCAAATGTGTGGGAAAGAAGCAGAAACTGGAAAAAAAACTGCAAGTTTATAACACGGCTAAGCCACATGCGTGTTATAAAGTCCAGAATTTGGTGGCATTTTATACCACGGGTGCTTTTGAGCTGTGGCATAAAAGCTCATTATATAACACGGCTAACTATATAACAGTGTTATAAAATGCCACCGAATTCTGGACTTTATAACACGCCCATGGCTTAGCCGTGTTATAAAACAACATTATATAACACGCCTAAGCGACAGCCGTGTTATAAAACCTTTTATTTTTGGCACTTAAAAGTCGATTTATAACACGGCTAGCCGTGTCATATAGTCGATTTTATAACACGGTTTTCAGCCGTGTTATAAAGTACAAATTATATATGACGGCCGCATATAACACGACCTTTAGCCGTGTTATAAAGCCCTTTTTTAGCCGTGTTATAAAACGTTTTTTCCACTAGTGTGCTATAACGAATAAGGTAAAGGAAAAAAAAGTGGGAAAGCTGGGAGCTGGCGGATTTCGCCTGTCAGCTTCCAAAATAAATTATGTAAAGGAGAAAAAAATGAAAAAATGTTTGCAAAAGTTGACAGCTGCTAAAACGAATAAAGTATAGAAAAAAAGTGGGAAAGCTATGAGTTGCCATTTCAGCTGTGAGCGTCCAAAATACATAATGTAAAGGGAAAAAAATGAGAAAATGTTTGCAAAAGTTGACAACAGCTAAAACGAATAAAGTATAGAAAAAAAGTAGGAAAGCTCGGAGTTGCCGGATTTCAGCCGTCAGCTACCAAAATAAATAATGTAAAGGAGAAAGAGAATGAGAAAATGTTTGCCAAAGTTGACAGCTGCTAAAATGATAAAGTAAAGGAAATAAAGTGGGAAAGCTAAGGCCAGATTTCACGTGTCAGCTCCCAAAATAAAAATGTAAAGGAGAAAAAAATGTGAAAATGTTTACAAAAGTTGACAGCAGCTAAAAAGAAACGAGTATAGCAAAAAAAGTAGGAAAGCATGAAGCTGCCGGATTTCAGCTGTCAGTTGCCAACATAAATAATGTAAAGAACAAAAAAATGAGAAAATGTTTGCAAAAGTTAACTGCTGCTGAAACGAATAAAGTAAAGGAAAAAAAGTGGGAAAGCTAGGAGCTGTCGGATTTCAGCTATCAGCTGCCAAAATAAATAATGTAAATGAGAAAAAATTGAGAAAATGTTTACAAAAGTTGACAGCTGTTACAACGAATTAAGTATAGAAAAACAAGCTAGAAAGCTGGGTGCTGCCGGAATTCTGTTGTCAGCTACCAAAATAAATAATGTAAAGGAGAAAAAAAATGAGAAAATGTTTGCAAAGGTTGACAGCTGCTAAAATGTTTAAAGTAAAAGGAAAAAAAGTGGGAAAGCTGGGAGCTGCCGGATTTCAGCTGTCAGCTGCCAAAATAAATAATGTAAATGAAAAAAATGAGAAATTATTTGCAAAAGTTAAAAGCTACTAAAACGATAAAGTAAAAAAATGTGGGAAAGTTGGGAGATGCCAAAATAAATATTGTCAAGGAGAAAAACAAATGAGAAAATGTTTGCAAAAGTTGAGAGCTGCTACAACGAATAAAGTAAAGGAAAAAAAAGTGGGAAAGCTGGGAGCTGCCGGATTTCGTGTGTCAGCTGCCAAAATAAAATGTAAAGGAGAAAAAAAATGAAAAATGTTTGCAAAAGTGGACAGCTGCTAAAACGAATAAAGTATAGGAATAAAAAGTGGGAAAACTAGGAGTTGCCGAATTTCAGCTGTGAGCGTCCAAAATAAATAATGTAAAGGGAAAAAAATGAGAAAATGTTTGCAAAAGTTGACAGCAGCTAAAACGAATAATGTATAGAAAAAAAGTAGGAAAGCTCGCAGTTGCCGAATTTCAGCTGTCAGCTATCAAAATAAATAATGTAAAGGAGAAAAAGAATGAGAAAATGTTTGCAAAGGTTGACAGCTGCTAAAATGTTTAAAGTAAAAGGAAAAAAAGTGGGAAAGCTGGGAGCTGCCGGATTTCAGTTGTCAGCTGCCAAAATAAATAATGTAAAAAGGAAAAAATGTGAAAATGTTTACAAAAGTTGACCGCAGCTAAAAAGAAAAGAGTATAGGAAAAAATGTAGGAAAGCTTGAAGTTGCCGGATTTCAGCTGTCAGTTGCCAAATAAATAATGTAAAGAACAAAAAAAATGAGAAAATGTTTGTAAAAGTTGACAGCTGCTGAAACGAATAAAGTAAAGGAAAAAAAGTAGGAAAGTTGGGAGCTGTCGGATTTCAGCTATCTGCTGCCAAAATAAATAATGTAAAGGAGAAAAAAAATGAGAAAATGTTTGCAAAAGTTGAGAGCAGCTAAAACGGATAAAGTATAAAAGCTGGGGGCGGGCGGATTTCAGCTGTTAGCTGCCAAAATAATTAATGTACAAGAGAAAAAAGTGAGAAAATGTTCACAAAAGTTGACAGTTGCGAAAACGAATAAAGTGAAGGAAAAAAAGTGGGAAAGCTGAGAGCTGTCGGATTTCAGCTGACAACTGCCAAAATAAATAATGTAAAGGAGAAAAAAATGAGAAATTGTTTGCAAAAGTTGATAGCTGCAAAACGAATAAAGTGTAGGAAAAAATGTGGGAAAAGTTGGGAGTTGTCAGACTGGGGTAATCAAACGGACCCATATCATTAGCGGCCACACATATTTTCAAGTACTTGTTAAATTGCTACTGTAATATAAAATCGCTGTCATCAATCACTACTACAATATTGATTTTTTAGTGCAATGTGCAGACTATCAAATAGGGCAACACTAAACTTGCTCCTATAATATAACCTAATAGTGCAAGATACACTCGCCCCACTTGACATTGTCAAATGGTGCATATTTTGAACGCCGCACTAACTGGTGATATCATTTGGTGCAACTAGTAAAATCGCTCTAATTGATACAGCCAAATACTGCAACTTTTATGGCCGCTCTAATTGTTATTGGCCAAATAGAAAACGGCGTTAAAGGTCTGCGCTTATACATAACATCAAATGGTGCATTAATATCGTGTTGCACTAATTAAGATGGTCAAATAGTGCAATTTATTTATGGTCGCTCTAATTGTTACGTATACAGTCTGTGCAGTAATCAACTCGCTCTAGTAGATATACAATAAGTGGGTGCAACATATTATATCACCCTAATAGAGATTGTTAACTGGTGCATCAGTCAGATATCACTACAATAAATCATCCTTCACAGTGTCTTTTCCTCTCTCTTTTTCGTCATCGATGATTACAGAGCGAAGTAGCAGAATTCACAACCGAGGTCATTAATCTTATTGTTGATCAATTTCTTCACAGCCACCATTGTTTAATTAGACAATCCCTTGAAAATTTGCTCAATTACTTAGGTTTTTTTTTCTTTCCATTCGTAAGTTCATCTTTTCTCTCGACAATACCTTCTTCTCACTTTTTCACCGTCAACACTTCGACCGCGTGAGGAATCTAATCTATTCTGACATGTTTTAAGGTTGTATGAACTCATCTTATGGGAATTGCTCTTTTATGTTTCTGAATAGTTGAAGTAGTAGTTGTGTTGTGTTTTTTCCGAACCGTTTTTGTATGCTGTAGAAACATGAAAATTACTTATGTGTAGATAATACAAAGTTACCAATGTGTAGAAACGGATGAAATTATATTGTTTGTGGAAAATAATATATAATATTTTGACTCATTTTTCAATTTTCAATTTTCAATGTTTGGTTAATATACTATAAAAGATCAAACAGAATAATAATACTAAATAATCAAATGGAATCAAAATTACCTGTGTAGGATTTTGTTTTTTTTTCAAATCTAAAAGATCAAATAGGGCAACTCATTTTTTGCACCATATGTGATATCAAACAGAGCAATAACAGTAAAAATGCACTAATGGAAGGATATCAAATAGTGCAATATATCGTTATGCTCTTGATGTTGTATATCTATTAGTGCAACTTTTAAGGGTTACCCTTTTTGTGTTAGTAATACATTAGCATGTTTATGCACCACGTGGTGCAATGTCCTAGTTGCCCTAATTGTAAACATCAAACAGTGCAATTAATAGATTTTGCACCAATAGTTAACTATCAAATGGTGCAACATGTACATTTTGCACCAATAGTTAACTGTCAAATGGTTGTGGTAGAAGGAGATAAAATGGGGCAACAAAATAACTTGCACTATCTGATATTGCTCAAACGGTGCAGCAATATACTTCGCACCCCTTGCTATTGATCAAACGGTGCAACCCACCAAACATGCACTAATTGATTAGCATGATTTAGTGCAATATTTAAGTGTACTGTTTGGGTTTGATCAATTGGTGCACATGATCTTTGCACCCATAGAGCTTTCAAATGGTGAACACTGAAAAGTTGCCCCAACATCTATGGGTGCAACCTTGGAGCAACATTAAACTTGCACCAAATATATTGTTGGTGCATGAAATACCCCAAACCTTAATGTGTTAATTAATTATGTAATTATAATTTTCTAAGGCTAATTAAGTCATTAAGATCATTGGTGAAGAAATGAAAACCAAAAAGAAGAAGAAAATGCGTAAAAGTCACAAAACGCGAAAACGCGTATTTAATTATTTTAGGAGGTATATAACCTTCATTAGGGTTATAAATATATTTTTATACCTTAATTACAAATTAAGAACATGTGGGAAAAATCCCGGAAGAAAACGGATCCAAACAATGCGTTTAAACGCTAATGGAGTCTTAGAGCGCGTTTTTCGAGAAAACCCGAAAACATGACTTTAAACAGTTAAACGACCCCGTAAAAATTATAGTTGAATATACAACTATAATTAAATATTAATGGGAGTTTAGTAACCATTAAAATAAAAGAAACGAGAAAATTTCGAAAAACGGTCCCGGTTAGTGAATAGTGCTAAACCGGGTAAATAAACGAGCGTTTTCTGTTAAAAACGAAAAACGCTCCAGCGTGTATACATTAGTGGTCCGGTTTTATTTATGTAAACAGCCCACTCACACAAGACTAGTTAACTAGTTAATTAAGTCAAAAGCAAAAAAAATAGAGGGACCACTTATACCCCTCTCCCTCTCTCTCCTCTCATTTCTCTCTTTCCTTTTCTCTTTCCTCTCTTTTCTCTCGCAGCCGGTTCCTCCCTCCTCCTCTGCCGATGGAGTTCTCCAACCTAGCCAACAATGGCTTCCTCACTTCAATGTCATGCCCAAGCTCCATTTGAGCTCCAAATAAAAAACAAATCACATATTCTTCTTCCTCTCATCTTCCTCTATCATCCTCTCTTTTCGAAATTTCAAAAGGATGAAGTTGACCTCCATGGGTTTTCCCCATTTGAAGAGAAAATGGCACCAATGTGAAGCTTGGAGTCTCCTCTTCCTTCTAAGGTAAAGATTTCCAAGAAAAAGTCATTTTTCCCTCATCTGTTGGTGTAATCGATTTTTCACCATTGTTGATACCTTGTTTTTCTCCTTGTTCTTGAGCTCCAAATTAATCCTTCAATGGTGGAGTAATCCCCTTCTTGATTCAAGGGAGAGAATCCCTCTTAAAAACTTCAAAAAGGTAAACCCTAACTTGTGTTCTAAGCCCTTTGATTTGATTGAGTTTTCTAAGGGTTTAGGTAATTAATTGTGTATGTTTTTGTGTTCTTGGATGTTGGGATGGAGTTTGGAAACTCCATACCCTCTTGTCCGATTTTGAAGAGATGAGGAGCAAGAGGTGAATTAAGGAGACTGTGGAATTAAGGTAAGGGATCCTGTAACACCCCACTCTATAAACCCGTAATAATCACTCCCGTAATAATCACTCTCGTAACATAATTAAAGACGTCTCACAGCGGAAGTTAAACTACATTAATTCCTCACTTGGGTGTCACATGCCATTACTCGCCCATGCGAGTAACAAGCATATCCGAAATATAACAAATGACAACAACAACTAACCGCAGTGATGAACGAGATATTCACTACATTATCCTATATACAAACCGGTACCTATAACAAGTGAGCACTTAAGAATTCCCAGATTACAACGTACTAACATGAAAAATCCTAGAAGCGTAATAAAAGTCGAGGTCATCTACCCACGATCCCGCACTCCGGCGTCAATCATCAATCACCTGAAACATAAAATATCGGTGCCCATGGAGGGCTCAGCACTTGGCCGAGCATGTTAAACTATGTTGTCCTAGACCCTTTAGGTCACTTAGGTCAATTAGCCGTCTGAACATGAGGTTGATTACATGCTGGTTCATTTTGCAGTTTATATACAGCAGTAAGTAACATGCATAAGCATACAGTAATCCATCAAAGTGACAATCCATCCATTACATACAATCCACGACATACCAGATACCCTGTTCTATAAACAGTCCACAATATACAGTAACATTTATACAAACACGTAGTTACTTCCATCGAGATGTTAGTAGTTTTCCTTTAAATTATATTAACCACCATTTAGTCTTACTCTCAATACCATTGGGCGTCATGTTGGGACAACCCGGAAATAACCTTACTGGACAGTAGTCCTCCCGTACACACGAAGTGCTCATTGCCAAGGATCACTCGATCCTGGGGCTTCCACTTGCCTAATAAAGGCGTCCATGAATGGCCGAAGCCGTGTGCCAAGGTCGGCACCCTGGTCCAACAGTCTATCTAGGCCCGTCGGAATATAGAGGGAGTCGGTCCGATACGGACGTTATACTCCGGTGATCACCAATGCGCAACCAACTAGTCGAAACTAATTGGATTCCTATACCATATACCTTAACCATCACTCTCCAATATGTGATTAATCCTTAATCAACTACCCTAAGTAATGCTTAGGTCTTGGAGAAGTCTTACCAATTATTACCTTTGAAGTCTCATGTACTTCCCTAGAATTAGTCTAGGTTATAGTCATGTTCGAGTATCAAGCTCTAGAGGGGGATCCCGAGTCTCGTTCCTAAGTGTTTTACTTAGGTTAATTAGGAGTAAAGTTCTCAAATATTAGTATTCCAATCGCTTGAAATCATAGTAATATTGTCCGAAGACGTCGCGCACAATAATAATCGCTTAACAAATCAGGGAATTAATCCACACAACATGCATAGCACACATATCACTCTTATCACATAACCAAACAATACCAAACCCGAGGCTTCCCTCAGGGGTTCAGACCACAGAATCCAACATACCGTACACCGACGAGCAAAGCTAGCGAAATGAGCGCACGTCTATCCTCTACGTTCCTGGAGTTCGAATCCCGCAAACCCGATCTACTGAGAAATGTAACTCCTATCAGCATCCACGTCTTCGGATTTATAGTTTGTCGTACGGTTTAACTTTCGAATACGTATTACCCAATACCGTATTTTATTCACTACATGGAGGTTGGATTCTCAGTTATCATGATATCCAACACGGTTATTTGTTCTCGTATAATTTACATATATTTACATTTACGTGTATGTATTAATACTCACATGCTTACATATACATATCTATATTATGTATGTTTATAGGCTCGTACGTACGCATATGTAATACTCTTCGCCTTATTGTTACACGTTACATGATGGTAATTACTTAACGATCAACGTTATTGTCTAAACCCGATTCTTGTATGTCTATGCGTGCACATGCGCATAACACTTATATGTTTCCGTAGTTGCGTTCACTATAGTTCAAGCCACATTATGATATACGTTCTTGGTTATATTTCCTCCTCACATATTAAATACAGTCTATATGTGCATAGGTATTTACAACATCACATATTACTTTTCCATCCCATATCAAGGTTCCATATTGTATGAATTACATAGTTGTTCATACTAAATTACTTCATCATTCGCTATAGCACGTATATTGTTCTTTCGTGTTGTTTATTCATAGGTTCCTTATAGGAACTCTATTTCAAGAATATACAACATACGTTTATACATTGTCATGCCTCTTATAATATAAACTTTCTACTATACAGTATACTTTCTATAATTCTCAACCTAGACTTATCATCTTATGTAATTATTTACAAGGCATGTTTATAACATGTTAATCCCATAATGAAAACTTTCTCATACTTTAATAATTGTCACTGTAGTATGTTCTTTGTATTATAAACCTGTCCACTGATTCCCAAACTGTCTGATCTATCTTCGGTAATATCTATACTTCCCTACATAGTTTTGATCATTTACAAAACCTTCCCATACATTATATTTGTTACATTACTAACCTTTAATTTATTTAAGGTTTTCAGTCATTGTAATATACACACATATAAACATATACATGTGTTTACGGACACTGCCCCAATATTTTGTCGAGATTTATACTATCTTCCCACAAATTTCTTTTTTTATGTATTATCCCTCTTTATTTCATAAACTTACAATTTAATACCAAAACCTTATATTACACATATTAATTGTTTAAATCACAATTCTAACCCAAAATTCTCCCCAAATTGCGCACAGCCCTAATAGTTTAACTAATCCTCAAATCATCACCAACTTTCCGGTAATTACACTCTAGCCCTCAAGTGTTTTTTTTTAATTGTTATACTTTGATACTTTACTATATATGAAACCCTTGATCAATTAAATTACTGATTAGCCCAACATTCATCAAATTACAAACAGGACCATCTAGTGTTCAGATTTATTCCATCTAGGCCATAAAACTTTCGGAAATTACAAAGACTCCCAGATAGTTTTATAAACTTCATTCTTAATTTAATACTTCATTAAATTACAAAACAAATACTATTTAGTTTTCTAACTTGGTCAAACGTCATATGTAGTCAATGTTGACCACCCCAAATATCTCCTTTGACCAGTGTTTTGTATAGTTACAAAAACAAATAGCCTTTTTACTTCTCTAGTTTTACATTTGACACTTTAATGTTATAAAAATGTATTTTATATTTTCTAAAACTTTTAAAACATTCCTCCTCGGTTTAATATTAGTTCAACACCCCTATATCTTTACTAAATTTCATTGTGACCCCATAGATGATCTTTTATTTATTGTATATACTAGTAAAGTTTATTTAAATTATATCGTAACATTATATGTAATTAAAGTAACACCTAAATTCACTAATATTCATCTAAAAATATTTCTAGCTTGTTAGTTCCACTAAAATTATATTTGTGCACCAGAATTTTTATATAGTTCATTTAATCACTTTAAAATTCAATATTTAAAGCTTAAGGTAAGCATACTAAAAATGGCCTAAACTCATGGCCTTAAACACAACATAATACTAAATATAAGGACATTAGAATGTTCTAACTCACCTACTAATTCACGGTTAATACAGAATTTATTTTAACACTATTAAATTGTTCTTCATTCATTAACCACTTATAGAATAAACTTAATTAGCCCATCACCAGTTAGTTTTACTAATCAAATATTTGACCCTAAATTTTCTCCACATTTCTAGGATTTAAGTATCACACTCACAACAACCTATCCTCTCGGTTTTTATGCAGATTATTTTTAACGTTTCCAAATCCTCTTCCTTTCATCGTTAACTTATATCATTTATTTTAATATGTCTTTAATACCCAGCCTCACAATCATTAATTTCCTACGCATAATTAACATCTAAACAGCCTATTTACTCACCTATACGCTTGGTTATGTACAGATCATGTATATTAGCTTCTCACGGTACTTTTCTTTCATCTTAGCATTTATTTATTTTTTTCTGACCAGGCACTTACCCACTAATTTCATGCCCGTAATTAACGTTTAATCTACCTACATACATGCATATTCCCTACGGCACCCTCCATCATTATACGGTAATGAAATATGAGTATAGCAAGGTAGACAGAATTACCTTGTATAATCACAACATTTTTTTTTTTTGTAAAGCAGCTCCCAACCTTCGGTGCTTTAGGAGCGTTGCTAAACCTTCATTTCAGTCTCTACAGCAAGGAGGGTATGGTTTCAGTTTTGTGCAGAAAGTAGCAATGGAAGTTAAAGCTCTAAACAACCACGTAATGGCATGATCTTTACCTTAGTTTAAAAGCTCTCCAAGGAGTGTTCTTGGAGGGGTTTTTCAGCTCTGTTTCAGTTTGACTGTACAAGGAAGCTAGCTTCAGATATTGTGCAGAAACCAAGGAGAAAATAGAGCTGTAAAAGCCATGGTAAGTGTGCCGGTTTTTACCTTGTTTTTGGCTTCTTCGATGGAGCTTTGAAGCAGTTCAGGGGGATGATTTTCGGTTCAGTATAGGCTGTAACACAACTCCATTTGAGCGTGGGAAAGAGCAAGAGAAAGTGTGGAGTGAATGAGTTTTTTTTTTTTTTCAGTCATGAATATATATTAAAGGGAAGGCGTGTTGTTGTGTACCTTCTTTACCTTGTTTATGCTGACTTTCTGTTCTTGTTTTGCAGCCTCAAGTGGCCCTTGTTTCCGGTTTTCCAGCAAGGAAGAAGGGGGAGTAGTTAATGTATGTAAGCTAAGTAATTTCAGGTGTTGGAAGAATGGTAAGAACACTAAGCTCCCGTGTCTGTTTGTTGGTGTTATATGCTACCGAGAGCAGGAGGAAAGGATGGAGTTTCGTCACTTCAGCCAGGATGGGTAAGGGAACCATGTCGACATGTTTGTGGGTATATAAATGCAGAAAAAGGAAGTGTCACAGCTTGTATTTTCGGACTCAACATATGGGGAGGATGAATGGCTTTTGGAGCATGTTTGCTTACCGTTTATAACAGAGAAAGAAGGACAGATTCAACTGCTGTTGCTACTTGCTGTTCCTGTCGGTTTTGAAGCCTTGAAGATGAAGTTCCAAAGTTTAGGAAAGGTGGAGGAAAGACTGATGGATCTGTAACTCCATGGAACCGCAAATGCAGAGAAAAGGAGGAGGAAACCGTGACTGTTCTTCTTCCTTGCCTCTGTTTTTTTTTTTCTGTTGTCCTCTGGAATGAGCAGAGTGGAAAAATGGTAGTTTGCTTCCTGCCTCGTTGGTACAGTCGAGAGAGAAAGAAAGAGGTGAGTGAGAGGCTTCTGTAGGAAGTGATGGTGGGTGCTGTCATGGGCTGTGTAGAAAAAGAACTGCAGCAGCTTCTCTTTGTCCTTGCTGTTACAATTGAGAGATGAGGAAGGGTGGAGCTATTCTGTCGTAAGGGGAGGAGAAAAGAAAGGAGATAGTAGCTGATGTAGGTAGGGTGGTAAGCGACAGAGGGCATGGGTAGTAGGAGAAAAAAAAAGAACTTAGTCTGTACTTGTAGTATTTGTAGTTTATTTTATTTTCCTAAATTGTTTGTAGGTGATGTTTTTCCACATAGGATACCGAGACTGATGGGTGTATGGAGAAAGACAGTGGATTGTGCGAGAGAAGGTAGGAGGTAATTATGGGTATAAGTTGTATTTATTTAAATTAGATTGTATTTCATCCCTTTTTTTGTTTTCTTGTAACCGGCCAAGGAGGAAAATGGGGGATTGAATTTCTCTCCTCTTAATATTGTAAAGTACTTTGTATATATATAATTATGATTATGTGTTAATTAGTGTCTTGTGATATTATTATTACTTTTTGTTTAAATGTATATATATGGATATATTTATATTGTATTTGTGATTTGTTTGGACTATGTAATATTTATGTAGTTTAATGAGTGATATCATTTGTTTATGCTAGATGTAATAATTCGTATGTCACAAATGATATTAGATTTTGGAGTTAATTTTTCCTTTTTGGTGTATAGTTTAATGTCCAACTTGGATTATATATTGATACAATAATATCAATAACAATTATTGTCCATGATTTAATTTAACCCTTATTAATTAAGGTAATAAATATTAGGGGTATTTCAGTCTACCCCCCTTAAAAGGACTTCGTCCCGAAGTCATCTAAATTAATAGGTAATGTAACTATCTAATGTAGCCTCAATGATCACTACTAATTCGGCCTATCAGTTCTAAGGCCTCGATACTTCCCCAAAGTGTTATCAGTTTTATCCAACCACGAGTCTTTCCCAATCCGAATCACACGTATATAAATAACGCAAGTCACAACGGACATAAGTGTATAATCATCCAAGTGCTTAAAGCACATTCATATAACAACACATCACAAGTGCTTGAGGCACACACATATACTAACACATCACAAGTGCTTAGAGCACACGTATACAACAACGTATCACCAGTGCATAAAGCACATACATACAACAAAAACAACACAAACACAATACAACAACTAAATATGCCAAGAGGCTCTACCCCCCTTAAAAAGGGTTACGCCCCGTGACCCCACAAGTATCTAACAATCGCTATCAGAAGAGCGTTGGATACTTGACTCTCATGGAGTTCTCCAACTCCCATGTGGCCTTTTTCCGCCTCATGGTCTGACCAACGGACTTTGCCCCTTTAATGGCCTTGTTCTTGGCCTCCCTCGTTTCTGTATTGAAACCTCAGAGTGGAGCCTCCTCATATCTGCGAGACGGGTCGATCTTTTAGTCATTCACCTCTAAAAAGGAAATATGCAAAGAGTGAGGCGTGTTTTTTTTTGGTCAAGGCGTAGAATATTTGTGCACTCTCCCAAACACGTTCTATTGGGCCCACCACGCTTCTCGCTCCATAATGAGGTGCAGACCCACGTACATAGGGCTTGGTTTGCCCCTTTTGTTCCCAAGGACATATTATAGATGATTGGTTAGCAGCAAATTATTGCTTACTTCTTTCCAATATAATAGTGTCATTCACAGTCTTTTGTTAATTTGGGAACAGAGGTATCTTAATCGGTGTGGTATTGTTAATTGTACATGCACACGATTAGGTCTAAATCGTAACCAGATGTTCTGGATTACTAGGGCAGAATATATTTTGGATTGTTATTATCTTCACTCATTTGTTTGTAGTTGAGGTGAAGTATAACATTGGCTATCATTTGTTATTAGTGTTCTTGCACTAGTCTCTGAAGTTTTGGATGTAAGCTTTTAAATACACTAAGGTATTTCTTGTCATTCCATATCTCCAGGTTGTTTTGTTCCGGAGTAATTACATTAATTGTATTTTTTGTTATGTACCTCGTGATATTATGTACTGTATTTTTAGCATATTGTTCTCACGTCAATACTCGTATTGTTCTCCCTGCTTTTGCTAGGGAATCCATTGTTGTGTTTATCTTGAGCTTTGCATCTTTCGGCATCCCATATGGGTATGTTCTTTGCAGTTGAGGCATTTTTTCCTCTGGTATATTATATATCTTTTCCATTTTTCATGTTGTTCAACAGGAATGTAATTTGTATGTTTATGAGTTCCTGTGTTGATTATAGCGTTAAGCGCCGTATTTATTTTGGGGTGTATCCTTGAACGGTCTGGGCTATTGTGTAGCCAGCATTCAATTTTTGTTTCTCATCATTTGAGTTCTATACGAGTTTTGCTCGTCTGTGTTTGCCAATATATTCATTCTAATGGCTATTTATATTGGTCGCTTCTGTGCGCACCATATTTTAGTCGATTCGACAGTCATATGTTATTGTGATATTTGATTAATAGCTTGGGCATCTGCTAGCGTGCTAGCTTGCCTTTCTTTTATTGTATATTGGTGTACTTATATTCAGCCCCTTTCCGGGTGAAAACGTACTGTTGCATTTAATGTGGGCATATGAGATTGTTACATCATTCGATATTGTCTTGTGTTCTCTGTTGGAGAGTAACTCTTTTTATGCCCCTCTTATGGGTGGTGATTTTTATTATTGGGTAGGTTCTTTTGGGTGCTAAGTATTGTGTTGGTGTGAGCAGTTATTGAACCTTATGAGGGTTATATTTATGTTTAATCACCCATTCAATGGGTTTTACATGCTTGTCATTAGGTTGACTATCAACTCTCTCCTAATTCGAGAGGTTTTCTTAATGTTATTGTGTTAACCGTTCCTTTGCGGCGTTATGACTTAGTCGTATTATTTTCAAGGTTTGGTTCCGGTAAGCTCGTTGGTTTAATTGGAACTCTTCTCGTTAATTTACTGAGGTAGTTATTTGCACAGGTCTGGATTTGCATCTTTAACCTTGGTATGGAGTTGACTACTTCTTGTGTTTCTTACAATACTTGTATACATGTATGGGGTACCTTACTGATACATTGCTCCTTACTTGACTAACTTATAAATAAGTCTGTTAAGCCCACAAGCTCCTATGGAGTGCGGTCATCCCATATCTTGTTGTGTATACTCGTGGTGTTCGTCACACATTCGTGAAATATTATGTTGTCAATCTCCTTTTTACTTGGTATTGGGGTGTATCCCGAGGGAATTCTTCGGTTCCCCGGGCCCCCTGTCTAATGGGTATGATCACACATCTTCAATCAACAGGTGTTCGCGATGTTTCGCCCTAAAGGTGGGGTTTACATCGTAATGGTACGAGGTGATTTTCCTTCTCTGTCATTGGTTGCGTTATTGACATGAGTTCATTGATGTTTTAAAGGAATTTACGACCTCTCGTATTGATAAGTATTGTTGTCACATTACCTAGTAAGTCCTTTATTGGAGTTACTTATGTGTTAACTTCAAATTATAGTTATCTGGTTACCATGTGCGCGGTTTGGTAATTGTTCATTGTTTCATGACCTTGTTTATTAGTTAGTAGGTTATACACGTTATTTACGGTGCGAATTATAGTTTTTCTAACCTTACCCTATCTTTGGGTGACCTCACTTGGTATAATTCCTGACTTCATGGCGAAGACTCATGTTCTCTTCTTTTTATGGAGGTCTTTATTGTGGTCTGGTTTTAATCAGTTTTCATTACTTGACATGTCGTTTCTGATGTTATTGTTCAATTTGTATATATTGGGAGGTAGTAGGAGGCGGTACCTTCGCTCTCTTGGACTTGTGTCCTCCTATGGTACATTGAGTACTTTTACTTAGACTTGGGTTTTATAGCGTTTAGGCTTGTTGCCTTGTATTACTGTTTAGGCTTTTTGCCATTGTTTAACTCATATCGTCATTATCATTGACAGTCGTCATGTTAGTAGACGACATGTCTTTAAATACATATTCCTTTTTGTCACCTATTGTTTGGCGGAACGCCAATGGCAGTAGCCATTCCTTTTTACTTGGAAACTTCGTCCAATGATTGGTGTGATCAAATGGAATAACAATGTATAATTATATCTTGATATATGCTCATGTTGGTTATGGCACTCCTTGGTAAGGACAGTGCACTGGGTGTTAATTATTTAGTTGCTCAACACGATCCGCGCCTATGGTTGCAATTTGGTTTAAGTAATAATTTTGTTGTGGTGTTATATGTTCAATCTTGGTCCTTTTAAGGACTAACATGTTCTTCCATTCTTCCATTATTTATTATATGTTAGTGTATGTCATTCTGGGCACTGCATCGGCCCTGATTGTTACGCAATCATTTTTCCACCATAATTCCCTATATATGTTCAGGGTGAGCTGTTATTCACAAATATTTGTATTTGGTACCTCATTGTTAAATTAGATGTGTTTTAGTTGTTTGTAGCTGGTATATTTCGGTTCCTTGTCATTTCCTAATGTGATTAATTGTGGCCACTTGTAGAGAGTTTCAGGAATCATCCGACCCTGATGTGATCAGTATCAGTGTTGAACTATCCTTCCACCCCAATTTGTGTTCAGCTTCCCTTGACCTGTACTGGATCAAGTTGCACCTCCCACGTCAATTTTTAACCCATGAAGTAATTTAATAAGTATGTTATGGTGTTTGGCTCATAAGCCGATGTTATTGATTCATTTCGCTTGATGAGTGTAGTTTGTTATGGGCTGGTGTATGCCCTTTAGTTGTAATGGTCAGACTCAACGGGTCCCTCTGAGGTTTTGGTCCTCGTATTTTAAGGGTTTTGTGACCCTATGGTGACAAGTTCTAGTTACGAATTTTGTACAGAAATTGTACGAATGCTTGGTGGTTACTGGTAGCCATGGTGTTGTACCTGTGGCCTAAACACGGTTTGTGGACTTCAGTTGTAGTTGCCGTTATACTTATGGTTACTGTTGCAATTATAGTTGTAGTTATTGTTGCAATTATAGTTGTAGCACTTGCAGTAGCAAGTGCGTGAGGTAGACGGAATTGTTAGTATATTGCCTGTTATAGCGCTTGCTGTAGAAAGCGCGCTATGCAGGTTGAATCATCGGTGTTTTACTTATTAGTCTCATTGACGTTTTGGTCGTTTGAGTATGATTTAGATGATTTGTTTTGAAAAGGATAGTATTGGAATTATTTTGGTTCGTTAAGGTATGGTAAGTTTCCTAAGGTAATTTTATTTCTAGGTTCTCTGAGTTAGGCTCTTTCTGAGTTTTGCTGTAAACTCCTTCATGGTAGGAGAAGGTTTCAGACGCATGTTCATGCGGTCAATTCATTAAATTAAGGATGTGCGGTTACCTAGATCGCGCTGAGTACTAGTACCAGCGCCTAAGGTTCCCACAAAATTTGGGGTATCCTGTTCCACGTGGCTACCTCGTGGTGCTTCAAGTCCAGCAGATGGAGTACTCTAGTTATCCTTGGTACGACATTCCTTTCCTTGAGTGTTATGTTATAGTAATTTTAGGAGTTTCGCTCGTAAGCTCATATGGTTATTTTTAGTGTAGGTCAGGTTTTACTGAGTCTTCTAGGTTGTATCCGGTTGGAGCTATTCCCATTTTGAGAGAGACTTCTATGTATTTCTTGGTGACATCTATTACATTGCTTCTATGGGTGATACTCGAGATGTGGGCAGCGGCGGGTGGGGTACTACTGTTGTTTCCTGGGATGTTCTTCCATCAAGCTAGTGCGGCGACTACCGTCTCAACGCTTTTCAGGGTTACAGGACCTCCATCACCCCCGACATGCCTCCTCTCGACACCCGCAATGCGCTATGTCGTATTATTACTTGATAGTTTACCGTGTAGAAATCAATAACACAGATATGTCATTAAGGCTAATTTTGTTACGCATTTAGCGTTTCTAAGACACTGGTTCGTTTAAGACCAGGCGGCTCGTACCTCACAAACGTTTCCCGTATTTCCCAAGTCCTATGCTCACTATCTAAATCCTAATATCTCGTCATCAGAGCGGTACTCCGCTCTGATACCACTTTTGTAACACCCCACTCTATAAACCCGTAATAATCACTCCCGTAATAATCACTCTCGTAACATAATTAAAGACGTCTCACAGCGGAAGTTAAACTACATTAATCCTCACTTGGGTGTCACATGCCATTACTCGCCCATGCGAGTAACGAAGCATATCCGAAATATAACAAATGACAACAACAACTAACCGCAGTGATGAACGAGATATTCACTACATTATCCTATATACAAACCGGTACCTATAACAAGTGAGCACTTAAGAATTCCCAGATTACAACGTACTAACATGAAATAATCCTAGAAGCGTAATAAAAGTCGAGGTCATCTACCCACGATCCCGCACTCCGGCGTCAATCATCAATCACCTGAAACATAAAATATCGGTGCCCATGGAGGGCTCAGCACTTGGCCGAGCATGTTAAACTATGTTGTCCTAGACCCTTTAGGTCACTTAGGTCAATTAGCCGTCTGAACATGAGGTTGATTACATGCTGGTTCATTTTGCAGTTTATATACAGCAGTAAGTAACATGCATAAGCATACAGTAATCCATCAAAGTGACAATCCATCCATTACATACAATCCACGACATACCAGATACCCTGTTCTATAAACAGTCACACAATATACAGTAAACATTTATACAAACACGTAGTTACTTCCATCGAGATGTTAGTAGTTTTTCCTTTAAATTATATTAACCACCATTTAGTCTTACTCTCAATACCATTGGGCGTCATGTTGGGACAACCCGGAAATAACCTTACTGGACAGTAGTCCTCCCGTACACACGAAGTGCTCATTGCCAAGGATCACTCGATCCTGGGGCTTCCACTTGCCTAATAAAGGCGTCCATGAATGGCCGAAGCCGTGTGCCAAGGTCGGCACCCTGGTCCAACAGTCTATCTAGGCCCGTCGGAATATAGAGGGAGTCGGTCCGATACGGACGTTATACTCCGGTGATCACCAATGCGCAACCAACTAGTCGAAACTAATTGGATTCCTATACCATATACCTTAACCATCACTCTCCAATATGTGATTAATCCTTAATCAACTACCCTAAGTAAATGCTTAGGTCTTGGAGAAGTCTTTACCAATTATTACCTTTGAAGTCTCATGTACTTCCCTAGAATTAGTCTAGGTTATAGTCATGTTCGAGTATCAAGCTCTAGAGACTGGGGATCCCGAGTCTCGTTCCTAAGTGTTTTACTTAGGTTAATTAGGAGTAAAGTTCTCAAATATTAGTATTCCAATCGCTTGAGAAATCATAGTAATATTGTCCGAAGACGTCGCGCACAATAATAATCGCTTAACAAATCAGGGAATTAATCCACACAACATGAGCACACATATCACTCTTATCACATAACCAAACAATACCAAACCCGAGGCTTCCCTCAGGGGTTCAGACCACAGAATCCAACATACCGTACACCGACGAGCAAAGCTAGCGAAATGAGCGCACGTCTATCCTCTACGTTCCTGGAGTTCGAATCCCGCAACCCGATCTACTGAGAAATGTAACTCCTATCAGCATCCACGTCTTCGGATTTATAGTTTGTCGTACGGTTTAACTTTCGAATACGTATTACCCAATACCGTATTTTATTCACTACATGGAGGTTGGATTCTCAGTTATCATGATATCCAACACGGTTATTTGTTCTCGTATAATTTACATATATTTACATTTACGTGTATGTATTAATACTCACATGCTTACATATACATATCTATATTTATGTATGTTTATAGGCTCGTACGTACGCATATGTAATACTCTTCGCCTTATTGTTACACGTTACATGATGGTAATTACTTAACGATCAACGTTATTGTCTAAACCCGATTCTTGTATGTCTATGCGTGCACATGCGCATAACACTTATATGTTTCCGTAGTTGCGTTCACTATAGTTCAAGCCACATTATGATATACGTTCTTGGTTATATTTCCTCCTCACACATATTAAATACAGTCTATATGTGCATAGGTATTTACAACATCACATATTACTTTTCCATCCCATATCAAGGTTCCATATTGTATGAATTACATAGTTGTTCATACTAAATTACTTCATCATTCGCTATAGCACGTATATTGTTCTTTCGTGTTGTTTATTCATAGGTTCCTTATAGGAACTCTATTTCAAGAATATACAACATACGTTTATACATTGTCATGCCTCTTATAATATAAACTTTCTACTATACAGTATACTTTCTATAATTCTCAACCTAGACTTATCATCTTATGTAATTATTTACAAGGCATGTTTATAACATGTTAATCCCATAATGATAAACTTTCTCATACTTTAATAAATTGTCACATTGTAGTATGTTCTTTGTATTATAACCTGTCCACTGATTCCCAAACTGTCTGATCTATCTTCGGTAATATCTATACTTCCCCTACATAGTTTTGATCATTTACAAAACCTTCCCATACATTATATTTGTTACATTACTAACCTTATTAATTTATAATTTAAGGTTTTCAGTCATTGTAATATACACACATATAAACATATACATGTGTTTACGGACACTGCCCCAATATTTTGTCGAGATTTATACTATCTTCCCACAAATTTCTTTTTATTATGTATTATCCCTCTTTATTTCATAAACTTACAATTTAATACCAAAACCTTATATTACACATATTAATTGTTTAAATCACAATTCTAACCCAAAATTCTCCCCAAATTGCGCACAGCCCTAATAGTTTAACTAATCCTCAAATCATCACCAACTTTCCGGTAATTACACTCTAGCCCTCAAGTGTTTTTTTTTTAATTGTTATACTTTGATACTTTACTATATATTGTAACCCTTGATCAATTAAATTACTGATTAGCCCAACATTCATCCAAATTACAAACAGACCTCTAGTGTTCAGATTTATTCCATCTAGGCCATAAAACTTTCGGAAATTACAAAGACTCCCAGATAGTTTTATAAACTTCATTCTTAATTTAATACTTCATTAAATTACAAAACAAATACTATTTAGTTTTCTAACTTGGTCAAACGTCATATGTAGTCAATGTTGACCACCCCAAATATCTCCTTTGACCAGTGTTTTGTATAGTTACAAAAACAAATAGCCTTTTTACTTCTCTAGTTTTACATTTGACACTTTAATGTTATAAAAATGTATTTTATATTTTCTAAAACTTTTAAAACATTCCTCCTCGGTTTAATATTAGTTCAACACCCCTATATCTTTACTAAATTTCATTGTGACCCCATAGATGATTTTATTTATTGTATATACTAGTAAAGTTTATTTAAATTATATCGTAACATTATATGTAATTAAAGTAACACCTAAATTCACTAATATTCATCTAAAAATATTTCTAGCTTGTTAGTTCCACTAAAATTATATTTGTGCACCAGAATTTTTATATAGTTCATTTAATCACTTTAAAATTCAATATTTAAAGCTTAAGGTAAGCATACTAAAAATGGCCTAAACTCATGGCCTTAAACACAACATAATACTAAATATAAGGACATTAGAATGTTCTAACTCACCTACTAATTCACGGTTAATACAGAATTTATTTTAACACTATTAAATTGTTCTTCATTCATTAACCACTTATAGAATAAACTTAATTAGCCCATCACCAGTTAGTTTTACTAATCAAATATTTGACCCTAAATTTTCTCCACATTTCTAGGATTTAAGTATCACACTCACAACAACCTATCCTCTCGGTTTTTATGCAGATTATTTTTAACGTTTCCAAATCCTCTTCCTTTCATCGTTAACTTATATCATTTATTTTAATATGTCTTTAATACCCAGCCTCACAATCATTAATTTCCTACGCATAATTAACATCTAAACAGCCTATTTACTCACCTATACGCTTGGTTATGTACAGATCATGTATATTAGCTTCTCACGGTACTTTTCTTTCATCTTAGCATTATTTTTTTTTTTCTGACCAGGCACTTACCCACTAATTTCATGCCCGTAATTAACGTTTAATCTACCTACATACATGCATATTCCCTACGGCACCCTCCATCATTATACGGTAATGAAATATGAGTATAGCAAGGTAGACAGAATTACCTTGTATAATCACAACAGTTTTTTTTTTTTGTAAAGCAGCTCCCAACCTTCGGTGCTTTAGGAGCGTTGCTAAACCTTCATTTCAGTCTCTACAGCAAGGAGGGTATGGTTTCAGTTTTGTGCAGAAAGTAGCAATGGAAGTTAAAGCTCTAAACAACCACGTAATGGCATGATCTTTACCTTAGTTTAAAAGCTCTCCAAGGAGTGTTCTTGGAGGGGTTTTTCAGCTCTGTTTCAGTTTGACTGTACAAGGAAGCTAGCTTCAGATATTGTGCAGAAACCAAGGAGAAAATAGAGCTGTAAAAGCCATGGTAAGTGTGCCGGTTTTTACCTTGTTTTTGGCTTCTTCGATGGAGCTTTGAAGCAGTTCAGGGGGATGATTTTCGGTTCAGTATAGGCTGTAACACAACTCCATTTGAGCGTGGGAAAGAGCAAGAGAAAGTGTGGAGTGAATGAGTTTTTTTTTTTTCAGTCATGAATATATATTAAAGGGAAGGCGTGTTGTTGTGTACCTTCTTTACCTTGTTTATGCTGACTTTCTGTTCTCGTTTTGCAGCCTCAAGTGGCCCTTGTTTCCGGTTTTCCAGCAAGGAAGAAGGGGAGTAGTAGTTAATGTAAGCTAAGTAATTTCAGGTGTTGGAAGAATGGTAAGAACACTAAGCTCCCGTGTCTGTTTGTTGGTGTTATATGCTACCGAGAGCAGGAGGAAAGGATGGAGTTTCGTCACTTCAGCCAGGATGGGTAAGGGAACCATGTCGACATGTTTGTGGGTATATAAATGCAGAAAAGGAAGTGTCACAGCTTGTATTTTCGGACTCAACATATGGGGAGGATGAATGGCTTTTGGAGCATGTTTGCTTACCGTTTATAACAGAGAAAGAAGGACAGATTCAACTGCTGTTGCTACTTGCTGTTCCTGTCGGTTTTGAAGCCTTGAAGATGAAGTTCCAAAGTTTAGGAAAGGTGGAGGAAAGACTGATGGATCTGTAACTCCATGGAACCGCAAATGCAGAGAAAAGGAGGAGGAAACCGTGACTGTTCTTCTTCCTTGCCTCTGTTTTTTTTTTTCTGTTGTCCTCTGGAATGAGCAGAGTGGAAAAATGGTAGTTTGCTTCCTGCCTCGTTGGTACAGTCGAGAGAGAAAGAAAGAGGTGAGTGAGAGGCTTCTGTAGGAAGTGATGGTGGTGCTGTCATGGGCTGTAGAAAAAGAACTGCAGCAGCTTCTCTTTGTCCTTGCTGTTACAATTGAGAGATGAGGAAGGGTGGAGCTATTCTGTCGTAAGGGGAGGAGAAAAGAAAGGAGATAGTAGCTGATGTAGGTAGGGTGGTAAGCGACAGAGGGCAGGGCATGGGTAGTAGGAGAAAAAAAAAGAACTTAGTCTGTACTTGTAGTATTTGTAGTTTATTTTATTTTCCTAAATTGTTTGTAGGTGATGTTTTTCCACATAGGATACCGAGACTGATGGGTGTATGGAGAAAGACAGTGGATTGTGCGAGAGAAGGTAGGAGGTAATTATGGGTATAAGTTGTATTTATTTAAATTAGATTGTATTTCATCCCTTTTTTGTTTTCTTGTAACCGGCCAAGGAGGAAAATGGGGGATTGAATTTCTCTCCTCTTAATATTGTAAAGTACTTTGTATATATATAATTATGATTATGTGTTAATTAGTGTCTTGTGATTATTATTACTTTTTGTTTAAATGTATATATATGGATATATTTATATTGTATTTGTGATTTGTTTGGACTATGTAATATTTATGTAGTTTAATGAGTGATATCATTTGTTTATGCTAGATGTAATAATTCGTATGTCACAAATGATATTAGATTTTGGAGTTAATTTTTCCTTTTTGGTGTATAGTTTAATGTCCAACTTGGATTATATATTGATACAATAATATCAATAACAATTATTGTCCATGATTTAATTTAACCCTTATTAATTAAGGTAATAAATATTAGGGGATTCAGCAGGCATATTGGGAAATTTCAAAACCTAGGCAGCAGGCCTTTTGTATGAAAATGCATAAAATGCTTCAGGTCTTACCTCTTTTTGTGCCACTATATACCCAGTTATGACTGGCTTTCAAAACTAGGCAGCAGGCCTGTTTCTGGTATGTTGGTGGAAGTCAATTATAGTATAATTTGACAGGAAAAATGTTGTTTTCTTACTTCTGATTAGAGTCATAAAAATGCTTTTTCTTAACTAAGACAGTGTAATCAGTTGGTGTTTCAGGTATTAAGCATTCTCAGATTATGCCACTCTAACAACTAAAACAAAGGCAAGATAAAGCTCAAAACAGATTATGAAATACTTTTAAATAATACATAGGTGTACTGTTCAACTATGACATTATTAGCATAAAAACATAGCCAGAAATGGAGCAAAATTCAGAATCTTAAACTGCTGAAACACTCACTATTTAAGCAGCAACAATCTAAAGCAAACAGAGCATGCATTCTTATCCCTATTCCAATAACCGGTTAATCGGTTTTGTTATATTTGTTGTTCATCTGTGTGCCGAGTCCTCTGTGTATGACTAAGATGTGCAATTAATCAAGTTCCTGGTGGAATAGTGCTTGCGAAACCCCTGTTACATGCTATTATGATACTGCTTGCCTGCTTCTGTTTATAGGCGTAAATCAATTGACAGTCTTAGGTTGATAACTTCAGCATTGTTCTGGATGTAAAATTTTACAGTTTAGGAATCTGGTCTTAGCTTGTTTTGAATAGTTCATCAAAACCTGAATCTACCAGTCTATATGTTCTTAATCTCATCTGGTTGATCTATCTAGAAGGGCTTGGCTAGCAAAAGGAATAGGTTAGCAACATGGGAATAGGATTAGCACCTTACTGTTAAGAATCCAGGACAAATAAAAGTGTAATTAATAATGTATTAATCAGCTATGTCATGTCTATACAGTACAAGTTGTTTCACAATTTGAAGCAGCTATCAAATCTGATAGTGAATGAAGTTAGCAATTTAGTTTTAGTTCTTGTAAAAGAAAAAAAAAAATAATAAATAATCAATATGAACCTGATTTGGTTGTTTAAGTACAGTTTATCTTCCTTCTCGGATTCAATCTGTAATTTGTCTATGTTAATTGCTTTTGATCTATCTCTGGCTGTACATATCCGTAACTTACATCATCTTTATTGTATTTTCAATTCACCACCTTCGTAACGCCTTCAGAAACCGACCGCACCACTTTCGTCTCTTCGACAGCGGAAATCCCCACACCACCTTCATTGTTTCGACCGCCAGAATCTTTACCATGTATCTTCGACAGCCGGAAACCCCACACCCGCGCCTCTCTAGCTCATCATGGTTAGTTCCTCCCTCCTGTTTCTGTTGCTCTTGCAATTTTCTGTTGCTCTTGCAATTTTTTGTTGCTCTTGCAATTTTCTGTTTGCTCTTACCAGTAGCCCATTGTACTCTTTTGAAATTTTGTAGTTATTTTGCTGTTCATTTTAAAAAACAGAGGCAGATTAAAACATATTATGTCATATAATGAGCAGGTTATTAATACCTTTGGAAAAGTTATTTTTATCTTTATTATTACTGATTGATATTTTTCCCAATAATAATCAGTATAACACAACATAATCACGCATAACAAAGCTTAACCATAAATTACACTATAATCATACCATTACACTTAATTTAAAATAAGGTGTTTTAGACGCAAAGCTGCAAGTCTAAGATTAAAAACATATTACAAATCAGATTTTGCTTTTCTATCACATCTAATGTGTTTTTACAAAAATGTAGCATCCACATCTCTATAGACTTGCGATTCCCTCTTCAGTTGTAGCTCAAATTAATCCGGATCAAATAGGAGAGGCAGCCTTTAGTCCAATATAGACAAAGACTAGTCCTATGTTCCCTTGACCCCATATCATTTGCACTAAGACAGTGTCCACCACTCCCTCCCTCATTCTCTATATTACTACCCTGACTTAGGCGGTAGTGTCAGTCTTCTCTTGCCACCAATGCGCATACCTGGCACAGATATAACCCAACTATTTGAACGTTATAAACAAGAGAGATAAAGAATGCAAATGTGTGGATCAACCATGTTAGCAACATTGAGAATAAACCAAAATTTAGTAAGCCAAACGTGGAGATTAGATTAAAGACAACATCGTTTACCATCGATTCATGGTCGGTGACACCCTTTTTCATGCTATCTTGCTAGCTACCCATTAATCAAACCTTGGGACCTACAAATAGCCAGATAGATACCTTCTTATGTTGGTTCTTGTTCTTGTCGATGAAGTTGTTCTTTTAAATTCACATGATCATCATCACATTCATATAGTAATAAATTAAATACTACTATTCTGTTCTCTATCATGATTAATTCGTAGTACTGCATGAAACATTTTGCAGTATAATTTTACTTCCCCTAAGAATACATATGTAGCAATAATAATAATAATATAACTAATAACTATTATATCCGTACCAGAAAATAACTCTCTCCATGCTGCACTGATGATATTTCCAAATCACTTAAAGGTACTGGAATTCCAGTTTGATGAACCACAATCATTTCTCTATCAAAAACATGAAAAATTATCTTCTCCTATTTGTGTTGTTGCATCTACTTCTCTATGTGATGCTTTTGATTATCTGTGCTGCTCTTCATTCTCTTCTTTTTTCACATTTCTAGAGATTAGAATCTGTGGAGCTGCTGCATCATCTGTGGAACATCAATGCTCATCTTCCGGAACCGGTAATATACTTGAAATTATCTTCTTCTCTCTTTCAACAAGGAACATTACTACGCTATGCTCTTTTTCTCTTCTTCATACTATTACTGGCAGCAAGGAACATATATAATCTGTGTTGCACTTCATTCTCTTCTTTTTTCACCTTTCTAGAATTAAAATCCGTGGATTGCTGCTGCATCTGTGGAACCCCTGCTGCAAAGATAAATTTGTGGATTTAACGTTGTTCTTCACTCTCTTCTTCTGACAACCGGTAATATACTTGAACTTATCTTCTTCTCTTTGTTCTGGATAATTTTTTTTTCGTTAAACTTTGGTTGATGAAATCAAACATAGTTACCCGGTCCAAGATATATCCAATAGGGGTATATCTTGGGTAGTCCCCGTTGGGACTGTCCATGATCGTTAGATCTTACCACTTAGGATGTGAATGTGCATCTGATATGTGGTTCAATATAAAATTTCGGTTCGATTTCTCTACTTTTCTTCGAGTGCATATATTGATGACGAACTTATCAATATCGTGTACTTGAAGAAATGTAGTGAAATGCTGCTGAAATTTATATTGAACAACTTATCAGAAACTCGCTCACAAGTGGGATCGGGCGTGATTGGATGGTTTAGGTTGAAAAAATATGTATAATGCAAATAATGTTGACAAGGACCCTGCATGATCCATGATGACAAGTATCTTGGTCACATATGAAAGGCAATGATGGATCGTTCGTGGATGTACAAGAAAGAACTTGGCGATGACTATATTGAAGGGGTAAGGGAATTTTGCAGAGTTGCTGAACAGAATTTGTGCCCTGAGGATTGTGGCTACATTCTATGCCCTTGTAGAAAATGCAAGCTTGACTTGAAGTACAATAAACGCCAAATCTTTGACCACCTCGTTCGTTACGGTTTCATGGAAAACTACACTGTGTGGAAGTGGCACGGTGAGAGTTCTGATAATGTGCATATGTCTGATGAGAGACATGAAGAACAACCAGATATTAAACCTCATGTTGAGAACTTAGAAGCGGATGATATTGATTCAGAGCTAAGTGAGGCAGATTAGGATCTAATTGATGATATGCTACAAGATGTTGAACAACATTATTCAGGAAAACCGGGTGCGTATGAAAATTTAAAAGAGTCAGCTAAGACACCGTTGTACTCCGGATGTTGACCCGTTGAAGCTGAATAAACTTAATGTCGCATTGAAGATGATGAATCTGATAGCAAAGCATGTTTGGAGTGACGTAAGTTTCACTGCTTTGCTAGAACTGCTGAAAGATGTTCTTCCAGATCCAAATGAATTGCCCGTTTCCACCACGTACCATGCAAAGAAATTGTTGTGTCCAATGGGAATGGAATACAGAAAAATTCATGCTTGTCCGATGGGTGCATACTGTACTGGAAAGATAATGAAGATGCTGATAGTTGTTCCAAGTATGGAGAGGCTCGTTATCTGAAACGAAAACAGAAAGATTGTGACTTGACGATAGCTAAAGTACCGACAAGGTGTTATGGTACTGGTACTTGCCATAAATTCCTCGTTTTAAATGTTTGTTCGCAGTTGAGAAAGATGCAAAAAATCTAAGATGGCATGCAACAAATAGAAAAAGGACGAAAACTTAGACATCCTGCGGATTCACCACAGTGGAGAAATATCGATAGGATGTTTTGATGAGTTTGGCCGGGATGAAAGAAACATAGACTTTGTTTGTGTACAAACGGGATGAACCCTTACGGTACATTGAGTAGCATACACAGTATCTGGCCAGTTTTGTTGGCTATATACAACCTTCCCTCTTGGTTATGTATGAAGCCACACACATTATGCTTACCCTTCTGATCTCTGGACCAAAACAACCTGGAAATAAAATAGATTGTTCCTTGCCCCCTTGATTGACGATTTGCAATTACTGTGGAATGAAGGAACTATGGTTTATGACTCATATGCAAAGGAGACATTCATTTGCGTGCAATGTTGTTCTGTACAATAAATGATTTTCCTGCCTATAGTAATCTTTCTGGTTACTCGTGCAAAGAAGCAAAGGCATGCCCCATATGTGAGGATGACTCAGTTGATCTTCGACTGAAGCACTGTGGAAAAAATGTTTATCTAGGTAATAGACGATTTCTACCAATTGGCCACAGATACCGGAAATGACAAAAACAGTTCAACATGAAAACTGAATTTAGTGTTGTTCGTAATCCTTTATCTGGTATTGTTGTTTTCAAAAGGGTTAAAGATATTGCTAACAATTTTGGCCCTCCATTAAAGCGACCAGTAAAAAGTATTTGGAAGAAGAAGTCTGTGTTTTGGGAACTAGAGTACTGGAAACATCTACAAGTGAGACACTGTCCGGATGGAATGCATATAGAAAAAAATGTGGAGAAAGTTTGATGGGGACATTGCTCAACATTAAAGGAAAGACAAAAGACCACATGAAAGCACGAAAATATATGGTAGAAATGGGAATACGTGCAGAACTAGCTCCCGCAAGAACGCGGAAAGTGTTTATTTTTACCCCCCCCCCCCCCCGCTTGTCACACCTTGTCAAAACAGAAGAACATAGTCTCTCTGCGCAGTCTTCATAATACCAAGGTTCCAACTGGATATTCATCTAACATACGAAGTCTTGTTT
Organism: Limonium bicolor; assembly: GCA_023374045.1. Taxonomy (NCBI): domain Eukaryota; kingdom Viridiplantae; phylum Streptophyta; class Magnoliopsida; order Caryophyllales; family Plumbaginaceae; genus Limonium; species Limonium bicolor. The sequence continues at coordinate 219,449,067 of CM041781.1, forward strand.
CCATGTCAGATTTGAAATTGGTTGGAATGAAATCACATGACTATCGTGTAATAATTCAACAACTCCTACCAATTGCAATTCGTGGTATATTGCCTGCAGATGTAAGGAAGACAATCACAAACCTTTGTTTCTTTTCAATGCTATATCAACAAGGTTCTCGATGTGGAGACGTTAGACAAGTTGCAAGCTGATGTTGTCCTAACATTATGTCAGCTTGAGATGTTCTTCCCTCCATCATTTTTTGACATCATGGTTCATCTAGTTGTTCATTTGGTTAGAGAAATTAAAGAGTGTGGACCAATGTATCTTCGATATATGTACCCGTTCGAAAGATATATAGGTATTCTAAAAAAAATGAAGAACCGTTGATGTCCAGAAGGAAGCATCATTGAGGGATATACAATCGAGGAAGCAATTGACTTTTCCACTCACTATTTGGAAGGGTGGATCTCATCGGTCTTCCAACAGATAGACATCATGGAAGATTCCAAGGAGTGGGAATGAAGGGGAAAATGTATAAACCTGATGTCGAATTGCTCAATAAAGCACATTTACTGGTTTTAAAGCATTTAGATTGGTTGAACCATATTTTGAAGAACATATGGCTATCCTTAGACTACAAAATCCAACAGTGAGCGTTGTTAGGTTAATGAAGGAACAAAATCGAACTTTTATTCAGTGGTTGAAGGAAAGGGTGTTTTCCGAAGATGCTGTTAATGTTCCACAGTTGTTGCAGTGGTTGGCAATTGGGCCAAACCTTGATGTCATATCATATGAAGGATATGACATCAATGGGTTCACATTCTACACCGAGCAGCAGGATCGTAAATCAACAGTGCAAACTAGTGGAATCAGTGTTGTTGCATCTCAGGAATTGTACCTAAACGCTCGGGATCCTGCTCCTACTGTAGACACTAAACAATATCATGGAGTTATACAAGATATATGGGTCCTTGACTACACAAATATGATATTTGTTTATTTCATTGTAAATGGGTGGACAACAAGCATGGCTACCATGTTGATGGTTTTGGGCTGACACTTGTTGATCTCAGTAGAACTACTTCAACCCATGATCCATTTGTTGTTGCAACTGATGCAAAGCAAGTGTTCTATGTAAGCGATCCATGTAACTCAAAATGGTCAATTGTTCTTCAAGGAAAAAGATGTGTGCTTGATAATGATGTTGAAGATGATGTTGAATTGGTGGAAGACACTCCACCATTGTCGGTTGAGTCGTCTCATATTTCAGTTGACGACGATTATCACATTACAACACCGTTCAATATGTACAGTCAAACCATGATGAAGGGTTATGGATTCAAAATGATGTGAGATGTAAGTTTGGAAACAATTAATATTTTTGGATTTTCTTTGTGTATATTAAACTGTAAATACTTTTGTTTATGTAAGTACATTTGTTTTGACAAATAATCTAACTATACATATTGTTTGTTTGTAGTTGTTGTCTATTATGGATGAAGCCCATGATGAGGAAGCTACCAATGATGAGGTAGTTACTAATGATGAGCCAGTTACCAATGATGAGGCAGTTACCAATGATGAGGCAGTTACCAGTGATGAGGCAAGAGCAGTTGAGGGTGAGAAGCATACTGAGGGTGAGAATGAGGAAGGACCTTTTGATCATGGTAGTTCCTCATTATCTAAGCGAAAGGGTCGGGGACCTACTAGAGGGTTGAAAGCGAAGAAAATGAAGACATGTGATCTGGTATGGGATTCTTACCTTAGACATGGGGGTGGGTCAAAAGATCAGTTTGCTAGCATGTTGGGCACACTAGCCAAGAGTAACTGCAACATCAATTCATTTTGGGATGACATTGATGAAAAGCGCAAAGATTTGATGTGGGAGACAGTTAGAGATAAGTATGACATACCTGAAGATATGAAGACCAGGGTTTTGTCTTTGATTTGTGAGAAAGCTAGACAGTTCAGACATTCACTAGTCAGACGTTACATAAACCCGAAGACACGAAACTAGACCTTACACCTCCATGGATCTTATATGAAGGGATGATCTCACAAGCTGATTGGGATTTGTTTGTCGCAAACCGCATCACTGAAGAATTCAAGGTATTTCCTAATACTTATCTTATCTAACGTAATAGAATTATTGTATGTCAAATTAAGCCTAATGTAACTAACTTTGTTTTTTCCGATAAATGTGTCAATAGGAAATCCAAGCGAAGACGAGGGCAAATTGAGAAAAAAAATCTTTATCCACATTATATGGGCAAGAAGGGATACACAGGGTCCATACCTATATGGAAAGATGAGGGTCTGCTAAAAAAGATCAATGAAGATGGGCAAGAGGAAGTCATTCAGTCAACTGATGAAGCAGATAGAGGTGACTGCTTTTTGTTGGGGGCACAAAAGAAAGATTCTGAAGGACATCAATACTTTCCGGTTCGTGAGACGGAGGAGCTTGCCAAACAAGTTGTAAGTAATCTTACTTTTTGTGTGAAATTGTAAACGAGCATGTATAAAATAATATCTGCTGAATCTTTAACATATTTGTCAAAATGACAAGTTAAAATAAATGAGAAGAAATAATGAATGGACCCCTGCTGGAGAAGATGATATACTAAATAAAGTATTTGGGAGAAAAGATCATTGTGGTCGAGTTAGAGGGATGGGGGGGGCAAGTCCGTAAGAGAGATGTTTTTCATAAGTCTGGAACTCATTCCGGTATGGGGAAAGTTGATGTAGAGTCATTTGTCGAGGCAATTGTGGAGCAAAGAGTTGAGCAAAAATTAGTTGAGGAAAGACATGCCAATGACCAGAGGACGCAACAACAAATTCAAGCCATATTATCACAATATGGACTTATACCAGCTAATATTACTCCCACTGCCTTTTGCAGATGTCACACAGTCTTCTTCTCAACCTCATTCCCATCCCCATCCTCAGTCTCAGTCTCACCCCAGCCCCAGCCCCAGCCCCAACCACTATCTCCACCTTCTTCTCTACCTTCTGTTCAAACTCTTCTTTATCTTCTTCTCAACCTCTTTCCCAACCTCTATCTCAAACTCCTCAACCGACTATGATGAATCCATATCCATTCTCCGACATTGAGGTTTGTGTACATTCTAATACATGAATAATACCTGAAAACCATTTTTGAATAAACATTAATCATATATTTTTCCTAATGTGTAGGAACCAAGATCTTGTTGCCTTTCGCTCTGGATTGATAATGTCCTTGTACATGTAGCTGATGGTTTGTTGTTGAATCTTCCTCTTCTTCTACTCTTCATCAAACTCCCCTTCCTCCCTACTATGTCCGTGTGTCGCTCGACACGATCTTGGCAGGCTTCGAGAATGTTAATCTCCCCGTACCAATCAACAATTGGGTAACATTGATTCAAGCAAAATCTTCTTTTGTGCCTTGGCCGCTGAGCTTGATAACGGTCGTCAATAAGGTGTAATTTACTTTGTTCACTTTGCAATATTTTTGCTTTGTTGTAGTCATTAATTTTTTTTCTCAACTTAACTTTTAAAGAAACATGCAAAAGTAAATAAGGTTGTGCAAAGTACTACTCAACCATAACCTCAGTTAGTTGTTGACCCGACTATGGCAAATCGAAGAAGACCGCTTCTAATGAAGGCCAGTTACAAGAAGTTAAGTGCTAACATGAGGAAGGTCTATGACAAGATTATGTTGCTTCCACCATCTGTGATCAACATCCCTTTGATATTGCCTGCACCGTTCTTTCATTATAAGGAAGATCAACACACATCAATTGGATTTGAAGAACTCAGAGATATGATGGAGTGGAAGTGGATCGTGTTGACCTTAGTGCAAGCATATATATATTGTAAGTGTTCTCCAACTTTTCTTCTTTGTGTTTATCATTCATTTTATATTGTTAATTATTTTTAAATTTTGGTAAGGCACTTGAGTCAGAAGCTAACTCAGAGGGGGACTAGTAGAGTAGTACAATTTCTTTGCCCGCAAATAACTTCTTGTGCTGAGGCAAAAAAGGGATAGCTTGGGTTTTATGGATTATGTGGAAAAAGCACTCAATGTCGCTATGATGAGAAAGATTAAATTCGTGCTGATTTCATATCATCAAATGTGAGTCATTTTAAGTATGTTCACACATAGATATTAGTTATCTATTTTAATTTTGCTAACTTTAATACGTCTTATTACATTTTAGTAACCACTGGATCCTTCTTGTTGTCACAATGCAAAAACTTGGTTTGTTGGTGCTTGACCCTATGGGACAGTTATCTCATGAAATTGAGGTTCAAGACATGATCAAGAGGTAACAAAATATAAATTTGATTGGTTATCCTTTAAATCTTTTATCTATATATATACTGTTATTAATAAATAAAAAATTGTCTGCAGCTCCTTTATTAATGCTCAACTTACAAATGATATGGTGCCTTTTCCACCTCAAAATTGGAAAGTGCTTCTTTATACCGGTAAGTGTCTCTTAATTTTTCAACCATATGCACTACATGTTATTTTTATTAGCACTTATCTACAATTATATGAAATGTGTCCTTTTAATTTAATAGGTTCCTACGCAGTCAGACTACAACACATGTGGTTATTACATGTTGAAGTTTATGCATGTTTTTTGTTCTAACCTTGCGCAGTTTGTAGATGCCAAAGTGGTATGTATTGTATCTTTCAAGTTGTTAGCATTTACTAAAGTGACTCATATTCTAACAATAACTTTTGTTTCTTTTCTGTAGGTGCATCAATATTTTGACAGCCAACCACGTACTTACACCAAGAAACAACTAGATTTTGTAAGAGAAGACTTGGCATTATTTTTACTTCCGCACTTGTAGGAATTGTATCCTCAGGTATGGTTTCGTGATACAGTTAACGCTATCCCATTTTCTCTGTTGTGTATTCTGTTAGTTATTCTCTTCTTCTTTTTGCACCCTTGTAGAGATAAATCTGTGGAACTGCTGCTGCATCCCGCTGTAGAGATAAATCTATGAAGCCGCGCTGCTCTTTTTTCTATTCTTCCAGAACTGGTAATATACTTGTACTTATCTTTTTTCTATTCTTTGTGTGTTGGTGATTTAGTGCGTTATATTAGTTCGCTAGGCAAAAAGAGGCAACCAAATGTTTGAAATCGTTTATAATCAACTTTCATATTATGAAATGAATAGGTGGATATTTTAATGCTGCTAACTTCTTTCACCTGGTCTGAATTGCTGCCGCTATTCTTTCATTAAACAGAGATAGGATAGTTCAACTTGACAATGTTAATAAAAGCTTTCAATTAAATGTGTCGCATACTGCACTAGATTTTGTAAGCGAAGACAACATCATTCTTACTTGAGCATTTGTAAAGTTTGTGTTAGAAAACTTGAATTTAGAAGTGTGATGCTTTTGTCCATGTTGAAACATGTTATAATGATGTACCAGCATCTGTTTGTGTAGAATTGATAAGGCAATTGTCTTTATTTTTGAAATGTTGAGGCCTTGTTGACATTGTGTGGAAAGGCTTTGCTTTGTAATATGATGAGATATGTTATTTCTTGAACGGGTTGTGAATCTTGTATCTTTCAAGTTGTTAGCATTTAATAAAGTCTCTCATATTTTAACAACTTTTGTTTCTTTTCTGTAGGTGTATCAATATTTTGACAACCAACCACATACCTATATCAAGAAACAACTAGATTTTGGAAGTGAAGACTAGACATTAGGAATTGTATAATCTTTGGAATAATATATATAAGTGAAGCTTTGTTAAGACTTTTGATATTGGAATGAGGTGTTGATATGGGAATGAGGTGTTGATATTGGAATAAGGTGTTGATATGTGGATGACATTAGAGTAGACTTTTTGTAAATGTGCATTTTGTTTGAGAATTATAAGGTATATGACCTCTATAGATGGTCTAGTGTTGTGATACGCAATTGGGATGTCTTAAGTGAATGTTATACTGTAACACCCCGATTTAACCAATCAATAGTCCGAACGATGCGCCAACGATGACCTAGCAAGTCTAAACAGCGGATTCACAACTTCTACTCGGGTGTCACAGACGCCAACCCCCACGCGGTTGACACACAACAACAACACCAATACCAAGCTGCGGTCCGAATGACTGGAATTAAACCTCAATCAAATCCAAGTACAACAGAAATTACAGACCAAGTACCGGGAATCTACAACATAAGTTCTCGGTTCAACAACATACTCCGAAAGTACCGCTAGGGTTTAGTAATACAAAGTCATAACCCATACATTGACAACATACTACTAAAAAGTCTTGCCCGTACGGACTACCCCTATGGTAGTCACCCGCGCCTACTCTCCGTCTGCCTCTCGTTTCATACCTGTAAAAATAAAGGACTCAGCAAAACTATGCCGAGTATGAACGTGTGAAGCCCGCATGTTACCGGGCCACACGACTACTTGGTCGAATATTATTAAGTCATATTACATGCTATAACAAAGCAGGAAAGCATACCACAACACATCATAATATCATACACACTGCAAGGTAGCAAAGCATTAGAAACAAGCAACCAAGCACAACGAGTTACTAGCATAGCGACAGTAATCATGTAACTAATCAAACGTGTGCATAGGTATATTATACCAACGATCCTCACTAGGGGATCATTCGAGCGTTGTGTGTTTTCATTCCTTTTACTCTTGCTTTCATAAAGTGCATTCTCTTTCTCTCCTCTTGCACCAGGTCTGGGGATGTAGTTAGGTCCCGTGACCATATCATGTAGGTGCCAATCTTTCCTTGATTAGTTAAGGTTTGTTTGTGAATTCTCTTATCACCACGTATTGAAGGGCGTCTCCTCCATAGCCAATCCTCCATTTCCGGCGTCATGCGTCGAGAACGTGGGGTCACTTCAATACCCCCGTATGGGTTCCTTCAGCTGGTATTTTACTATTCATTATCGGTACACGTTCGACACCATAGTGGGTGTCGTTAGAAGTCCTCTATAATTTAAGAGGGGTGTTCCTTATATATAGTTCCTTGTTTGTTCACGTAATTCGTTGTGTTTCATCTCAAGGTTTCATCGCGAGAAGGGACTACACTACTGTGTGCGCGCAAGTAATATGCAGCAATGATATATGTAACAAGCATATAAACAAGTCATAGCAAGCAATCCAATTTCATGCTAGTCTTAAGGTCATTGTCAAACAAGGCACGCACACACAAGCCGTGTAACACGGCAACATACGAACCACACATGTCCATACCTTTTTCGAAAACACGAGTCGTCTTACACTCGAAGTCCCGGTCGGAGCTCGCTACGGTCCTAGAGGTAGTTAAAACAGTGTGTCAGTTAATTATTTTATGTGACACTTTACGTCGTATGTTATTCCTTAGGTATGTTGTTACATGCTTAGTTTATATTGAGTCCTAGAACCTCACATGCATTCATCCTAGGCTTATCTTACTCCTAGGACACTCACAACTTGTTTTTACGTTAGCTAAGTCTTTTTTTTCTTTCTTAGTTATTGTTTTAAAGGATTTCAAGCGCTAGTTAGGCAACAAGTTTATATAACATATATATAACATGTCTAATGTGTATCCCCTCCTTGGATAAATAGGTGAGTAATATTTTAACCTTCGTATAATGATAATATAGATCCTAGAATACCACTAGAACCCATTCATACAGAAGTCCAAAAGTTTCCAAGTTTGGAACACAAATATATTATCAACGTCACCTTTAAGGTAATAATGGATGTTTAACCTTCCCTACATGTTTCGCTAACCTAGTTAGGTTTATTAGCTATTATTTAGGTCCCTCATTAAACCTGAATCCTACTTATAATACCCTTGTAACAGAACCACAATATCGATGAAAACTGAAACCACAATCTAATGTTGCTTCTCGTATCTCGTTACTCTTTAGTTCCATGAATGTTTCACTCCTTCCCTCAGTATTACCCCACTAGGTACATGTGTTAATAAGGTTTTAAACTCCAAACCACCCTAGTAAAAGACTCACCCAACTGCTGTACTCAAATGCACCGAAACAGAAACTACCCAAAAAGAATCTGAAACCGAAATCCAAGATCTGTTACATTTAATTCCATGTCTAAGTCTCCTAACTGGTTTTTTTTTTTGTTTCCCCAAACTTATAGTCACTCAGGCATGTGTGTTGTTCAAGTATTAGACTCAAGGTTAACCCAGAATACACCGTTAATAGCTTGGAAGTTCGTTTGACAGATAACAGACACAAAGAGGAAATCAGAAACACTAAAAATGAAACCCATGAGACCAATGTCCTCTCCTTGATCCCTTTTCTGTATAAATGTTATTTCTTTCCTTCAAATCTCTCCCCTATGTACCCCTTAACCAGTTAAGTGTTTCCCTTCTGTTTTAAACTTCGAAAATGTTAACAATAACATTCATCTAATCCTTTGTACAGAAACAGAAGTAATCTCCTAGAAACAAGACATCAAAACTGGAATGTTGGGTTTTCTGCTAGATTTTCTTTTATTCCCTTCCTTTCTGTTTTTCATCAGTTGTTTGGTTCCCAAATCTCATGTGATTCTGTCAACCTAATCTACCTCCTTAATAACATTTCCAACTCATACCCAAGACACTATAACCCTTCTAATATCCCAGTCAACCTGTTACAGAAAACAGAAATCAAGAAAAATCAGAACTGATACTTCCCTTTTACTTCTCTCAGTAGACTCTCAATTGTGTCTTTCCATTTCTTTTTTTCCAAGGTACTTACTTATCTTGTTGATCATTCTACCACAAATTTTAAACTCGAAACCACTCCAACTACACATTCACTTACCCCCTGTACAGAACAGAAAACCTGGGGTTAATTTAAAACTGCTAAAACTGAAGTTCGATTCTGTTCTGTTTGTCTTTCTATTTAGTTTCTTATCTCGGTTTTCATTTCCCCAGTTTATTTAGCCTCTTAGTTAAGTGGCCTGGTGTGGTTTTAAATCCCTATACAGAACCTAGACCAACAGGTTACGTTTATGAAAGAAGAATCTACCTCACAGACCTAGAACTGAAAACTGATAAACTGATAAATTGATACCTTCTCCTCTATTTCGCATCTGTTCTTTTAATCCCCTTTCTGTCTGTTATTGATCTCTTCTGTTTCTTTTAATTTGTTTTCCTGGTTCGCTCACTTAGTTACGGGTTCCATTAACATTTTAAACCCATACAACCCTTAAATCCCTTCTGTAACAGAACCCAAAACAGTCTTTCAGAATCAGAATCTGAAAACTACTACATCTTTCCTGTCATTGTTTCCTTTCTGTTCTTTTAACCCAGAGTATTTTCTTAATTCATCCAGTGGTTTGGCTACATTTTTAAACCCAGGGCATTGCTGTTGCACCCACCGAAGCACACTTATACAGAAACTCAATTGGTTATTAGTTTGACAGGGACTCTTTTTTTTTTTTAACATCAGGTTGTTCAGGTTCCTCTCTCCCTTTTCTTTCCAGTTTCTTTAGCCTGGTTTATAGATTCCTTTAGGTTGTCTAACTACGTGTTTAAGTATTCCCAACCAAGCTGGAACTCTAACCACTCAAACAGTAATAACTCAGCCTCGGGACAGTTATTACACAGAAGTAAAAACAGCTACAGATTCGCATGTTTTGGTTTCTGGTTAGAGAATTTGTAACTGCATGGCTCACCTCCTTAGCCTAGTTGTTTAGCTATAGTTAAAACTCAGAACTACCTAGAACACCCTGTTAGTTCTACAGAACCATTTTATACCGAGACTGAAACAAAGTGCAAAAACTGAAACAGAAAACTAACTCAAAACTGGTAAAACTGAGGTAAGACCTGGTTCTACTTTGTCTTTCTATTTGGTCCCTTGTTTTGGTTTCTATTTCCTCCAATCTATTTCGCTCCTTAGTTAAGAGTCTTTGCATAGTTTTAAATCGCTAGACAGACTCAAGGCAATCAGATTACGTTTCTGGAATAAAAAAAAAACTGTTGCACAGAACCTGCAGTTGAAACTGATGTAGTTTTTTTTTATTGGTTTCTTCTTCTTCTTATTGGTTAATCAGTTTCTTAACTTCTCCATAATTAACCACAGTCTGTTTTAGATAGGTTGGCAAGGTTCTAGGATCATTAACACTCAGTTTAGTTCCTTTCTATCCCTTCTGTAACTAGTTGTCCAAACTAAGAAAATAAAGAAAACAAAGAAGTAATGCAAGACTTGTGAAAAAAACACTGACTGATATGCTTATATACTGATGCATGTTCCTTCCTCGGTTCTAACTTATCTTCCAGCTTATCTTACTTGCTTACAGGTAGACCTAAGCAATGTAGCAGGTCCATCAATAAGTCAACAAAACCCTCCTAACCCCACGGAAATTTGATTATGCAGCATCTGAGTTACAGAGGTTTAACTAAAGTTTCTGCAGCAGTTATCCTTAACTAGTTTATACAGATTTCTTTCTGGGTCACCCAACTGATTACCTAGTTCTAGAGTAGTTGGTACATTAATCACTCAAGTGCCTCAGGTTTTTGCTAGTTATTATAAGTGAGGCTGTACAATAACAGCACCAGAAACACAGAGTTACGGTTCTTGCAGAAGTAATCAAGGTTGCAGTTTACCTTGGGCTGAATTTTGGACCAACGCGTTGTAGCCTAGGGAGAGGTTTCTGGTTGTCTTGTTTTGAACAGACGAGCAATAGGATTTCAGGATTCCCAGTGCTCCACTCCTACCTAGCAAGTATGGTCCTTACGTGATACAGGAAAAAGTCAGGGAGGTTGTGCATGGATTTTTCAGCCAAAACCAAACCGAGGACAATAAGGAATCTGTTGTAGTCTCTTACCTCGTTAGTCTTATGAGCTTAGTGATTCAGTTTCCCCAAGGGCTTGGGCACAAGCTTGAACAGACAGGAGAGAGTGGAAGACTTAGTTCACTGACAAGAACAAAGGACAATGCTAGAGTAAGTAGTCAGTTTATTGCTTAAACAGAAATGAAGAAAAGCGCGAGAGGAGGGCGATGCAACCCAGTAACATTACCGTGAATGCAAGAATCAGAGGGGAGTGGGCTCTGGATCGTGCATAAACTGGTGCATGCCCGAGAAGAGAAGGGGTGATCTGTGGGTTTATGCAGGAGCTAGATCAGTCTCTAGAGGTGACAAGTCCCGATAGGAATTTTGTGAGAGTTTGTAAAACTGAACTCCGATGCCTAGGACTTGGAAAAACAAAACAGACTTTGTCTGTTGACTGAAGCCAAAATGATGCGGTTGGTACCCCATGCCCTCTGTTGTAGCTGGCTTCTGTTTTACGATGCCACAGAGAATAGCAAGGGAGCATGGGGGTAAATGTTGGGTGATGAATGTTGGTCTCGGGTTACAAAGAACTGTCACTGAGGAAGTTCATGTCGACATAATTTTTTTTTTGTTCTTGATTCAAGCGCATAACAGAGGGGGATGAGATTGAGGGATTTCTACTGTGTGTTTGAAAGGGAATTTGGGAGCCACTCAGGTGCGCAAGTTACAAGAAGTCATGGGCAATTGAATAAATAAGCGCTTCTGTTGTGAGCTTGAAAGGCACGGTTCCTGTTCCTGTCTTTTTTTTTGTTGTTTGATCGTATTCTGAAACGAGAGAGGAAGGAGAAGGATGTGCTACTGACGTGTGTTTGTTTTTTTTTAGTTACTCAGTTAGTTGATAGTAGTTTTAATTCGTGTGGTTTAGATACCGAATATGAGCATAGCTCAACCGGTTACAGTGTTTATAAAGTATACGAGAGGTCTCGGGTTTGAACCTCAGCGGGAGCGTCTTTGCTCCTTTTTCTTTCTCTTTGTTTTTGTATAAGTTATACATTATTATCTATATATGTACGACTATATATTATATCATGTGATTCTATATTTTTTTGTAACGCAGTTATGCAGCGTTATTGACATTTATTTATAACGTTACGATATATATACGGCTATATATTATATCGTGTTATTATATTTTTTGTCACGAAGTTATGCGACGTTATCATTTTTATTACAGCGTTACGGTATCGTAACGTTACGTACATATATTTTTGCACATAATTTAATTTAATCTTCACTAACTTAAGGTGGTAATTACTCGGGGTGTTTCAGTCTACCCCCCTTAAAAGAACTTCGTCCCGAAGTTGTCTCAATCGAATTTCTATCTAACCACCCAACGAATCTCAAGGTTCTAATCCATTCAATCCTATCAATTCTAAAGTTCTAACATTTTTCCTAACCTTCCATTCTACCATTGCTTCTCCAATCCAAACCAATCACACATACATTTATATATCACAAGTCTCAAGGGACATACGTACACCATAGTTCATGTGTACATCACCAACTACATTTCAAGTGTTTAAAACACACCAATGCAACAATCAACATGTCACACACACAAAAAGCCAACATACAACATTCATTCATAACCACAGTGCATCCAAAACAATTCGAATGCAGTTCACACACATAGCAATCAAACATAACACATCAAACGATAGCAAAATCAAACATAACATATCAAACAAGCAACAAAATAGCAAAAGCGAAACACGCCTACCCCCCTAAAAATGGATTACGCCCACGTAATCCTTTTTATACCATCCTAGAACCTTGGTTCAAGATGTTTTAACTTCCATGAAGCATTCCAGTTCCTATGCAATGTAGCTTACATTATACTCTCATCAAAGGCCTTGATCCTGTTAAGGGTTTAGTTTCTGTATCCAAAAGACTCTTATCGGTAGTCGTGCCAATCTAGAAACGGATTCGGGTTTAGCCTCTCTAGGTTTAAGGTATTGGCCGATAGGTCACTTGTGACTCAACTGGAAGATGTGCGATATGGTCCACCAGCTTCTGCTGCGCGACTCTGATTACCTTCAGGTTTAGCTTTCCCTTACTAAGTCTTCCAAGGGTAGTGGATGGTTTAATTGTTTCTTCCGCCTAGTCTCTTGGCTAGCATGGGTAATTTAATTTATACACGGTCTCTGTGGTTTGTATTTTGTCTATTCAGTTCCTTTGGAGGTTGGATATTCATGCTTTGGTGCGCTTTTTAAGTGTCTAGATTTTTGTTTCTGGCTAACCCTTTTGGGTGTTAATGATTTAGTTCCGGGTATTTGTATGTTATCGACGTGTCATTGTTACCATGATTGTTTAGTTTTTTTTTTGTTACCGCTCATATTTATGTGTAGCTAGCTGGTTTTCTCTCCTAGCGTTCCCACTTTCTTCTATCCCTTAATGTGTACAATCGAATTAGACGTCTTTCGTCCCTATGTATTTTTATTCTTCAATTGGTTTCAGTCAAAAGGTTACCAAACTATATATGTTAAGTTTCTGTGGTGGTAAGCTCTAAATTTCGTTATCGCATCCTTCGCACGTTGTAGTTCATTTGTCCACTTGAAGGAGGTTTCGAGAGTTATCCAACCCTTACGTGGTCAGCGTAAGTGTTGAACTATCCTTCCACCCCAATTGTGCTCAGTATCCCTTGACCTGACCAGGGTTAAGTTCAACCTCGCACGTCCAACAAACAATCAACCAATTTAATTTTTCCAGCTGTATATATCTAAATGTGTGTACTTATGTGTTATAAGTTTCAAGGTCGTATTTGAATTACAATACCCTTTTATCTTATATGTGCACATATGGTTGTTTCCATTAATTAGATGGTATATAGGTACATACATTGTATCCTTCTGATATTATGGGTTCGTTTCATTCCAAGTTCTCATATAGGGAGACGTAGTATGGATATAGGTGATCCATCCGCACCGTATTTATAGATATGGATATAGGTGATCCATCCGCACCGTATTCATAGATATAGTATGGATATAGGTGATCCATCCGCACCGTATTCATAGATATAGTATGGATATAGGTGATCCATCCGCACCGCATTCGTAGATATAGTATGGATATAGGTGATCCATCCGCACCGTATTCATAGATATAGTATGGATATAGGTGATCCATCCGCACCGTATTCATAGATATAGTATGGATATAGGTGATCCATCCGCACCGTATTCATAGATATAGTATGGATATAGGTGATCCATCCGCACCGTATTCATATATATAGTATGGATATAGGTGATCCATCCGCACCGTATTCATAGATATAGTATGGATATAGGTGATCCATCCGCACCGTATTCATAGATATAGTATGGATATAGGTGATCCATCCGCACCGTATTCATAGATATAGTATGGATATAGGTGATCCATCCGCACCGTATTCATAGATATAGTATGGATATAGGTGATCCATCCGCACCATATTCATAGATATAGTATGGATATAGGTGATCCATCCGCACCGTATTCAATGTCTCCCCATATGATTAGGTTCTCTTAACCTACTTATATCTTCATCCAAGATGTATATTCGGTAATTGCCCCCTTTTTTTTGTGTCATGGTTGTTATACTAAATAGGAGAAATTAAATTACACGGTATTGTATAATTGAATTTGAATCATAAGGTTGGAAATTGCTTGGCTAAGTAATATTAATCTGGACAAACATTTGAAGTAAGAAGATGTATATATATATACTTCCACATATACAGTTGGTATTTAAAGTGGATATAATACATGTGTAAGTAAGACTGTTCACATAAACGAATGTGATAGTAATGAATAATGAGCTTACAAAATAATGGGTATAATGAATAAACTTTAAAAGTTTATTATGGCATTATACAAATGTTACATGATATCAAGATAGAAATCTCAATATAAGTTTGTATAATATATTACAAACTAGTGAGAGTAATCGCCTTACATAAAATAATGAAACGTAACATCAAATAAAGGGAGTTTTATAAGTTATATATATTTGTACGTACATAAAGGCGTGACTAATATTGTAGGAAAATACGTATAAAATATGGTTGAGGACCATACAATGTTAAATGATGGGTGTCGTAAACTAAAGTACTTGGATCACTAGTCAAGTTAACATGCGTGAATAAGTCAACTAATTTGACTAAGAGGTCAGGTTGACCAACTTATACATTGAAAGGGGATTTAAGAAATAATTCTGTCACAATACATGCAACTATATATTATATGATTTAATCCAATAGAAATTGCATATATAAATATATGTGTAAAACCCAGAATATGTGTATATATATGTAAGTATATACGATATGGCTTTAGTATCATGAAATGGTAATTGACAAGTGTTATGACATTAGTGTAAAGATATATATACTACAAATCATACAGTGTAATTTAAAGTATGGTTTATTAAAATGAATAACGTGGTATGTAATATATGGTACAATACCAAATGGTTAGGTAATACTATCATATAACGTTAGTGCTTGAGCATTTATTGCTATGCGAAATAACGTTGCAGGTGTGGTCACTTCTTTCATCACCATAGTTAATGATATACATATGATCCAAAGGGTTTATCTTTTTATAACATTGAATTCCACAGTTACCGTTGTATTGCTTGTGGTTGTTTTTAACAGTTCCTCTTTCGGAACTAGTTCCTCCATGATCGGAACTTAATTCTCTATGACACAAACTCCTTTT
Organism: Limonium bicolor; assembly: GCA_023374045.1. Lineage (NCBI taxonomy): Eukaryota > Viridiplantae > Streptophyta > Magnoliopsida > Caryophyllales > Plumbaginaceae > Limonium > Limonium bicolor. The sequence continues at coordinate 219,464,570 of CM041781.1, forward strand.
TATTTGGTCTCCTTGAACAAAATATTCGATAGATGTTTGAACATATTGGCATTCATTGCCATTTTTCATATCCGTTTGCCTTGTGCTGGGGTAGGGAATTAATTGAATTCCGTATTATTATACTTTTGTGTGTAACATTGTGTTACGCTTCGTTAAGCATAATAGGTCGTACCAATTTTATGGTGTAATTTCGTCTTGAGCTATATTCTCTTATTTCATTGTCTTACGAGAGGTTTTCTTAAATTACCCTCTCAAGTGTTCGAATTGTAGAATTTCTTCTCAATTCCCATCCTTGGCTTAATTAATTGCTTATTTTTGGCTTTATTTATTTCATGTATTTTAGGGTATTTCGGTCCTCTTGCTTGTGTGGTTGGTCCTATCGACTGCTAAGCATGTCGACCCAAGTTGTCGCTAAGATTGGTCCCTCTACGGGTATTATCCTTTTGGCAACGTCGATTGTATAGTATAGTCTTTTCTCCTCGGGTTGATTGTACAACATTATGTAGATGCCAGATCGGGTTTCCCCGAGTAAAGGAGGCTTTCTACCTCTCCGGCGTTTTTTTCTATGATTTGAAATGGACTCTCGGACGTAGGGGTTGGGTGTAGGTGTTTGTTAGGTATCCAGTAATTACTGGGGAAGAATCCTAACTATCACGCCTCACATACTAACCCTTAACCCCGTTTCCCCGAATTAAGGTTTTCCTATGCTCGGTACTTCTCTGTTCCAGTCATCAGAGTGCAACTACGCTCTGATACCGCTTTCTGTAACACCCCGATTTAACCAATCAATAGTCCGAACGATGCGCCAACGATGACCTAGCAAGTCTAAACAGCGGATTCACAACTTCTACTCGGGTGTCACAGACGCCAACCACCCACGCGGTTGACACAACAACAACACCCAATACCAAGCTGCGGTCTGAATGACTGGAATTAAACCTCAATCAAATCCAAGTACAACAGAAATTACAGACCAAGTACCGGGAATCTACAACATAAGTTCTCGGTTCAACAACATACTCCGAAAGTACCGCTAGGGTTTAGTAATACAAAGTCAAAACCCATACATTGACAACATACTACTACTAAAAGTTTGCCCGTACGGACTACCCCTATGGTAGTCACCCGCGCCTACTCTCCGTCTGCCTCTCGTTTCATACCTGTAAAATAAAGGACTCAACAAAACTATGCCGAGTATGAACGTGTGAAGCCCGCATGTTACCGGGCCACACGACTACTTGGTCGAATATTATTAAGTCATATTACATGCTATAACAAAGCAGGAAAGCATACCACAACACATCATAATATCATATACACTGCAAGGTAGCAAAGCATTAGAAACAAGCAACCAAGCACAACGAGTTACTAGCATAGCAACAGTAATCATGTAACTAATCAAACGTGTGCATAGGTATATTATACCAACGATCTCACTAGGGGATCATTCGAGCGTTGTGTGTTTTCATTCCTTTTACTCTTGCTTTCATAAAGTGCATTCTCTTTCTCTCCTCTTGCACCAGGTCTGGGGATGTAGTTAGGTCCCGTGACCATATCATGTAGGTGCCAATCTTCCTTGATTAGTTAAGGTTTGTTTGTGAATTCTCTTATCAACCTATTGAAGGGCGTCTCCTCCATAGCCAATCCTCCATTTCCGGCGTCATGCGTCGAGAACGTGGGGTCACTTCAATACCCCATATGGGTTCCTTCAGCTGGTATTTACTATTCATTATCGGTACACGTTCGACACCATAGTGGGTGTCGTAGAAGTCCTCTATAATTTAAAGGGGTGTTCCTTATATATAGTTCCTTGTTTGTTCACGTAATTCGTTGTGTTTCATCTCAAGGTTTCATCGCGAGAAGGGACTACACTACTATGTGCGCGCAAGTAATATGCAGCAATGATATATGTAACAAGCATATAAATAAGTCATAACAAGCAATACAATTTCATGCTAGTCTTAAGGTCATTGTCAAACAAGGCACGCAGCACACAAGCTGTGTAACACGGCAACATACGAACCACACATGTCCATACCTTTTTCGAAAACACGAGTCGTCTTACACTCGAAGTCCCGGTCGGAGCTCACTACGGTCCTAGAGGTAGTTAAAACAGTGTGTCAGTTTATTATTTATGTGACACTTTACGTCGTATGTTATTCCTTAGGTATGTTGTTACAGCTTAGTTTATATTGAGTCCTAGAACCTCACATGTCTAATGTGTATCCCCTCCTTGGATAAATAGGTGAGTATATTTTAACCTTCGTATAATGATATATAGATCCTAGAATACCACTAGAACCCATTCATACAGAAGTCCAAAAGTTTCCAAGTTTGGAACACAAATATATTATCAATGTCATCTTTAAGTAATAATGGATGTTTAACCTTCCCTACATGTTTCGCTAACCTAGTTAGGTTTATTAGCTATTATTTAGGTCCCTCATTAAACCTGAATCCTACTTTAATACCCTTGTAACAGAACCACAATATCGATGAAAAACTGAAACCACAATCTAATGTTGCTTCTCGTATCTCTTACTCTTTAGTTCCATGAATGTTTCACTCCTTCCCTAGTATTACCCCACTAGGTACATGTGTTAATTAGGTTTTAAACTCCAAACCACCCTAGTAAAAGACTCACCCAACTGCTGTACTCAAATGCACCGAAACAGAAACTACCCAAAAAGAATCTGAAACCGAAATCCAAGATCTGTTACATTTAATTCCATGTCTAAGTCTCCTAACTGGTTTTTTTTTGTTTCCCCAAACTTTAGTCACTCAGGCATGTGTTGTTCAAGTATTAGACTCAAGGTTAACCCAGAATACACCGTTAATAGCTTGGAAGTTCGTTTGACAAGATAACAGACACAAAGAGGAAATCAGAAACACCAAAAATGAAACCCATGAGACCAATGTCCTCTCCTTGACCTTTCTGTATAAATGTTATTTCTTTCCTTCAAATCTCTCCCCTATGTACCCCTTAACCAGTTAAGTGTTCCCTTCTCTTTTAAACTTCGAAAATGTTAACAATAACATTCATCTAATCCTTTGTCCTAGAAACAAGACATCAAAACTGGAATGTTGGGTTTTCTGCTAGATTTTTTTTATTCCCTTCTTTTCTGTTTTTCATCAGTTGTTGGTTCCCAAATCTCATGTGATTCTGTCAACCTAATCTACCTCCTTAATAACATTTCCAACTCATACCCAAGACACTATAACCCTTCTATATCCCAGTCAACCTGTTACAGAAAACAGAAATCAAGAAAATCAGAACGGATACTTCCCTTTTACTTCTCTCAGTAGACTCTCAATTGTGTCTTTCCATTTCTTTTTTTTCCAAGGTACTTACTTATCTTGTTGAGCATTCTACCAAATTTTAAACTCGAAACCACTCCAACTACACATTCACTTACCCCCTGTACGAACAGAAAACCTGGGTTAATTTAAAACTGCTAAAACTGAAGTTCGATTCTGTTCTGTTTGTCTTTCTATTTAGTTTCTTATCTCGGTTTTCATTTCCCCAGTTTATTAGCCTCTTAGTTAAGTGGCCTGGTGTGGTTTTAAATCCCTATACAGAACCTAGACCAACAGGTTACGTTTATGAAAGAAGAATCTACCTCACAGACCTAGAACTGAAAACTGATAAACTGATAAATTGATACCTTCTCCTCTATTTCGCATCTGTTCTTTTAATCCCCTTTCTGTCTGTTATTGATCTCTTCTGTTTCTTTTTATTTGTTTTCCTGGTTCGCTCACTTAGTTACGGGTTCCATTAACATTTTAAACCCTACAACCCTTAAATCCCTTCTGTAACATAACCCAAAACAGTCTTTCAGAATCAGAATCTGAAACTACTACATCTTTCCTGTCATGTTTCCTTTCTGTTCTTTTAACCCAGACTATTTTCTTAATTCATCCAGTGGTTGGCTACGTTTTTAAACCCAGGGCATTGCTGTTGCACCCACCGAAGCACACTTATACAGAAACTCAATTGGTTATTAGTTTGACAGGGACTCTTTTTTTTTTTTTAACATCAGGTTGTTCAGGTTCCTTCTCCCTTTTCTTTCCAGTTTCTTTAGCCTGGTTTATAGATTCCTTTAGGTTGTCTAACTACGTGTTTAAGTATTCCCAACTCAAGCTGGAACTCTAACCACTCAAACAGTAATAACTCAGCCTCGGGACAGTTATTACACAGAAGTAAAAACAGCTACAGATTCGCATGTTTTGGTTTCTGGTTAGAGAATTTGTAACTGCATGGCTCACCTCCTTAGCCTAGTTGTTTAGCTATAGTTAAAACTCAGAACTACCTAGAACACCCTATTAGTTCTACAGAACCATTTTATACCGAGACTGAAACAAAGTGCAAAAACTGAAACAGAAAACTAACTCAAAACTGGTAAAACTGAGGTAAGACCTGGTTCTACTTTGTCTTTCTATTTGGTCCTTGTTTTGGTTTTTATTTCCTCCAATCTATTTTCCTCCCTTAGTTAAGAGTCTTTGCATAGTTTTAAATCGCTAGACAGACTCAAGGCAATCAGATTACGTTTCTGGAATAAAAAAAACTGTTGCACAGAACCTGCAGTTGAAACTGATGTAGTTTTTTTTATTGGTTTCTTCCTGTTCTTGGTTAATCAGTTTCTTAACTTCTTCATAATTAACCACAGTCTGTTTTTAGATAGGTTGGCAAGGTTCTAGGATCATTAACACTCAGTTTAGTTCCTTTCTATCCCTTCTGTAACTAGTTGTCCAGAACTAAGAAAATAAAGAAAACAAAGAAGTAATGCAAGACTTGTGAAAAAAACAACTGATATGCTGGTATACTGATGCATGTTCCTTCCTCGGTTGTCTAACTTATCTTCCAGCTTATCTACTTGCTTACAGGTAGACCTAAGCAATGTTGCAGGTCCATCAATAAGTCAACAAAACCCTCCTAACCCACGGAAATTTGATTATGCAGCATCTGAGTTACAGAGGTTTAACTAAATTTCTGCAGCAGTTATCCTTAACTAGTTTATACAGATTTCTTTCTGGGTCACCCAACTGATTACCTATTTCTAGAGTAGTTGGTACATTCTCACTCAAGTGCCTCAGTTTTTGCTAGTTATTATAAGTGAGGCTGTACAATAACACACCAGAAACACAGAGTTACGGTTCTTGCAGAAGTAATCAAGGTTGCAGTTTACCTTGGGCTGAATTTTGGACCAACGCGTTGTAGCCTAGGGAGAGGTTACTGGTTGCTTGTTTTGAACAACGAGCAATAGGATTTCAGGATTCCCAGTGCTCCACTCCTACCTACAAGTATGGTCCTTACGTGATACAGGAAAAAGTCAGGGAGGCTGTGCATGGATTTTCAGCCAAAACCAAACCGAGGACAATAAGGAATCTGTTTAGTCTCTTACCTCGTTAGTCTTAGAGCTTAGTGATTCAGTTTCCCCAAGGGCTTGGGCACAAGCTTGAACAGACAGACAGGAGAGTGGAAGACTTAGTTCACTGACAAGAACAAAGGACATGCTAGAGTAAGTAGTCAGTTTATTGCTTAAACAGAAATGAAGAAAACGCGAGAGGAGGGCGATGCAACCCAGTAACATTACCGTGAATGCAAGAATCAGAGGGGAGTGGGCTCTGGATCGTGCATAAACTGGTGCATGCCCGAGAAGAGAAGGGGTGATCTGTGGGTTTATGCAGGAGCTAGATCAGTCTCTAGAGGTGACAAGTCCCGATAGGATTTTGTGAGAGTTTGTAAACTGAACTACTCCGATGCCTAGGACTTGGAAAAACAAAACAGACTTTGTCTGTGACTGAAGCCAAATGATGCGGTTGGTACCCCATGCCCTCTGTTGTAGCTGGCTTTCTGTTTTACGATGCCACAGAGAATAGCAAGGGAGCAGGGGGTAAATGTTGGGGTGATGAATGTTGGTTCGGGTTACAAAGAACTGTCACTGAGGAAGTTCATGTCGACATAAATTTTTTTTGTTCTTGATTCAAGCGCATAACAGAGGGGGATGAGATTGAGGGATTTCTAACTGTGTGTTTGAAAGGAATTTGGGAGCCACTCATGCGCAAGTTACAAGAGTCATGGGGCAATTGAATAAATAGCGCTTCTGTTGTGAGATTGAAAGGCACGGTTCCTGTTCCTGTCTTTTTTTTGTTGTTTGATCGTATTCTGAAACGAGAGAGAAGGAGAAGGATGTGCTACTGACGTGGTGTTTGTTTTTTTTTTAGTTACTCAGTTAGTGATAGTAGTTTTAATTCGTGTGGTTTAGATACAGAATATGAGCATAGCTCACCGGTTACAGTGTTTATAAGTATACGAGAGGTCTCGGTGAACCTCAGCGGGAGCGTCTTTGCTCCTTTTTCTTCTCTTTGTTTTTGTAAGTTATACATTATTATCTATATATGTACGACTATTATTATATCATGTGATTTATATTTTTTTGTAACGCAGTTATGCAGCGTTATTGACATTTATTTATAACGTTACGATATATACGGCTATTATTATATCGTGTTATTATATTTTTTTGTCACGAAGTTATGCGACGTTATCATTTTTATTACAGCGTTACGGTATCGTAACGTTACGTACATATATTTTTGCACATAATTTAATTTAATCTTCACTAACTTAAGGTGGTAATTACTCGGGGTGTTTCAGTCTACCCCCCTTAAAAAACTTCGTCCCGAAGTTGTCTCAATCGAATTTCTATCTAACCACCCAACGAATCTCAAGGTTCTAATCCATTCAATCCTATCAATTCTAAAGTTCTAACATTTTTGCTAACCTTCCATTCTACCATTGCTTCTCCAATCCAAACCAATCACACATACATTTATATATCACAAGTCTCAAGGGACATACGTACACCATAGTTCATGTGTACATCACCAACTACATTTCAAGTGTTTAAAACACACCAATGCAACAATCAACATGTCACACCCATAAAAGCCAACATACAACATTCATTCATAACCACAGTGCATCCAAAATTCGAATGCAGTTCACACACATAGCAATCAAACATAACACATCAAACGATAGCAAAATCAAACATAACATATCAAACAAGCAACAAAATAGCAAAAGCGAAACACGCCTACCCCCCTAAAAATGGATTACGCCCACGTAATCCTTTTTATACCATCCTAGAACCTTGGTTCAAGATGTTTTAACTTCCATGAAGCATTCCAGTTCCTATGCAATGTAGCTTACATTATACTCTCATCAAAGGCCTTGATCCTGTTAAGGGTTTAGTTTCTGTATCCAAAAGACTCTTATCGGTAGTCGTGCCAATCTAGAAACGGATTCGGGTTTAGCCTCTCTAGGTTTAAGGTATTGGCCGATAGGTCACTTGTGACTCAACTGGAAGATGTGCGATATGGTCCACCAGCTTCTGCTGCGCGACTCTGATTACCTTCAGGTTTAGCTTTCCCTTACTAAGTCTTCCAAGGGTAGTGGATGGTTTAATTGTTTCTTCCGCCTAGTCTCTTGGCTAGCATGGGTAATTTAATTTATACACGGTCTCTGTGGTTTGTATTTTGTCTATTCAGTTCCTTTGGAGGTTGGATATTCATGCTTTTGGTGCACTTTTTAAGTGTCTAGATTTTTGTTTCTGGCTAACCCTTTTGGGTGTTAATGATTTAGTTCCGGGTATTTGTATGTTATCGACGTGTCATTGTTACCATGATTGGTTTAGTTTTTTTTTTGTTACCGCTCATATTTATGTGTAGCTAGCTGGTTTTCTCTCCTAGCGTTCCCACTTTCTTTTATCCCTTAATGTTTACAATCGAATTAGACGTCTTTCGTCCCTATGTATTTTTATTCTTCAATTGGTTTCAGTCAAAAGGTTACCAAACTATATATGTTAGAAGTTTCTGTGGTGGTAAGCTCTAAATTTCGTTATCGCATCCTTCGCACGTTGTAGTTCATTTGTCCACTTGTAGGAGGTTTCGAGAGTTATCCAACCCTTACGTGGTCAGCGTAAGTGTTGAACTATCCTTCCACCCCAATTGTGCTCAGTATCCCTTGACCTGACCAGGGTTAAGTTCAACCTCGCACGTCCAACAAACAATCAACCAATTTAATTTTTCCAGCTATGATATATCTAAATGTGTGTACTTATGTGTTATAAGTTTCAAGGTCGTATTTGAATTACAATACCCTTTTATCTTATATGTGCACATATGGTTGTTTCCATTAATTAGATGGTATATAGGTACATACATTTGTATCCTTCTGATATTATGGGTTCGTTTCATTCCAAGTTCTCATATAGGGAGACGTAGTATGGATATAGGTGATCCATCCGCACCGTATTTATAGATATGGATATAGGTGATCCATCCGCACCGTATTCATAGATATAGTATGGATATAGGTGATCCATCCGCACCGTATTCATAGATATAGTATGGATATAGGTGATCCATCCGCACCGTATTCATAGATATAGTATGGATATAGGTGATCCATCCGCACCGTATTCATAGATATAGTATGGATATAGGTGATCCATCCGCACCGTATTCATAGATATAGTATGGATATAGGTGATCCATCCGCACCGTATTCATAGATATAGTATGGATATAGGTGATCCATCCGCACCGTATTCATATATATAGTATGGATATAGGTGATCCATCCGCACCGTATTCATAGATATAGTATGGATATAGGTGATCCATCCGCACCGTATTCATAGATATAGTATGGATATAGGTGATCCATCCGCACCGTATTCATAGTATGGATAGGTGATCCATCCGCACCGTATTCATAGATATAGTATGGATATAGGTGATCCATCCGCACCGTATTCATAGATATAGTATGGATATAGGTGATCCATCCGCACCGTATTCAATGTCTCCCCATATGATTAGGTTCTCTTAACCTACTTATATCTTCATCCAAGATGTATATTCGGTAATTGCCCCCTTTTTTGTGTCATGGTTGTTATACTAAATAGGAGAAATTAAATTACACGGTATTGTATAATTGAATTTGAATCATAAGGTTGGAAATTGCTTGGCTAAGTAATATTAATCTGGACAAACATTTGAAGTAAGAAGATGTATATATATACTTCCACATATACAGTTGGTATTTAAAGTGGATATAATACATGTGTAAGTAAGACTGTTCACATAAAACGAATGTGATAGTAATGAATAAATGAGCTTACAAAATAATGGGTATAATGAATAAACTTTAAAAGTTTATTATGGCATTATACAAATGTTACATGATATCAAGATAGGAATCTCAATATAAGTTTGTATAATTTATTACAAACTAGCGAGAATAATCGCCTTACATAAAATAATGAAACGTAACATCAAATAAAGGGAGTTTTATAAGTTATATATATTTATACGTGCATAAAGGCGTGACTAATATTTGTAGGAAAATACGTATAAAATATGGTTGAGGACCATACAATGTTAAATGATGGGTGTCGTAAACTAAAGTACTTGGATAAACTAGTCAAGTTAACATGCTTGAATAAGTCAACTAATTTGACTAAGAGGTCAGGTTGACCAACTTATACCTTGAAAGGGGAGTTTAAGAAATAATACTGTCACAATACATGCAACTATATATTATATGATTTAATCCAATAGAAATTGCATATATAATATATGTGTAAAACCCAGAATATGTGTATATATATGTATATACGATATGGCTTTAGTATCATGAAATGGTAATTGACAAGTGTTATGACATTAGTGTAAAGATATATATACTACAAATCATACAGTGTAATTTAAAGTATGGTTTATTAAAATGAATAACGTGGTATGTAATATATGGTACAATACCAAATGGTTAGGTAATACTATCATATAACGTTAGTGCTTGAGCATTTATTGCTATGCGAAATAACATTGCAGGTGTGGTCACTTCTTTCATCACCATAGTTAATGATATACATATGATCCAAAGGGTTTATCTTTTTATAACATTGAATTCCACAGTTACCGTTGTATTGCTTGTGGTTGTTTTTAACAGTTCCTCTTTCGGAACTAGTTCCTCCATGATCGGAACTTAATTCTCTATGACACACAACTCCTTTTTATTTGGTCTCCTTGAACAAAATATTCGATAGATGTTTGAACATATTGGCGGATTCATTGCCATTTTTCATATCCGTTTGCCTTGTGCTGGGGTAGGGAATTAATTGAATTCGTATTATTATACTTTTGTGTAACATTGTGTTACGCTTCGTTAAGCATAATAGGTCGTACCAATTTTATGGTGTAATTTCGTCTTGAGCTATATTCTCTTATTTCATTGTCTTACGAGAGGTTTTCTTAAATTACCCTCTCAAGTGTTCGAATTGTAGAATTTCTCAATTCCCATCCTTGGCTTAATTAATTGCTTATTTTTGGCTTTATTTATTTCATGTATTTTAGGGTATTTCGGTCCTCTTGCTTGTGTGGTTGGTCCTATCGACTGCTAAGCATGTCGACCCAAGTTGTCGCTAAGATTGGTCCCTCTACGGGTATTATCCTTTTGGCAACGTCGATTGTATAGTATAGTCTTTTCTCCTCGGGTTGATTATACAACATTATGTAGATGCCAGATCGGGTTTCCCCGAGTAAGAGGAGGCTTTCTACCTCTCCGGCGTTTTTTTCTATGATTTGAAATGGACTCTCGGGACGTAGGGGTTGGGTGTAGGTGTTTGTTAGGTATCCAGTAATTACTGGGGAAGAATCCTAACTATCGCGCCTCACATACTAACCCTTAACCCCGTTTCCCCGAATTAAGGTTTTCCTATGCTCGGTACTTCTCTGTTCCAGTCATCAGAGCGCAACTACGCTCTGATACCGCTTTCTGTAACACCCCGATTTAACCAATCAATAGTCCGAACGATGCGCCAACGATGACCTAGCAAGTCTAAATAGCGGATTCACAACTTCTACTCGGGTGTCACAGACGCCAACCACCCACGCGGTTGACACAACAACAACACCAATACCAAGCTGCGGTCTGAATGACTGGAATTAAACCTCAATCAAATCCAAGTACAACAGAAATTACAGACCAAGTACCGGGAATCTACAACATAAGTTCTCGGTTCAACAACATACTCCGAAAGTACCGCTAGGGTTTAGTAATACAAAGTCAAAACCCATACATTGACAACATACTACTAAAAAGTCTTGCCCGTACGGACTACCCCTATGGTAGTCACCCGCGCCTACTCTCCGTCTGCCTCTCGTTTCATACCTGTAAAAATAAAGGACTCAACAAAACTATGCCGAGTATGAACGTGTGAAGCCCGCATGTTACCGGGCCACACGACTACTTGGTCGAATATTATTAAGTCATATTACATGCTATAACAAAGCAGGAAAGCATACCACAACACATCATAATATCATACACACTGCAAGGTAGCAAAGCATTAGAAACAAGCAACCAAGCACAACGAGTTACTAGCATAGCAAGTAATCATGTAACTAATCAAACGTGTGCATAGGTATATTATAAGAACGATCCTCACTAGGGGATCATTCGAGCGTTGTGTGTTTTCATTCCTTTTACTCTTGCTTTCATAAAGTGCATTCTCTTTCTCTCCTCTTGCACCAGGTCTGGGGATGTAGTTAGGTCCCGTGACCATATCATGTAGGTGCCAATCTTTCCTTGATTAGTTAAGGTTTGTTTGTGAATTCTCTTATCACCACGTATTGAAGGGCGTCTCCTCCATAGCCAATCCTCCATTTCCGGCGTCATGCGTCGAGAACGTGGGGTCACTTCAATACCCCCGTATGGGTTCCTTCAGCTGGTATTTTACTATTCATTATCGGTACACGTTTGACACCATAGTGGGTGTCGTTAGAAGTCCTCTATAATTTAAAGGGGTGTTCCTTATATATAGTTCCTTGTTTGTTCACGTAATTCGTTGTGTTTCATCTCAAGGTTTCATCGCGAGAAGGGACTACACTACTGTGTGCACGCAAGTAATATGCAGCAACGATATATGTAACAAGCATATAAATAAGTCATAGCAAGCAATACAATTTCATGCTAGTCTTAAGGTCATTGTCAAACAAGGCACGCAGCACACAAGCCGTGTAACACGGCAACATACGAACCACACATGTCCATACCTTTTTCGAAAGCACGAGTCGTCTTACACTCGAAGTCCCGGTCGGAGCTCGCTACGGTCCTAGAGGTAGTTAAAACAGTGTGTCAGTTTATTATTTTATGTGACACTTTACGTCGTATGTTATTCCTTAGGTATGTTGTTACATGCTTAGTTTATATTGAGTCCTAGAACCTCACATGCATTCATCCTAGGCTTATCTTACTCCTAGGACACTCACAACTTGTTTTATACGTTAGCTAAGTCTTTTTTTTCTTTTCTTAGTTATTGTTTTAAAGGATTTCAAGCGCTAGTTAGGCAACAAGTTTATATAACATATATATAACATGTCTAATGTGTATCCCCTCCTTGGATAAATAGGTGAGTAATATTTTAACCTTCGTATAATGATAATATAGATCCTAGAATACCACTAGAACCCATTCATACAGAAGTCCAAAAGTTTCCAAGTTTGGAACACAAATATATTATCAACGTCACCTTTAAGGTAATAATGGATGTTTAACCTTCCCTACATGTTTCGCTAACCTAGTTAGGTTTATTAGCTATTATTTAGGTCCCTCATTAAACCTGAATCCTACTTATAATACCCTTGTAACAGAACCACAATATCGATGAAAACTGAAACCACAATCTAATGTTGCTTCTCGTATCTCGTTACTCTTTAGTTCCATGAATGTTTCACTCCTTCCCTCAGTATTACCCCACTAGGTACATGTGTTAATAAGGTTTTAAACTCCAAACCACCCTAGTAAAAGACTCACCCAACTGTTGTACTCAAATGCACCGAAACAGAAACTACCCAAAAAGAATCTGAAACCGAAATCCAAGATCTGTTACATTTAATTCCATGTCTAAGTCTCCTAACTGGTTTTTTTTTGTTTCCCCAAACTTATAGTCACTCGGGCATGTGTGTTGTTCAAGTATTAGACTCAAGGTTAACCCAGAATACACCGTTAATAGCTTGGAAGTTCGTTTGACAGATAACAGACACAAAGAGGAAATCAGAAACACTAAAAATGAAACCCATGAGACCAATGTCCTCTCCTTGATCCCTTTTCTGTATAAATGTTATTTCTTTCCTTCAAATCTCTCCCCTATGTACCCCTTAACCAGTTAAGTGTTTCCCTTCTCTTTTAAACTTCGAAAATGTTAACAATAACATTCATCTAATCCTTTGTCCTAGAAACAAGACATCAAAACTGGAATGTTGGGTTTTCTGCTAGATTTTCTTTTATTCCCTTCCTTTCTGTTTTTCATCAGTTGTTTGGTTCCCAAATCTCATGTGATTCTGTCAACCTAATCTACCTCCTTAATAACATTTCCAACTCATACCCAAGACACTATAACCCTTCTAATATCCCAGTCAACCTGTTACAGAAAACAGAAATCAAGAAAAATCAGAACTGATACTTCCCTTTTACTTCTCTCAGTAGACTCTCAATTGTGTCTTTCCATTTCTTTTTTTTCCAAGGTACTTACTTATCTTGTTGAGCATTCTACCACAAATTTTAAACTCGAAACCACTCCAACTACACATTCACTTACCCCCTGTACAGAACAGAAAACCTGGGGTTAATTTAAAACTGCTAAAACTGAAGTTCGATTCTGTTCTGTTTGTCTTTCTATTTAGTTTCTTATCTCGGTTTTCATTTCCCCAGTTTATTTAGCCTCTTAGTTAAGTGGCCTGGTGTGGTTTTAAATCCCTATACAGAACCTAGACCAACATGTTACGTTTATGAAAGAAGAATCTACCTCACAGACCTAGAACTGAAAACTGATAAACTGATAAATTGATACCTTCTCCTCTATTTCGCATCTGTTCTTTTAATCCCCTTTCTGTCTGTTATTGATCTCTTCTGTTTCTTTTAATTTGTTTTCCTGGTTCGCTCACTTAGTTACGGGTTCCATTAACATTTTAAACCCATACAACCCTTAAATCCCTTCTGTAACAGAACCCAAAACAGTCTTTCAGAATCAGAATCTGAAAACTACTACATCTTTCCTGTCATTGTTTCCTTTCTGTTCTTTTAACCCAGAGTATTTTCTTAATTCATCCAGTGGTTTGGCTACGTTTTTAAACCCAGGGCATTGCTGTTGCACCCACCGAAGCACACTTATACAGAAACTCAATTGGTTATTAGTTTGACAGGGACTCTTTTTTTTTTTAACATCAGGTTGTTCAGGTTCCTTCTCCCTTTTCTTTCCAGTTTCTTTAGCCTGGTTTATAGATTCCTTTAGGTTGTCTAACTACGTGTTTAAGTATTCCCAACTCAAGCTGGAACTCAAACCACTCAAACAGTAATAACTCAGCCTCGGGACAGTTATTACACAAAGTAAAAACAGCTACAGATTCGCATGTTTTGGTTTCTGGTTAGAGAATTTGTAACTGCATGGCTCACCTCCTTAGCCTAGTTGTTTAGCTATAGTTAAAACTCAGAACTACCTAGAACACCCTGTTAGTTCTACAGAACCATTTTATACCGAGACTGAAACAAAGTGCAAAAACTGAAACAGAAAACTAACTCAAAACTGGTAAAACTGAGGTAAGACCTGGTTCTACTTTGTCTTTCTATTTGGTCCCTTGTTTTGGTTTCTATTTCCTCCAATCTATTTCGCTCCTTAGTTAAGAGTCTTTGCATAGTTTTAAATCGCTAGACAGACTCAAGGCAATCAGATTACGTCTCTGGAATAAAAAAAAACTGTTGCACAGAACCTGCAGTTGAAACTGATGTAGTTTTTTTTTTTGGTTTCTTCATGTTCTTGGTTAATCAGTTTCTTAACTTCTCCATAATTAACCACAGTCTGTTTTAGATAGGTTGGCAAGGTTCTAGGATCATTAACACTCAGTTTAGTTCCTTTCTATCCCTTCTGTAACTAGTTGTCCAGAACTAAGAAAAAAAAGAAACAAAGAAGTAATGCAAGACTTGTGAAAAACACTGATATGCTGGTATACTGATGCATGTTCCTTCCTCGGTTGTCTAACTTATCTTCCAGCTTATCTTACTTGCTTACAGGTAGACCTAAGCAATGTAGCAGGTCCATCAATAAGTCAACAAAACCCTCCTAACCCCACGGAAATTTGATTATGCAGCATCTGAGTTACAGAGGTTTAACTAAAGTTTCTGCAGCAGTTATCCTTAACTAGTTTATACAGATTTTTTCTGGGTCACCCAACTGATTACCTATTTCTAGAGTAGTTGGTACATTAATCACTCAAGTGCCTCAGGTTTTTGCTAGTTATTATAAGTGAGGTTACAATAACAGCACCAGAAACACAGAGTTACGGTTCTTGCAGAAGTAATCAAGGTTGCAGTTTACCTTGGGCTGAATTTTGGACCAACGCGTTGTAGCCTAGGGAGAGGTTTCTGGTTGTCTTGTTTTGAACAGACGAGCAATAGGATTTCAGGATTCCCAGTGCTCCACTCCTACCTAGCAAGTATGGTCCTTACGTGATACAGGAAAAAGTCGGGAGGCTGTGCATGGATTTTCAGCCAAAACCAAACCGAGGACAATAAGGAATCTGTTGTAGTCTCTTACCTCGTTAGTCTTATGAGCTTAGTGATTCAGTTTCCCCAAGGGCTTGGGCACAAGCTTGAACAGACAGACAGGAGAGAGTGGAAGACTTAGTTCACTGACAAGAACAAAGGACAATGCTAGAGTAAGTAGTCAGTTTATTGCTTAAACAGAAATGAAGAAAAGCGCGAGAGGAGGGCGATGCAACCCAGTAACATTACCGTGAATGCAAGAATCAGAGGGGAGTGGGCTCTGGATCGTGCATAAACTGGTGCATGCCCGAGAAGAGAAGGGGTGATCTGTGGGTTTATGCAGGAGCTAGATCAGTCTCTAGAGGTGACAAGTCCCGATAGGAATTTTGTGAGAGTTTGTAAAACTGAACTCCGATGCCTAGGACTTGGAAAAACAAAACAGACTTTGTCTGTTGACTGAAGCCAAAATGATGCGGTTGGTACCCCATGCCCTCTGTTGTAGCTGGCTTTCTGTTTTACGATGCCACAGAGAATAGCAAGGGAGCATGGGGGTAAATGTTGGGTGATGAATGTTGGTCTCGGGTTACAAAGAACTGTCACTGAGGAAGTTCATGTCGACATAATTTTTTTTTTGTTCTTGATTCAAGCGCATAACAGAGGGGGATGAGATTGAGGGATTTCTACTGTGTGTTTGAAAGGGAATTTGGGAGCCACTCAGGTGCGCAAGTTACAAGAAGTCATGGGCAATTGAATAAATAAGCGCTTCTGTTGTGAGCTTGAAAGGCACGGTTCCTGTTCCTGTCTTTTTTTTGTTGTTTGATCGTATTCTGAAACGAGAGAGGAAGGAGAAGGATGTGCTACTGACGTGTGTTTGTTTTTTTTTAGTTACTCAGTTAGTGATGGTAGTTTTAATTCGTGTGGTTTAGATACAGAATATGAGCATAGCTCAACCGGTTACAGTGTTTATAAAGTATACGAGAGGTCTCGGGTTTGAACCTCAGCGGGAGCGTCTTTGCTCCTTTTTCTTTCTCTTTGTTTTTGTATAAGTTATACATTATTATCTATATATGTACGACTATTATTATATCATGTGATTTTATATTTTTTTGTAACGCAGTTATGCAGCGTTATTGACATTTATTTATAACGTTACGATATATATACGGCTATATATTATATCGTGTTATTATATTTTTTTGTCACGAAGTTATGCGACGTTATCATTTTTATTACAGCGTTACGGTATCGTAACGTTACGTACATATATTTTTGCACATAATTTAATTTAATCTTCACTAACTTAAGGTGGTAATTACTCGGGGTGTTTCAGTCTACCCCCCTTAAAAGAACTTCGTCCCGAAGTTGTCTCAATCGAATTTCTATCTAACCACCCAACGAATCTCAAGGTTCTAATCCATTCGATCCTATCAATTCTAAAGTTCTAACATTTTTCCTAACCTTCCATTCTACCACTGGTTCTCCAATCCAAACCAATCACACACACATTTATATATCATAAGTCTCAAGGGACATACGTACACCATAGTTCACGTGTACATCACCAACTACATTTCAAGTGTTTAAAACACACCAATGCAACAATCTACATGTCACACCACAAAAGCCAACATACAACATTCATTCATAACCACAGTGCATCCAAAATAATTCGAATGCAGTTCACACACATAGCAATCAAACATAACACATCAAACGATAGCAAAATCAAACATAACATATCAAACAAGCAACAAAATAGCAAAAGCGAAACACGCCTACCCCCTAAAAATGGATTACACCCACGTAATCCTTTTTATACCATCCTAGAACCTTGGTTCAAGATGTTTTAACTTCCATGAAGCATTCCAGTTCCTATGCAATGTAGCTTACATTATACTCTCATCAAAGGCCTTGATCCTGTTAAGGGTTTAGTTTCTGTATCCAAAAGACTCTTATCGGTAGCCGTGCCAACTAGAAACGGATTCGGGTTTAGCCTCTCTAGGTTTAAGGTATTGGCCGATAGGTCACTTGTGACTCAACTGGAAGCTGTGCGATATGGTCCACCAGCTTCTGCTGCGCGACTCTGATTACCTTCAGGTTTAGCTTTCCCTTACTAAGTCTTCCAAGGGTAGTGGATGGTTTAATTGTTTCTTCCGCCTAGTCTCTTGGCTAGCATGGGTAATTTAATTTATACACGGTCTCTGTGGTTTGTATTTTGTCTATTCAGTTCCTTTGGAGGTTGGATATTCATGCTTTTGGTGCGCTTTTTAAGTGTCTAGATTTTTGTTTCTGGCTAACCCTTTTGGGTGTTAATGATTTAGTTCCGGGTATTTGTATGTTATCGACGTGTCATTGTTACCATGATTGGTTTAGTTTTTTTTTTGTTACCGCTCATATTTATGTGTAGCTAGCTGGTTTTCTCTCCTAGCGTTCCCACTTTCTTCTATCCCTTAATGTGTACAATCGAATTAGACGTCTTTCGTCCCTATGTATTTTTTTCTTCAATTGGTTTCAGTCAAAAGGTTACCAAACTATATATGTTAGAAGTTTCCATGGTGGTAAGCTCTAAATTTCGTTATCGCATCCTTCGCACGTTGTAGTTCATTTGTCCACTTGAAGGAGGTTTCGAGAGTTATCCAACCCTTACTTGGTCAGCGTAAGTGTTGAACTATCCTTCCACCCCAATTGTGCTCAGTATCCCTTGACCTGACCAGGGTTAAGTTCAACCTCGCACGTCCAACAAACAATCAACCAATTTAATTTTTCCAGCTATGTATATATCTAAATGTGTGTACTTATGTGTTATAAGTTTCAAGGTCGTATTTGAATTACAATACCCTTTTATCTTATATGTGCACATATGGTTGTTTTCATTAATTAGATGGTATATAGGTACATACATTTGTATCCTTCTGATATTATGGGTTCGTTTCATTCCAAGTTCTCATATAGGGAGACGTAGTATGGATATAGGTGGTCCATCCGCACCGTATTTATAGATATGGATATAGGTGATCCATCCGCACCGTATTCATAGATATAGTATGGATATAGGTGATCCATCCGCACCGTATTCATAGATATAGTATGGATATAGGTGATCCATCCGCACCGTATTCATAATATAGTATGGATATAGGTGATCCATCCGCACCGTATTCATAGATATAGTATGGATATAGGTGATCCATCCGCACCGTATTCATAGATATAGTATGGATATAGGTGATCCATCCGCACCGTATTCATAGATATAGTATGGATATAGGTGATCCATCCGCACCGTATTCATATATATAGTATGGATATAGGTGATCCATCCGCACCGTATTCATAGATATAGTATGGATATAGGTGATCCATCCGCACCGTATTCATAGATATAGTATTGATATAGGTGATCCATCCGCACCGTATTCATAGATATAGTATGGATATAGGTGATCCATCCGCACCGTATTCATAGATATAGTATGGATATAGGTGATCCATCCGCACCGTATTCAATGTCTCCCCATATGATTAGGTTCTCTTAACCTACTTATATCTTCATCAAGATGTATATTCGGTAATTGCCCCCTTTTTTGTGTCATGGTTGTTATACTAAATAGGAGAAATTAAATTACACGGTATTGTATAATTGAATTTGAATCATAAGGTTGGAAATTGCTTGGCTAAGTAATATTAATCTGGACAAACATTTGAAGTAAGAAGATGTATATATATATATACTTCCACATATACAGTCGGTATTTAAAGTGGATATAATACGTGTGTAAGTAAGACTGTTCACATAAAACGAATGTGATAGTAATGAATAAATGAGCTTACAAAATAATGGGTATAATGAATAAACTTTAAAAGTTTATTATGGCATTATACAAATGTTACATGATATCAAGATAGAAATCTCAATATAAGTTTGTATAATATATTACAAACTAGTGAGAGTAATCGCCTTACATAAAATAATGAAACGTAACATCAAATAAAGGGAGTTTTATAAGTTATATATATTTGTACGTACATAAAGGCGTGACTATTATTTGTAGGAAAATACGTATAAAATATGGTTGAGGACCATACAATGTTAAATGATGGGTGTCGTAAACTAAAGTACTTGGATAAACTAGTCAAGTTAACATGCTTGAATAAGTCAACTAATTTGACTAAGAGGTCAGGTTGACCAACTTATACCTTGAAAGGGGAGTTTAAGAAATAATACTGTCACAATACATGCAACTATATTATATGATTTAATCCAATAAATTGCATATATAAATATATGTGTAAAACCCAGAATATGTGTATATATATGTAAGTATATACGATATGGCTTTAGTATCATGAAATGGTAATTGACAAGTATTATGACATTAGTGTAAATATATATACTACAAATCATACAGTGTAATTTAAAGTATGGTTTATTAAAATGAATAACGTGGTATGTAATATATGGTACAATACCAAATGGTTAGGTAATACTATCATATAACGTTAGTGCTTGAGCATTTATTGCTATGCGAAATAACGTTGCAGGTGTGGTCACTTCTTTCATCACCATAGTTAATGATATACATATGATCCAAAGGGTTTATCTTTTTTATAACATTGAATTCCACAGTTACCGTTGTATTGCTTGTGGTTGTTTTTAACAGTTCCTCTTTCGGAACTAGTTCCTCCATGATCGGAACTTAATTCTCTATGACACACAACTCCTTTTTATTTGGTCTCCTTGAATAAAATATTCGATAGATGTTTGAACATATTGGCGGATTCATTGCCATTTTTCATATCCGTTTGCCTTGTGCTGGGGTAGGGAATTAATTGAATTCCGTATTATTATACTTTAGTGTGTAACATTGTGTTACGCTTCGTTAAGCATAATAGGTCGTACCAATTTTATGGTGTAATTTCGTCTTGAGCTATATTCTCTTATTTCATTGTCTTACGAGAGGTTTTCTTAAATTACCCTCTCAAGTGTTCGAATTGTAGAATTTATCTCAATTCCCATCCTTGGCTTAATTAATTGCTTATTTTTGGCTTTATTTATTTCATGTATTTTAGGGTATTTCGGTCCTCTTGCTTGTGTGGTTGGTCCTATCGACTGCTAAGCATGTCGACCCAAGTTGTCGCTAAGATTGGTCCCTCTACGGGTATTATCCTTTTGGCAACGTCGATTGTATAGTATAGTCTTTTCTCCTCGGGTTGATTGTACAACATTATGTAGATGCCAGATCGGGTTTCCCCGAGTAAGAGGAGGCTTTCTACCTCTCCGGCGTTTTTTTCTATGATTTGAAATGGACTCTCGGGACGTAGGGGTTGGGTGTAGGTGTTTGTTAGGTATCCAGTAATTACTGGGGAAGAATCCTAACTATCGCGCCTCACATACTAACCCTTAACCCCGTTTCCCCGAATTAAGGTTTTCCTATGCTCGGTACTTCTCTGTTCCAGTCATCAGAGCGCAACTACGCTCTGATACCGCTTTCTGTAACACCCCGATTTAACCAATCAATAGTCCGAACGATGCGCCAACGATGACCTAGCAAGTCTAAACAGCGGATTCACAACTTCTACTCGGGTGTCACAGACGCCAACCACCCACGCGGTTGACACAACAACAACACCAATACCAAGCTGCGGTCCGAAAGACTGGAATTAAACCTCAATCAAATCCAAGTACAACAGAAATTACAGACCAAGTACCGGGAATCTACAACATAAGTTCTCGGTTCAACAACATACTCCGAAAGTACCGCTAGGGTTTAGTAATACAAAGTCATAACCCATACATTGACAACATACTACTAAAAAGTCTTGCCCGTACGGACTACCCCTATGGTAGTCACCCGCGCCTACTCTCCGTCTGCTCTCGTTTCATACCTGTAAAAATAAAGGACTCAGCAAAACTATGCCGAGTATGAACGTGTGAAGCCCGCATGTTACCGGGCCACACGACTACTTGGTCGAATATTATTAAGTCATATTACATGCTATAACAAAGCAGGAAAGCATACCACAACACATCATAATATCATACACACTGCAAGGTAGCAAAGCATTAGAAACAAGCAACCAAGCACAACGAGTTACTAGCATAGCGACAGTAATCATGTAACTAATCAAACGTGTGCATAGGTATATTATACCAACGATCCTCACTAGGGGATCATTCGAGCGTTGTGTGTTTTCATTCCTTTTACTCTTGCTTTCATAAAGTGCATTCTCTTTCTCTCCTCTTGCACCAGGTCTGGGGATGTAGTTAGGTCCCGTGACCATATCATGTAGGTGCCAATCTTTCCTTGATTAGTTAAGGTTTGTTTGTGAATTCTCTTATCACCACGTATTGAAGGGCGTCTCCTCCATAGCCAATCCTCCATTTCCGGCGTCATGCGTCGAGAACGTGGGGTCACTTCAATACCCCGTATGGGTTCCTTCAGCTGGTATTTTACTATTCATTATCGGTACACGTTCGACACCATAGTGGGTGTCGTTAGAAGTCCTCTATAATTTAAGAGGGGTGTTCCTTATATATAGTTCCTTGTTTGTTCACGTAATTCGTTGTGTTTCATCTCAAGGTTTCATCGCGAGAAGGGACTACACTACTGTGTGCGCGCAAGTAATATGCAGCAATGATATATGTAACAAGCATATAAACAAGTCATAGCAAGCAATCCAATTTCATGCTAGTCTTAAGGTCATTGTCAAACAAGGCACGCAGCACACAAGCCGTGTAACACGGCAACATACGAACCACACATGTCCATACCTTTTTCGAAAACACGAGTCGTCTTACACTCGAAGTCCCGGTCGGAGCTCGCTACGGTCCTAGAGGTAGTTAAAACAGTGTGTCAGTTTATTATTTTATGTGACACTTTACGTCGTATGTTATTCCTTAGGTATGTTGTTACATGCTTAGTTTATATTGAGTCCTAGAACCTCACATGCATTCATCCTAGGCTTATCTTACTCCTAGGACACTCACAACTTGTTTTATACGTTAGCTAAGTCTTTTTTTTCTTTTCTTAGTTATTGTTTTAAAGGATTTCAAGCGCTAGTTAGGCAACAAGTTTATATAACATATATATAACATGTCTAATGTGTATCCCCTCCTTGGATAAATAGGTGAGTAATATTTTAACCTTCGTATAATGATAATATAGATCCTAGAATACCACTAGAACCCATTCATACAGAAGTCCAAAAGTTTCCAAGTTTGGAACACAAATATATTATCAACGTCACCTTTAAGGTAATAATGGATGTTTAACCTTCCCTACATGTTTCGCTAACCTAGTTAGGTTTATTAGCTATTATTTAGGTCCCTCATTAAACCTGAATCCTACTTATAATACCCTTGTAACAGAACCACAATATCGATGAAAACTGAAACCACAATCTAATGTTGCTTCTCGTATCTCGTTACTCTTTAGTTCCATGAATGTTTCACTCCTTCCCTCAGTATTACCCCACTAGGTACATGTGTTAATTAGGTTTTAAACTCCAAACCACCCTAGTAAAAGACTCACCCAACTACTGTACTCAAATGCACCGAAACAGAAACTACCCAAAAAGAATCTGAAACCGAAATCCAAGATCTGTTACATTTAATTCCATGTCTAAGTCTCCTAACTGGTTTTTTTTTGTTTCCCCAAACTTATAGTCACTCAGGCATGTGTGTTGTTCAAGTATTAGACTCAAGGTTAACCCAGAATACACCGTTAATAGCTTGGAAGTTCGTTTGACAGATAACAGACACAAAGAGGAAATCAGAAACACTAAAAATGAAACCCATGAGACCAATGTCCTCTCCTTGATCCCTTTTCTGTATAAATGTTATTTCTTTCCTTCAAATCTCTCCCCTATGTACCCCTTAACCAGTTAAGTGTTTCCCTTCTGTTTTAAACTTCGAAAATGTTAACAATAACATTCATCTAATCCTTTGTACAGAAACAGAAGTAATCTCCTAGAAACAAGACATCAAAACTGGAATGTTGGGTTTTCTGCTAGATTTTCTTTTATTCCCTTCCTTTCTGTTTTTCATCAGTTGTTTGGTTCCCAAATCTCATGTGATTCTGTCAACCTAATCTACCTCCTTAATAACATTTCCAACTCATACCCAAGACACTATAACCCTTCTAATATCCCAGTCAACCTGTTACAGAAAACAGAAATCAAGAAAAATCAGAACTGATACTTCCCTTTTACTTCTCTCAGTAGACTCTCAATTGTGTCTTTCCATTTCTTTTTTTCCAAGGTACTTACTTATCTTGTTGAGCATTCTACCACAAATTTTAAACTCGAAACCACTCCAACTACACATTCACTTACCCCCTGTACAGAACAGAAAACCTGGGGTTAATTTAAAACTGCTAAAACTGAAGTTCGATTCTGTTCTGTTTGTCTTTCTATTTAGTTTCTTATCTCGGTTTTCATTTCCCCAGTTTATTTAGCCTCTTAGTTAAGTGGCCTGGTGTGGTTTTAAATCCCTATACAGAACCTAGACCAACAGGTTACGTTTATGAAAGAAGAATCTGCTACACAGACCTAGAACTGAAAACTGATAAACTGATAAATTGATACCTTCTCCTCTATTTCGCATCTGTTCTTTTAATCCCCTTTCTGTCTGTTATTGATCTCTTCTGTTTCTTTTAATTTGTTTTCCTGGTTCGCTCACTTAGTTACGGGTTCCATTAACATTTTAAACCCATACAACCCTTAAATCCCTTCTGTAACAGAACCCAAAACAGTCTTTCAGAATCAGAATCTGAAAACTACTACATCTTTCCTGTCATTGTTTCCTTTCTGTTCTTTTAACCCAGAGTATTTTCTTAATTCATCCAGTGGTTTGGCTACGTTTTTAAACCCAGGGCATTGCTGTTGCACCACCCACCGAAGCACACTTATACAGAAACTCAATTGGTTATTAGTTTGACAGACTCTTTTTTTTTTAACATCAGGTTGTTCAGGTTCCTTCTCCCTTTTCTTTCCAGTTTCTTTAGCCTGTTTATATATTCCTTTAGGTTGTCTAACTACGTGTTTAAGTATTCCCAACCCAAGATGGAACTCTAACCACTCAAACAGTAATAACTCATCCTCGGGACAGTTATTACACAGAAGTAAAAACAGCTACAGATTCGCATGTTTGGTTAGAGAATTTGTAACTGCATGGCTCACCTCCTTAGCCTAGTTGTTTAGCTATAGTTAAAACTCAGAACTGCCTAGAACACCCTATTAGTTCTACAGAACCATTTTATACCGAGACTGAAACAAAGTGCAAAAACTGAAACAGAAAACTAACTCAAAAAACTGGTAAAACTGAGGTAAGACCTGGTTCTACTTTGTCTTCTATTTGGTCCCTTGTTTTGGGTTTCTATTTCCTCCAATATATTTCGCTCCTTAGTTAAGAGTCTTTGCATAGTTTTAAATCGCTAGACAGACTCAAGGCAATCAGATTACGTTTGGAATAAAAAAAATACTGTTGCACAAACCTGCAGTTGAAACTGATGTAGTTTTTTTTATTGGTTTCTTCCTGTTCTTGGTTAATCAGTTTCTTAACTTCTCCATAATTAACCACAGTCAGTTTTAGATAGGTTGCAAGGTTCTAGGATCATTAACACTCAGTTTAGTTCCTTTCTATCCCTTCTGTAACTAGTTGTCCGAACTAAGAAAATAAAGAAAACAAGAAGTAATGCAAGACTTGTGAAAAAAACAACTGATATGCTGGTAGACTGATGCATGTTTCCTTCCTCGGTTTGTCTAACTTATCTTCCAGCTTATCTTACTTGCTTACAGGTAGACCTAAGCACTGTAGCAGGTCCATCAATAAGTCACAAAACCCTCCTAACCCCACGGAATTTGATTATGCAGCATCTGAGTTACAGAGGTTTAACTAAAGTTTCTGCAGCAGTTATCCTTAACTAGTTTATACAGATTTCTTTCTGGGTCACCCAACTGATTACCTAGTTTCGAGAGTAGTTGGTACACTAATCACTCAAGTGCCTCAGGTTTTTGCTAGTTATTATAAGTGAGGCTGTACAATAACAGCACCAGAAACACAGAGTTACGGTTCTTGCAGAAGTAATCAAGGTTGCAGTTTACCTTGGGCTGAATTTTGGACCAACGCGTTGTAGCCTAGGGAGGTTTCTGTTGTCTTGTTTTGAACAGACGAGCAATAGGATTTCAGGATTCCCAGTGCTCCACTCCTACCTAGCAGTATGGTCCTTACGTGATACAGGAAAAAGTCAGGGAGGTTGTGCATGGATTTTTCAGCCAAAACCAAACCGAGGACAATAAGGAATCTGTTGTAGTCTCTTACCTCGTTAGTCTTATGAGCTTAGTGATTCAGTTTCCCCAAGGCTTGGGCACAAGCTTGAACAGACAGACAGGAGAGAGTGGAAGACTTAGTTCACTGACAAGAACAAAGGACAATGCTAGAGTAAGTAGTCAGTTTATTGCTTAAACAGAAATGAAGAAAGCGCGAGAGGAGGGCGATGCAACCCAGTAACATTACCGTGAATGCAAGAATCAGAGGGGAGTGGGCTCTGGATCGTGCATAAACTGGTGCATGCCCGAGAAGAGAAGGGGTGATCTGTGGGTTTATGCAGGAGCTAGATCAGTCTCTAGAGGTGACAAGTCCCGATAGGAATTTTGTGGAGTTTGTAAAACTGAACTCCGATGCCTAGGACATGGAAAACAAAACAGACTTTGTCTGTTGACTGAAGCCAAAATGATGCGGTTGGTACCCCATGCCCTCTATTGTAGCTGGCTTTCTGTTTACGATGCCACAGAGAATAGTAAGGGAGCATGGGGGTAAATGTTGGGTGATGAATGTTGGTCTCGGGTTACAAAGAACTGTCACTGAGGAAGTTCATGTCGACATAAATTTTTTTTTTGTGTCTTGATTCAAGCGCATAACAGAGGGGGATGAGATTGAGGGATTTCTACTGTGTGTTTGAAAGGGAATTTGGGAGCCACTCAGGTGCGCAAGTTACAAGAAGTCATGGGCAATTGAATAAATAAGCGCTTCTGTTGTGAGCTTGAAAGGCACGGTTCCTGTTCCTGTCTTTTTTTTGTTGTTTGATCGTATTCTGAAACGAGAGAGGAAGAAGAAGGATGTGCTACTGACGTGTGTTTGTTTTTTTTAGTTACTCAGTTAGTTGATAGTAGTTTTAATTCATGTGGTTTAGATACCGAATATGAGCATAGCTCAACCAGTTACAGTGTTTATAAAGTATACGAGAGGTCTCGGGTTTGAACCTCAGCGGGAGCGTCTTTGCTCCTTTTTCTTTCTCTTTGTTTTTGTATAAGTTATACATTATTATCTATATATGTACGACTATATATTATATCATGTGATTCTATATTTTTTTGTAACGCAGTTATGCAGCGTTATTGACATTTATTTATAACGTTACGATATATATACGGCTATATATTATATCGTGTTATTATATTTTTTTGTCATGAAGTTATGCGACGTTATCATTTTTATTACAGCGTTACGGTATCGTAACGTTATGTACATATATTTTTGCACATAATTTAATTTAATCTTCACTAACTTAAGGTGGTAATTACTCGGGGTGTTTCATATACAGGTTATGATCTGTCAAATGTGTGGAACAGAAGCAAAAATGGAAAAATTATAAAAAAAAACTGTAACTTTATAACACGGCTCATCATAAAGCGTGTTATAAAGCTTCGTAATAGAAAAGTTTTATACCACGGTTACTGGTAAGCCGTGTTATAAAACGCTTTGATTTTGGCGGGATCAACGATCTTTATAACACGACTAAGGATGTAGCCGTGTTTATTAGAGGTGATCATTCGGGCGGGCGGGCCGGGTTCGGGCCGGCCAGAGGAAAATTTTAGGCCCGTCGGGCCTATTTTCAAAAACCAAGCCCGGTTTTTTTACATGCTCGGACCGGGCCGGGCTAGGCCCGGTTTTTTCCAGACTTTGCCGAAGCCCGGCCCGCCCGGCCCGGTTTTTTAATTTTTGTAATATAAATTAATAAAAAAATTTTAAATTAATATTTTTAATATAGATTTATATATTATATATATAACTTATTTAAATTATATATTATATATATAACTTATTTAAAATTTATAATATATATTTTTTGTATATATTATATAAAAATTAAATATGTATATATACATTTTAAAAATATAATAATAAATAATATAAAATCGGGCCGGGCCGGGCTTGCCCGGGCTCAAAAAATGTGCCGCGGCCCGGCCCGGGTTTTTCATTCGTGGCCTAATTTTATGTCCAGGCCCGCCCGAAGCCCATCGGGTTCTGGGCTCGTCGGCTTTTTTACGGGCCGGGTCGGACCGGGCTGCCGGCCGACACATTATGATCAGCTCTACGTGTTATATACATGCTTTTATACCACGGCTAAAGGAAAACCGTGTTATAAAACACTTTGATTTTGACTGGATCATGGATCTTTATAACACAGCTAAGGAAGTAGCCGTGTTATATAACATGCTTTTATACCACGGCTAAAGGAAAACCGTGTTATATAACACGCTTTTATACCACGGCTAAAGGAAAACTGTGTTATAAAACGCTTTGATTTTGGTGGGATCAAGGATCTTTATAACACGGCTAAGGAAGTAGCCGTGTTATATAACATGCTTTTATACCACGGCTAAAGGAAAACAGTGTTATATAACATGCTTTTATACCACGGCTAAAGGAAAACCGTGTTATAAAACGCTTTGATTTTGGCGGGATCTAGGATCTTTATAAGACGGTTACCATTATAGCCGTGTTATAAAACGAATTATATAACACGGTTAGAACATAGCCGTGTTATAAAACGAATTATATAACACGGTTAGAACATAGCCGTGTTATAAAACCTTAAATTTTGGCGCGCTTTATAACACGGCAAGCCGTGTTATATACTCGACTTTATAACATGGCTTTGTAGCCGTGTTATAAAGTCTAAAGTATATACGACGCTCGCTTATAACACGACGATTAGCCGTGTTATAAGACTCATTTTTAGCCGTGGTATAAAGCATTTTTTCCACTAGTGTATATACCAGTAGAGGTAAAATATCTATGTCACCCTGATTGATCGAATCAACAGAGGCAACAAAATAACTTGCCTCCGTTGATCACACAATTCAAGGAAACTTATGCCTCGTCCCCTTTGATCTTTGTTTGGAGGCAACTTTTATGTTGCCTCCCTTAATGCTATACAAATCACCCTATTGACCTATATGGTTGTAGTGTTATAATTTGTAATTATTCACATGAGATCTTGGTTCTCCCTTCGGTAGGAAATCCTAATCCTTGATATCTCTTTACTCGTTGAGCTATGCATGAATAATGTTGTATGGTTGATACTCCTGCTGATTATCTATTGTTCTATCGACATTCTGTGTACCTGATCGCATATATTTATTGCAAATAAGTTTGTTTCTCACTTAAGTGATGTTGTTCATGTGTTCCTTAGCAATTTAGTGTAGTTTATTATGTCCGAATAGCTAGAGTTTTACCGAGGTTGAATAATCCATAAAAAGGAAGGGTTTCATTAAATGCTTTGTCGGAAAAGATGGGATTAAGTTTCCATCTATATTCATGGCTCTGTGCTTAGTTTGGGATTAAAGACATTCAGAATGGTGGAGGGGTTTTTAGAACAAAGAATATTATTGGGAAATTTCATCAAATGTCACTATATTTTTGATTAATTCATAAAATGTAACTAAAAAAAGAATGTCAAGAAATATCATTATATTTTTGCAAAAATCCATCAAATGCCACTATGTTATTGAGCAGAAACAAAAAAGACAAAAATACTCCCTACTAGGTAACAAAGTACTTTTAAAGTTCATCCTAAGTGTTAAAAGTTAACTAAATATCACAAAAAAATTTAAAAGATCATAAAAATATAGATAAATATAAAAAATATTAAAAATATTATAAAAAATTATAAAAATAAATATATATTCAAATATCATAAAACACGTAATTTATACTAATTTTTCTATAAATTTTGAGCACGATTTTTAACATACATTTTTATATTATTTTTTCTATCAATTTAAATTATTTATCAAAAATATTATTTTTTCGTTATTAATTAATATTTGGAAAAAATTATTTTTAAATTTATATTCTATTTTACGGATCACTTTATGACCTAATATAATTAATTTTGAATAAATAATTTAAATTGATAAAAAAAAAAATGAAAATGTATGATACAATTAAAGTTAATTAAGTGGTACTAGTTATGATGCTAATTTGTAGATAAATTGGTAAACATAATGTCAAAAATTAAGAATAGTACCAATTTTTTACTAATTAATTCTCATAACTTGTACCAATTATCAACTAGAATTTGTACCATACATTTTCAAATTATCTTGTTTTTATATTAATTTAAATTATTTATACGAAGTAAATTTTAATATGTCATAAAGGCATCTACAAAATAGAATATAAATTTTTTAAAAATTCTAAACATTAATTAAATATTTTAAATATTTTCTTTTGAATAAATAACTTTACTTGGTAGAAAAAATAATTTAAAAATGTATGGTAAAAATTATGGTAATTAATTAGTATAATTTATGGTACTATATTGATCTAAATTTAGAGAAAAATTAGTATAAATTATGTGTTTAAAACTCTATATTCTTTTTTATGGTACTAAATAATTTTGAAAAAAATCTAAGAAATATTCTTTTTTCAATGATTTATGATATTTTAATATATTTTTTATTTTATGTTTATATTTTTTTTATATTTTTTATAGTTATCTATATTTTTTATAGTATTTTGATTTTTTTGTGAATTTTAGTGATTTTTTTAACTCTTAGTGTCATTTTGTGAACTTTAAAAGTACTTTGTTAACTAATAGAGACATTTTTGTCTTTTTTGCTTCTAGTTAATGATATTTCATGGACTTTTGTAAAAATATAATGGCATTTTGTGACTTTTATTTTTTTTAGTGACATTTCATGAATTAGCCAAATATATAATGATATTTCATGAAATTTCTCAATATTATTTTATTATATAAAGAATTTCTATATTGTGAACTTTAGTGTCATAAATTTTAGTGTCATATTGTGAACTTTAAAAGTACTTTGTTAACTAATAGAGACATTTTTGTCTTTTTTGCTTCTGGTCAATGACATAATGACATTTCATGGACTTTTGTAAAAATATAATGAAATTTCGTGACTTTTATTTTTTTTAGTCATGTAACACCCCGTCTTAAGCCAATCGTGGTTATCGCAAACTTAACAACATCAATATGACATCGCATCGGAAAACTAATATTCGCCAGGACCTTGCTACGGTCTGATTAACAGAAATAACCGAACTTTAAAACTTACATCCGTCTAACCCAAAAAGATTCACCAACCGAGTTCACAGTATCTCAAGTATCAACATAACCTCCACATGTTTAAATATTAACAGACGGGTGCACATGCGCATTCTGTGCTCCAAATATAAAACCCACCCTAAGTCTAACCATCCCTACTCTCGTGATGAGTATTCATGGGGCGCTTACCTGCAAAATGTAAACAACAGCCCCTGAGGGGGTCAACACCTTTGCTGGTACGATTCTCTTATAGCCCCCAAGCTAACGGGGCTACGACGACTAATTGTCGATAGCATGGAGACTGATTAGATACACAACAAAATAAGAAGTGCAATAAACAACAATCCACATATGAACATTCATAGTTCAAACACAATGAACAGCTCGAAAGCGTTCCCTTAATAAGAGAGTTAATCAGTTAACTCCTTAAGTTATGGTTCCCCTTAATCTTAGTCCAATCTCATGTTACCTCAACCTTAATCCTTATCGCAATCCCAATATACAAATCGTTCTTTAATTAGAAATGGTTGTATCTTATCTAAATGTTTATTTTTGTCGGGTCAAAAGCAACCCTAGCCAATGAGCTATTAACTCCATTGGTTGAATTAACAACTTAACTTAAAATTAGGATTTAGGTGATCCTACCGCACCATCTTAATTTGCCTCCTACCTTGGACTGAAATCCAGGGTAGCTGAGTCGACTCTCGACCCTAGGCGACGAGTCCGAAGACAAGTCCTTAAGCGGAAGTCGGATCTGATTCAGATACCGACCCCCTTACCTCAACATGCATGACCGGAGTCAGTCCCGGATTCCTCACTCCCCCCAAGTTCTTTTTAGTAGAAAGTCTCAAAGACGAAGTGTTAGTGTAACACCCCCAAATAACAATCAATAATTAAACGACGAGCCTAACGGTAATACGAGATGTCTACGCAGCGGTTTCCAACTTCATTCGGGTGTCACAGATGCCAACCACCCATGTGGTTGACAGACCACAATACCAATTCCAAGTTACGGTCTGTATGAGTGGAAGTCCAACCTTAACGAAGTCCAAATACAACATAAAGTACAACCCAAGTACCGAGCGTCTACAGTATAGTTAATAACTTAAACAACACAACCCGAAACTTACCACAAGGGTTTAGTGTTACATAAACACAACTCCTACATTAAACATACTACACGAAAGTCTTGCCCGTACGAACTACCCCTATGGTAGTCGCCCTTGCCTACTCTCCGTCTGTTTCCCGTTTCATACCTGTAAAAATAAAGGACTCAGCAAAACTATGCCGAGTATGAACGTGTGAAGCCCGCATGTTACCGGGCCACACGACTACTTGGTCGAATATTATTAGGTTAATTTACATGCTATAATAAAGCAGTAAAGCACACATCAGCACATCATGATACCATACACACTCATCGATAGCATAGCAATATCAAAAGCAACCAAGAACAACTTGCAAGTAGCATAGCAATGTCAACACGCAACCCAGCACAATAAGCTGCTAATGTAGCAACAACAATCAAGTAATTTATAGGATGTGTGCGGAGGTATATTATACCATCGATCCTCACTATGGGATCATTCAAGCGATTACGTATTGTTTTATTGTTCTCATTACACATGTTTTCCTTTCTTCTCTTGCACCGAGTCAGGGGATATAGGTTAGATCCCGAGACTTTGTTAAGTAGGTGCTATTCATTCCTTGTTTCTCAAAGGATCACATTTGTGACTTTCTCTTGTTTGCTTGGTCTCACTACACAAGTTTTCCTTTATTCTCTGGCACCGAGTCAAGGGATATAGATTAGATCCCGAGACATCATTATGTAGGTGCTAATTGTTCCTTGTTTCTTTAAGGATTATTTGTGAATTCTTTTATCACCGCACGTTGGAGGACGTCTCCTCCATAGCTAGTCCCCCATTCCCGACACCCAGTGTCGAGAAAGCGGAGTCACCTCTAGACTCCAGGATAAGCTCCAACAATTTGTCACTCCCCCATTCCCGACACCCAGGGTCGAGAAAGCGGAGTCATCTCTAGACTCCAGGATGTGCTGAGAAAGTGAGGTCACCCAGGGACTCCCGAAACATATTCCACCATAGACGATCGAAGGATCTGATGCAGATACCAACTCCCGAACATCCATACCGCGCGGCCCGAGCTGTTGTCTTCCCGGGTTGTTCTCGTGTTTCACCAGTTGGTACTTTTCGTTTCATTATCATTATAATCTCGACACCATAGTGGGTGTCATTAGCGGTCCTCTATAGTTAGAGAGGAGTTTTCTCTTTGTATAGTTCTTTTGTTTCGTCGACGTGGTTAGTCATGTCCCACCAATTGAGATTTACTCTTCATCATCATTGATGAATAGACACCAGAGTGGGTGTCATGGTACGTCCTCAATGGTTTAGAGAGGAGTTCCCCTTATAGAGTTTTCTTTGTTTTCATAGTTCGTTGTGGTTCATCTCGAGTTCCATAAACGAGAAAGGGACTAAACTACTGTGTGCGCGCAAGTAATATGCCACAAGGATATATAACAAGCATAAGCAAGCCACAAGAAGTAATCCAATTTCATGCTATAGTCTTATAGTCATTGTCAAACAAAGCACACAGCACACAAGCCGTGTAACACGGCAACATACGAACCACACATGTCCATACCTTATAATAGCCGACGTAGATACTCGCACTAGGGTTCCCCGCCTGAAATACCCCGTAATTAAAAATAGTGATTAATTAGGCTAATAAGTAATTTAGAGGCTTAATTAAGTGTAAATAATCATGAGGGAACAAATCCCGAAGAAAACGGATCCTTAAAATGGATTAAAAGCATTACCGAATCTTAAAGCACGTTTTTCGAGGTAACCGGGAAAACGTGTCTTTAAGCGGGTCAAATAGACTCGTAACAATTTTGGTCAACTAAATAATCATTAATAAATATTGGTGAAGCTTTAGGACCAATAAAATCAATAAAACAAGAGATTAGTAAAAACTGTCAAAAACGGGAAGTTGTGGGGTAGAAATATAAATAGACCAAACTTATGTGTCCAATAATGTAAAAAGAATTTTCCAAAACCCTTGTGGGTCTGGTGCTGTCCGATTTTATCCCCCACCCACACACACTCTTAACTCTCTTTATTCACAAAGGACAAAGAAATTTAAAAAGGCAAAAGTAACTACTTTACTCTCACACTCACAATTCTCTCTCCTCCTCTCATTCTCTTCTCTCACGCATGCACCCTCCTCCCTCACTCTCTTTTCCTCTTCTTCTACCTCCATGCGATTTCCATGGTGGAAATAGAAACACCCACAAACCTCTACTTCTCTCCTTTGTAACTCTCTCCAAACTTCTCCAAAAATTATAAAAACACCACCATTGTAATCCTCTCACCAAGAGCTACATTTCCATCTTTCCAAAATTCAAAAACAAGCACTTTCGATTTTATGGGTATACCCCATTTGGAGTTTCAACACCACCATTAGAAGGCCCTCCTTCTCCTTGTTCTCTTAAGGTAAAAACATTCTCAAAAACTCCATCTTTTTCTAGCCTCAAAGGCAAAACGAAAATTTAGCTAAACCTTGTTTTGGTTCCTCTTGTGCCCAGCCGATTTTGGCACTTTTGAAAGGTGGGAAACATCATTCTTGAGCTATTCCAAACAGCACTTAAGCTCTTGCAAGGTAAGGAAACTCCTAAACCCTAGAATGTACATTAAAAGCTTAAATGAGAATTAGTGTTGTTTTAGTATTGAAGCATATATATAAATGTTGGTAGTGTTAGAGGAATTGGGATTTACAAACCGGTAGAGAAGAAGGAAGGAAGGAGAAAGAGAGAAGAAAGAAAAACTAGAAGAGAAACAAGGTAAGGATACTCTTTTGTATAACTTGTAAATATATGTGTATGTAATAGTTTTTGGTAGTTGGAAATGAGTAATAGAAATGGTAATGCATTAGTAGCGTAATGTGTGAGGAAATACAAGTGTTTTGAAGCTTTAAAAGATGGGTAAAACTCATTGAAAACAGATTGGGAATTAGTGTTGATGTGCAGGAATTTTATGAGTGTTTAGTAGTTCATATTAGTGTTTGAGAGCTTGGCTATTGTTGCTGTTTTGAAACAGGTGAGATGTTGATAATAATGTGAGCAAAACAATGTGGTGAGAGTGTAAAAATATAGGGGAGGTTATGTCAAAATTTGTCTAGGATTAGAACACTTAGAGAATTAAAACTAGGTGACTAATGTGAGTGTGTAACAGATTTTGATTAAGGAAAATAGAGGGTAAGTTGAGAGAGCTAGATAATGTATTCTAAGGCCTTGAGAGTGCTAGAAATGACATTAGAAGAGAGAGCTAGTGTTGGGAGAGAGTTAGAATAAAATCTGTAGCAAAACACAACTAGGAAACAACTAGTGAAAGTGTGAGTTGAAACTTAGAAAATTAGGTGAGTGAATGAGTATAAAATTGTGTAAGGAGTTAGGAAATGAACTAGGGTGTATTAGGAGGTTTAAATAGTGATAAAACATGTGGGATTAAGTGTAGGAACAATGGGGAAATAATGGGTAAGAAGAAGGACTGAAAACAGAAATTAAAATGCAAATACTGGGGCGGACCGACCTTGGGACCGAACTTGCAAGGTCGGTCGAGCCCAGATTTACAAGACGGGAAAGCTTCTGGAATCGACCGGACTGCGACCGGACTTGCAAGTTCGGTCGGACTAGAAAATTTTCCCGTCTGTAACCTACTGGAATGGACCGACCTTGCGACCGGACTTGCAAGGTCGGTCGACTCAAAATTTTCCATCGGGTAAGCTACTGGAATGGACCGACCTTGCGACCGGACTTGCAAGGTCGGTCGGGCTAAAATTCGCCTGTAGCGAAACTTACTAGATGGACCGACCTTGGGACCGACATGCAAGGTCGGTCGACTCCAGAATTTCGAAACCAAAACCTACTGGAATGGACCGACCTTGCGACCGGACTTGCAAGGTCGGTCGGCCAGAAGAATTTCCGTAACCTGAGCTACTGGAATGGACCGGACTTGCAAGGTCGGTCGCAAGTCCGGTCCGGTCAAAAAAAAATTATTTTAATACTATTGTTATAATATATATATGTATACCCATACATATATGTATATGTGCATGAATGTAAGCATGCAAACCTTAGGTAAGAAAATAAAAACTTAAGTAATGAAACATGAGTAAGTAATGTGTAAGTGTAAGCAGTATAAGGACATAGTAAGTATGAGTTAAGTAAAGATAGTTAGATTAATCATTTAATTGTATGTATATAATAGGATTTTATTTGTGGCACCGGAAGGACGTTTGGGAACACGTACGACAGTGAACGGTATGGATTCCTCATGCCCCGTATGCTATCTTGGTTACTCTGATTTGTGTGTTGTGTGCTAATTGATCACCAAATAAGATAAATGCACGAATCGGAGTTAATATGCATACTTGTGAATATGTAGTGTTGTATGATGTTGTATATCTTCTTTAATCCTTAGTTTGTATAATTCATGAAATGTTTGGATGAATATGAATGTGTGTATGTATGATGTATTATACTGTGACCGATTGTGATGTGTTTGGACTTCTAACTTATTCCTAACAAGCTAACCATCCTAACTTAAAATGGTAATTAAATTGGAATGAGTAGAAGTCCGATATAGTTTCGGCCACGCGTGAGGATGCGGAGTCACGAGAGGTTGGCTCCAATTCCTGACTCTTAAACTGGTCCGCGGCCCAAATCCCTTAAGTGGGTAGCATCCCGGATTGGTGAGTCAAGTAAATCCCGGAGGTGGGACGGTGTAGTCCCCAGGGCCGGAGGTCCCGGCGACTTAACTTGAGTATAAGTAAGTAAGTAAGAACGAGTAAGTAAAGTAAATGAAAGTAAGTAATTGTAAGTAAGAAAAAGTAAGTAATGAGTAAAAGAGTAAAGCATTCCGATTAACCCGGATGCATAATTTGGCTAACCTTGTGAAGGTAAGTAAGTTGTGTGCTACTACATTGTTGCCTTGAATTATGTAATGAATTGTGTGAGCATGTAATTTGTATGAAAAGCATGTATGTATGAAATAAATAAATGGCATGTTTAGTGGACGTCAAATAGTCGGCGTGCCCTAGCTAGCACGCGGTATATGCGGAGTCCATATGCAGCGTTTGTTGAGCCCCTTGGGGCACCATTTTTACTACACGCAGGTACTCGAGAGTGATGAAGATGTGAAGACTCAACTCTATTTCTTTATCTTCTTTTTGGGATGTAAACACTGAAATTATGATTGGTGTACTGAGTAGTACATGGCTGTAACTCTTGATTAGCCGGTGTACCATAGGGTACACCTTTTTGTATATTGATGGAAGGGAATTGGTATAGATGAGTAGTAGGTAGAAACTCAGTCTTTTGGGAAATGTGGTAAAGGATGTAATGTAATACTTTAATACTCGGTGATCCATTGATGTAAGTATTCGGTATATGGTATTTTGGTAAGTAATTAGTAGCTCGGTACGTTATGTTCATCAGACCGTGACTGTAAGTATTAGTAGCCTAGCTAGCCGTAGGGGCGGTTAGCGGCATTGTTTCACCCGCCGTAGTAAGTATGTAATAATTCCGCTGCGAACTCGTAGGATTAATAGGACGATTAGACGGTAAGCATAGGATTAGCGGTTGGGGTGTTACACCGCCGCTGACGTGATACACTCCTATAATTGTTACATGAGCGGGTCAGTTTGTTTGGTAATGCGTCGTTATTCGTAGAACTACTTATAACGTTTGACTGAGTCTTAGGTATTATAACTGGTATTGTTAGTCCTACTTCATTAGTTTGATCCGGACTCGCCGCTTTAGGCCAAGTAGTACCGGGTTAAACAATCCAAAGTTTTCCCCCCAGTTTAAATCTTACGGGGGTTTGTTAGCCCAACATAATTACCATTTGATCCCCCATGACTTGTCCAACCTCTAAGTCTACAACCTCTGGTGTATCTTTTTAAGTACGTATTGACCTTGTTCCCATTTTGCTGCTAGCCTAGTTCTAAATCCTAGAACCACCTTACCATATTATAATCCTAGGCTCCCATGTTAGTAACCTTACCCCTAATAATCCTTCAGTTTTGGCATTACTAACCAACACCCCTAAAACTTCCGAGACAGACGTTTAACTCTAGTGAGTCCCTATGTCATCATTTTACCCCAATTCATATTCTAACTTTACTAGTCGTTTATTTCTCCTACTTTGGTTTCTGTTTTAATCCTACCTAGGTTGTTTTGATTTGACTCTTCCTTCTCCTAATTCTTCCTATGACCGAATAGGCATTTGATTTCTTTCCAGAAATACTAGTTAACCACTATGTTCTTTTTAAGTGTTTAGACTTACACCACATTTGGCCATACTTACAAGTTTTTGGTCCCCGACATTTACTGATGTTTCTAAGTCCTTAATCCACTTTACCAGCCCATGATCTACGCCACCCTTCCTCACCATCCTAACCCATTATTTAGACACCTACCAGTCCGTTGATTTGCCTTGACTACCCTAAATTTTTTCTGGTTTTGTACAGGTTGTTGAACTCACTTTTTTTTTAAGTACCCAAGGCCACCCTTCTATCTCGCTTCCTTAACACATCACCTAGACCCTTCTACCCAGATTCACGACCTTGCCCTCATCAAAATAACTAAACTCTTAAACACTAATACCGCTGGTTTGCCCAATACCAGGCCTTAACACCAGTTATTCTCTTAGAACGTTCTTAGACATTACACGTGGCTATACTTTCTTTCATTTCAGGTCTAGCTTCTGACAAAATCATTCGGTAGCACATTAAGCCTTCAGTAACATATCGACCAAGTTTTCCACACCTAAACTTGTGTGCTATTCTATTTTAACTAGGTAGGTTCCCGTGGTTGATTAGTGGTATTATTTTCCAAGACACCTATCATGTTTTCCTCCGGCTTGTTAGCTCAACTTCCCAGAACAATATCTTATCTTCTCGGCAAACAAAACACACAACTTATAACCCAGTAGTTATCTCCTAGAACCTCCACTTTGCCAACTTAACATACCAACGTATGCCCAGATTTCTGTGTGGTAATTACTTAGCTTAAAACCAGTGAGTTACTCTCACAGTTTCCGGTAGAATTCTTGCATGATTTTTGACTCCTTAAAACTTGCTGTTCAGCCTTCTAACATCTAGCAAATCAGATTGACATTCCTAACTTCCTGGGACCTTTTAACCACGGCATCCCTAACCAAAAGTACCACAACACCTAGTCAATGTTTAATGTATTTTTCACACCTAATACCTATGCCAGATTTCTCTTGCAGAAAACGCAATGCCCCTCTCGGTTGCAATTTTCCAGTAGTTTACCAAGGTTACGGCATGAACTTATGCCTGATTTTCAAACTTCTTTTGACCACTTAACATTCTTAATTCATCACTCTATCTTGCCAATCATCAAGGTATACTCATCAGTTCTTTCTAGCACTTTCTCAACCCTTTTACCATTCTGTTTTTTTTTTGGTTTCTAACGAGGTTAATACACCGAACAGAACATCTGTTCACTAACTCAGCAAATTCTCATTGTTTGTTTACAGCAGATTTTAATCTTCCTAAGTACCTCCTGTTAGCCAAGCTTCATAGCAAGGTTTTTATACTCACAGCCCAACTGACACAATGCTGGTAACACTCCTGGAACTCACATAAACAGAAAGCTCAATCATAACAGAACCGAAATCACAACTTCAGTATACTTCTCGATTCCACTTCACATTCAGCGCCCTAACCAGGTTTTCATCTCCTCCCGAGTGTTTACCAACCTAACTAAGTGTATTAGCTATGTTTTAAGTTTATTAACAAGTTAACCCACACTTATACCGGTTCATTAACCACACAACACATAGTATTTCTTCAGCTAGTTGCTACCAGATTTATCACATAACTACAAACAGAACTTTACGCAGATTAAGCATAGCTTAAGGTATGAATTGGGTTACAACCTTGGGTTTCCTTCCGGTTCTGGTTAGTGACTTGACTCAGACTCTGGATTTTATAAACCACCATCCATGCCCAAGAAGAGGGTCTCCAGGGTAGTTGCTGAAATTACCGAGGGATTGGAAAGGTTAGCCGTTGCCTTATAGTGGAATTAAAAACAGGGAATAATGCAAGGAAAACATGTCTGTTGGTGGTCTCACCTTGGGACCGTATTCAAGACGGTTTGGTGATGAGTTTCTGGATGGTTTTTGGCGTAACCTTGAGGAGGTTTTCCAGAGAATCTCATGCATGCAGAAAGTTAGATAAGGAGAGGAGTCAATACTCAATTTTTGGACATCAAAAAACAGAGAGTGGCGAAGGAATTAAACAGCTTGGTTTTCGGTATTCCTGCTCATACCTTCGAGAGATCAACAAGTGGGTTTGCTCACCGAATTTCAGAGACCCCAAACCGCGGGCTTGCATGCACGGTTTATGCGAAGGAAAAAGAAATGGATTAGAAGAACTTGCCCAGAGGTTTTCTGGCAAAACCAACCAGAGAAATAGAAAAAAAACGAAGGCGGAGAGAACGGTCGGGAACATTACCTTGCGCTAAACTTGTGAAGGAATGTGATGGGTTCCTTGAGGTTCCTCGGCACACTCATAGAAGCATTTCCAGAGGATTGCATGCGTGAAACGAAAGAGGGAAAGGGAGTCACATAACAAAAATTTCGGGCAGAAAACAGATGGAAGGTGCCAAGGAATTTAAATACCTCACATTACCGGTTACTCGTCCTCACCTTTGAGAACTTTGGGAAGGATCTTTGTTTGAAGAATCCCAGATTCGGACATGCAAGTGAAGAACCAACAGAGCTTGAGTTCGATGGAGGCATGGAGTGGATTAAATCGCCAAGGAAGTTCGAAATTACAAGAAGCTGAGAAGGGTGGGTTCCAGGTTTACCTTGCTGTTGAGTTTTTTGTTGCCCTTCAAGCCCGGTGAGATTCTCAGCCTCAGCCATGCAAGGGAAGATATTAACATAGCTTGAGTTGATGGAAGTGTGAAGGCAATAAATCGCCAAGGAGAACACTGAACAACCAAGATAAACCGGGAAGGGCAGGAAGGAGGAGAAGGACTTACCATGCACCAGAACTTAGGGAAATCCAAAGTCCTGCTCTCGACTTGCGCTCCTCTGGAAGCAACTGAGAAAATGCAAAGTTGTGTGGCCTTAGATCGGGACTCACACAGGAGAGGGATGGGGAACATCGATCCGGAAAACAATGAGGGTCATTCACCTTGGGAAAGCGAGAAGGAATTGAGTGCACGCGAGAAGGAAATAGGAGACAACGGTTGGGAAGCCGAGAAAATAATTAGCATGCAGAGGAGTTTATCGGTACAGTAATGGCTGAGTGATTATTAGCTGTTGAGTGGGTGAGTGAATAGGTTCTTAGTTTATTAAATCGGGCTCATAAAAACGAGAAGGAAAGGAGAGTAATGGTATGTGGGGGAGATGGCGAAAACAATAAAATTCTGCTGTTCCAAAATCGGTATATTACAAGGGTGGAGCGACCATTAGTTCCCATTTAATGGAGACTTGCGGAACTCTGGAATGTTTCAAGGGTGAGACTGATTTTATTGAAGTTTAATAATTGAGTTAAATAGCACATTGGTAATTGGATTATTACCCATGCCATAGAATATAAATTGGGAGGTACCAATCCTTAGGTTATAATGCTACCTGTACATGTTTGTATCTAATCACGTGTTTCATATGCTATGTGCTCGTAGCATATGTTATCTGTACGGTAGTTATATAACACAAGCACCAGATCTATTTTAGGTCACATAATTTGCTACACTAGTTTTGTGCACAAACGTCCTAGCGCGGTATAATTTAATTTGCTCAATTGTATCGGTTAGTGTCAAAACCGCTGAGCACACATGCGTATGTTACATTGTGACTCGTTTATTTTCACGGACGTATGTATGTCCCTTAGTATCTTAGGGTATAAGTTGTAACACAATTATACATCAATGTGACCCGTTAGTTAAACACACCACACATATTCATGATTTCAGGTGTTTTAATTAGTAGGGGTATTTCAGTTAGTTAAACGTTTCTCGGGTATTAACCAACCAACAATATGGGAGTGAATTCTTTATCTCAAACAATGTTACTAAGTAATGTTAGTAACAAACCTCAAGTCTAGTGTGTTAGTGTAAGGCAAACACACAAGAAAAATAATAGTTCAATTGCATGCTTTATCTAGTCTTAGTCATAGCAAGTAAACAAGAAGCACACAAGCCGAGGGACACCTCGTTAGCAAGCAGGTTACAAGAAACCATATTGGTCACCGTCGACGGTCGTTTGTTTAATCTCCTTCCGAATCCAAATTCTCAAACCCTAAAACATTGATCCACTTAGGTCATTAATTAACTTATCTCAACTTAATTTGTTTAACTTACTTAGTCATTAAAGATCCCCATCCAAAACCACGTGAGTTCTTATAATCTTAACCTTAAATACTTAAATCCTTTTCTCAACTTAACCCTTTAAGTCCTTGTATTCTTATCTTTCTTATCTTCATTACCTTCTTAACAGTATACCATTGATGCCACTTATCATCCTTAAAAATTTAAAGTTTTTTTTATACTATAAGGGTGACCGACCCACCGACCGACCCAACTCCCTGGGTCGGTCCATTCCAGAACATTTTGGTTCTCTGAATTTAGCCCGACCGACCCAAGCACTGCCCGACAGACCCAAGACCCTCTGGGTCGGTCCGGTCCAGAACAATTTCCGTCTCACATTTTACATTCCGACCGACCCACCGACCGACCCAACCCCTGGGTCGGTCCGTTCCAGAAACATTTCCCACTGCCTTATTACAGCCCGACTGACCCAGACAGGGTCGGTCCAACACATAATTTACTCCTTAATTGCTCAATCAGTCCCAAACTCTTCCACAAGTTCCAAAATATGTTATAATACCTTTTTGACACCTTAACCCCTCCTTAAAACATCCACAAACTCATTAATCCACCCACCTTTATTATTTACTCAAATTCTTACAAGAAATTCCTAACACTTAGCACTTAACCACTTTAACTTCTAACATGTAAATTGTTTGCCTAAAACTTCAACAAACCAAATTGTTTTCTCCACATCCCTGTAGCCACTCCTCATGCATCAACACTCATCATCTTTTACCCAAACTTCCTAAACATTCCAAAGATCATATACTCTAGTTTTACACTTACACTTTCACAAGTCATTATACCTTATTTCCTCCAAACTTTACACAAGTCCCCAAACTTCTCTGGTCATGATTTTGGTACTTAAATTTCACCAATGTAACCCCTAGTTCCTCCTAGACATCCCTAGGTCCTCCTAATACTCAAGAACTCCTTAGTTTACTCACTTTCACCTAAACAACCCTTAATGTTCAATAGTACACCCTTAGTCATAAAATCTCCTTAGAACATCTTAAACACCAAGTTTCACAACCAAAATTTTAGCATGACTTCTCTAGTATATTACTACACCTAACCATTTAGTTTTTCACCATGAAACCACCATGAAAACTCAAACCCTTAGTATACAATCTTAACACACAATTTTCACTCAAATTACACTACATCACAATATAGTGCATAAACTTAAATTGCTTGGCACTTAGGCCCTTAAATAACTTGGCTCTTAGGCCCTTAAATGCATAAATCTTAAACACTAAATTTCCCACATAATAATAGCCTTTGACATGCAAATACACACAACAAAGCTCCCATTGCAATTTAGATGTTCTTATAATTCACCTTATGATTGTTTAACTACCTCATTTCCCATTTGCTCCTTAGTCACAAGTTCTTAAATATAACCATGTTCTTTATCCTAGGTTTTATAACCCTTACATAACGTAAACTCTAAGCTACACATATCATCTATCTAATTCCCATCCCTTAAAGCAATAAAACACCTTAAGGTAAGACATATACCTTGTTTCTTTTCCAAGCTTCTCACACTTTTCTCCTTAGGTTTTCCTTGTTTGATTTTTCGGCCACCACATAAATTTCCTTGCCAATATTCTAATCAATATACAATGACTCTCATGAGTGCTAAATAATACACTAACCTTAATGAATCATTCCTAGGTTAAAAATGTGTTTAAGGTATTAAGATGATTGTTTACATTTAAAGTCTTAAGCTAAGCTTGGATATGAATCAAGGAGGACCTCCTATAGTCTTTAGAGAATAGAATCAAGCTAGAACAAGGGATAAAAACAAGGCTCTGTGAGAGGTAATTTTCGGTCATGAAGGAAAATGACGGAAAATTGATTTTTCTTGCATTTTCCTTACCTTGAATGAATGGAGAAGCTAATGAA
Source organism: Limonium bicolor (assembly GCA_023374045.1). Lineage (NCBI taxonomy): Eukaryota > Viridiplantae > Streptophyta > Magnoliopsida > Caryophyllales > Plumbaginaceae > Limonium > Limonium bicolor. The sequence continues at coordinate 219,508,872 of CM041781.1, forward strand.
CACTTCAAGCTAATTTTTCCTCCTCTAATGGAAATTTCCCATGGCACAAAAATGAAGCTTTTTTAACTTTGGAAAGATAGGAAGCAAGAGCTTGCTCTAACTAAGAATAATATGTGTTTAGTTTTTGATTTGGAGCTAAAATGGAGATTTGGCGGGCAAAGGAAGGTGAGTCAACAATGGGGCTGGTTCTCACGGTTTGAGAGGATGAAGAAGGTGAAGAAAAACGGTGGAAGAAGAGAATGAATGAAGAAGAGGAGAGAGGTAGGCCTAAAAATGAGATATTTATCTTAAAAGGTGAATATTACCTTAACTAGTTTCCCTCTTCTTTTCCATAATATGCTAGCTCATGTGGTGAGTCACCACCTCAAAAACCGGTCCCATCTTAAGAATGACGATTTGTGGTCTTTCTTGACCAATTAATTATCTTATGTTGACTTAATGCTAAACTAGCATTATTTACTAGCATTATTTGAGCACTATTCACAAATTAATGCTCATATTTGTGAAATTTTTGGTTTCCCATTGATTCAGACTTCCTAATGTGATACTAAGTAGTACACAAGTTGATTAAGGTGTAGTAATGGGCATTTAGCCACTCGAAACCCCTTTCTAAGACAATTTTTCAAAAATGTGCTTTAAGAGTCCTTAAAGCACAATTTGTGTTTTAACTTGTTTTTGAGCTTGGTTCTTTGGTAATTGATTGAAAATGTCCATTAGGATGTTACTAAGGTCTAAGAATGGTATTTTGGTGTTACCCAAAGTTACTCCAAGCTTAGAGCATGTTTTTGCTTTAATTGCTCTTATGGTGTTTCCTTGTGTTTTCTTTGGTTTAAATTGTTTCTTAATGTTTCTATGGCATGATTTAGCCTTCTTATATCCTATTCAAACATCTAAATACCATATATAGGTTTGGGGTATTTCAATCTACCCCCTTAAAAGAACTTTGTCCCCAAAGTTTATATATACTTGATTATTCACAATACTCAAATTCCTTAATCTTAATGCCTTATCTTATATTCACATTCACACATCTCAAGACCCAATGGTCCGCCACAAGTACAATACATAAGTAAAGTGTAATCTATTACACAAGCCATATCTTACATTCACCTAAGCAAACGACAAACATGTTCATTTACTAACTCAAAACAAGGAAGCTCTACCCCCCTTAAAAAGGGTATGCCCTCGTACCCTATACAGACGATCTAGTCGGTAAATAAAGAAGGGTACTTCGATCTCATCTTATCCTCTAACTCCCACGTGGCCTCTTCGACATCCTGGTTAGACCAGAGAACCTTCACCAGTCACACTAACTTATGGCGAGTGTCCCTAGTCTTTGTATCCAAGATTCTCTGAGGAGTCTCCACTGAAATCATATTTGGCTCTAAAGTCAATCTCTCAGGTTCTAACACATGGGAGGGGTGGTGCATGTATTTCTTCAACTGTGAAACATGAAAGACATCATGCACTTTACCCAGCTCAACAGGTAAATTCGACCTGTAAGCAACCGGGCCCACCCGCTTCGTAATCTCATAAGGTCCAACAAATTTCGGGCTCAGTTTGCCCTTCTGCCTAAATCTAAACACACCCTTCATCGGTGAAACCCGCAGAAATACCTGGTCACCCACTGCGAACTCCAGGTCTCATCGTCGAACATCAGCATACGACTTCTGCCTATCTTAAGCAGCTTTCATATTCTCCCTGATTTGTTGAACTTCAGCCTGAACTTGTTCTAAGTATTCTGGTCCTATAATGACCGTCTCACTCGACTCATCCCAACAGAGTGGTGTACGACATGGTCTACCGTACAACGCTTGGAAAGGCGCCATCTTGATCGAAGCATGATAGCTATTATTGTATGAGAAGTCGATCAGATGCAACTTGTCAATCTAACTGCCCTGGAAGTCTAAGGCACATGCTCTCAGCATGTCCTCGAGTGTCTGAATTGTACGCTAAGTCTGACCATCTGTCTAAGGATGGAACGCGGTACTCAACTTCAATTCTGTACCTAACGCTTCTCGTAGCTCTCCAGTACCTCGAAAGGAATCTGGTATCTCTATCTGACACTATGGTCTTCGGTACCCCGTGGTGTCTCATGATCTCCTTATCGAACAACTTAGCTAACTTAGTTACCTTCCAAGTATCCTTCATCAGTATGAATCGGGCTACCTTGGTAAGGCGATCCACTACAACCCATATCATGTTCAGACCTCCCCTGGTAGGTGGGAGTCCGACCACGAAGTCCATTGAGATGTCATGGAACTTCCACTCCGGAACTGGCATCGACTGTACCATTCCACCCGGTCGTCGGTGCTCAAATTTTACCTTTTGGCATGTGAGACACCTCAATACGAACTCGGTAACATCTGCCTTCATCCTCGACCACCAGAAGTATCTCTTCATGTCTTTATACATCTTAGAGGCTCCCGGATGGATGGAAACTGAAGAACAGTGTGATTCTCTAAGTATGTGGTCTTTCAGATCCGCGCTGCCTCGTGGTATGCATAACCGGCCCTTAAGTCTGATCAGGTCATCATCATGAAGTCGGAAGTCGTATTTCTAACTTTCAAAGGTACCCTCTGTCAGTTTCTATCTGACTTCCCTCATATACTCATCAGTCCTCTGAGCCTCTCGCACCTCATCAACCAAGCTCGAGAAAGAAACTAGCGAATGGAGTGAGTGTGCTCGACAGCCCAGGGCGTCAGCTACAACATTGGCCTTCCCTTCTTTGTATTGGAGGTCAATATCGTAGTCCTTCAAGAATTCTAACCATCTCCTCTGTCGAAGATTCAGCTCCTTCTGAGTGAATATGTATTTCAAGCTCTTATGATCGGTGTAGATCGTCACTCTAACCCCGTATAAGTAGTGGCAAATATCTTTAAAGCAAAGACTACAGCTCCCAGCTCTAAATCATGCGTGGGGTAGTTCTCCTCATGTTTCTTCAGCTGGCGTGAGGCATATGCCACCACGTTGCCATGCTGCCTGAGCACGCAACCCATCCCTCTGCCGGATGCATCACAGTATATCTCAAAGCCCTCCGTACTATCTGGAATTGTTAGAACCGGTGCAGTGGTCAGTGAGTCTTTCAAACTCTGAAACGAACTCTCATAATCAGCCATCCATACGAACGGTGCATCTTTCTTCATCAGACTGGTCATCGGCTTAGCGACCTTGTTGAAATTCTTAACAAACCTCAGATAGTAACCCGCCAAACCAAGAAAGCTCCGAACGTCGGTAACTGTCTTCGGTCTCGGACAGGTACGCACGACATCAATCTTTGCTGGATCCACTGAGATCCCAGCATCTGAGATGACATGACCCAGGAAAGAGACCTGGTCAAGCCGAAACTCACACTTGGAGAACTTAGCATAAAGCTGGTTCTCCCTTAGTACCTCTAATACCCTCCTCCAATGTTCCTCATGCTTAGTTCTTGACTTTGAATATATCAGTATGTCGTCGATAAACACCACAATCGACTTGTCCAACTGCTCCCTAAACAAGCGGTTCATCAGATCCATGAATTTCACCGGTGCGTTTGACAAACCGAACGGCATCACTGTAAACTCGTAGTGGCCGTATCGTGTCCGGAATGTCGTCTTCTCAATATCTCCCTCCCTAATGGCTATCTGATGATACCCTAATCTGAGATCAATCTTGGAAAACACAGATGCCCCCTTCAACTGATCGAACAGATCATCAATGCGAGGTAGTGGGTACTTACTCTTCACAATCACTGCATTCAACTCTCTATAGTCGATGGAGAGGCGGAGACTGCCATCCTTCTTCTGGACAAAGAGAACTGGCGCTCCCCATGGTGAAACACTGGGTCTTATGAACCCTTTGTCTAACAAATCCTTCAGCTCATTCATTTCTGCCAGAGCCATGCAGTACGATGCCTTGGCTATCGGTCCGGTTCCTGGTAGCAGCTCCATGGTGAACTCTACCTCCCGAGTGGGTGGCATGCCGGGCAGTTCGGTGGAAATAGATCGGGGAACTCCGACACTACCGGTAAGTCGGTGTCGAACTCGGGGTCTCTCTCTATGTTCTGAACATAGCAGAGATATACCTCTTCCTTCCTCCTCAATTCCTTATACATTGCCATGGCGGAGATGATCTTGGTCGAAGGCTCTCTGGGCCTCTGGCGGTATGATATTGTTACCCCAGACGGACTCCTGAGTAGCAGTCGGTGCTCGACGTAGAGGATACGACCCTTGTGCCTCTCCAACCAATTCATTCCGAAGAAAACATCAAATCCTAAATCCCTGAACTCGATAAACGTGACTGGAATGTCTTCCCCCTTAATTCTGATGGTGGCTCCTCGGTAATAGCGAGTGCAACGAACCTTCTCCTTAGACGGGAGCGTAACCGTGAAGTCGGGTAGCTCATCAGCGTCTAGCCCCAACCCTCTCACAAATGATGCCAAGATAAAGGTGTGCGAGGCCCCTGAGTCAAAGAGAACCGATGCCTCAATGCCGTAGATCGGAAAGGTGCCGGTGAGGATAGTACCGCTTTCGCCGGCCTGTGCCTCTGTAAGGATGCTTAGCGCACCTTCCGTACTGAGTCCATAACCTAATTGTATTTCACAAGCTTTCATGAGTAATGATGGTAATAACAAGAGTCGTAACAATTGATATGAACAACACTGTTATCTTATTGATAACCATCCTGTTTACATCATGTGCTTCTTTCTTACACCTCTCTTCTTATATCATACTTAAAAATATTACATGACTAATATTGTCTAAAGGTTAGGTTTAACCGTCCTGGTCTCATATGCGTCGCATTAATTACTACTGACGGTGTTGTATTCAGCTTAAGTCTCTTAATTCCATGGTGCAACATTCTTGATTCTCCTCCCATAACCAATACATCTCCAGACTTAAGTACTAACTTCTTAGCACGGTCCGCACGCTTCTACTCGCCGTATAAAAATTCAGCATCATCTCCAATGGACCAAGACACTATGGGTATCCCTCTCGAGAGAGACTCCGCTGTCTCGTCCTTGTCCTGATGTAATCCGAGTCGCCCGTCTTTCTCATAGAAGTTAACAATGCAGAGGTCTGGTTGTATGTCGGGGATCGGGCCAGCTTCCAACTGCTGAGCGATCTCCACGACTTGTGTGATAACCGGATGGAACTCTTCGGGTATTCCCAGTGGTGAGACTCCATCTCGGGCTCTCGTAGTTTGGTACGTCTTGGCATACGGATTCCAATCCTTGCCTAAGCTCATCATCTTTAATTTCATCGTTGCTCCTCTTGGGTATTCCGGTGTATAAAAACCTCCCGGTCCCTCTCCTAACTGACTGCATCTCCTAATGATGGCTATTTGTGCTCTGGGTGTCAGGTATCCCCTTAATAAAATCATACCTGGGCGGATAACCTGACATTGATCTGGTGTGATCTCTCGGGTTTCGATGTCGGTCCCTTCTGGGTTATGTGTTGTAGGTATTGGATAGCAAATATTGAAATTTCCTAAGGCAACGGTAAGTTATATCTCACTTAAGTTCTCATCTTATCTTAATCTTTTCTAACTTATTTATTCACCAAAGCATGCATAAAATGCGGTAAGCAGGCAATTTTATTACTTAATGATTTATGGCGGTACCTGGCCTCGACGAGGGTTCAGCCTCGTCGTCCCGGTCCACCAGGTGTAGAGAGGGTCCCGACTTCTGAACTACTTTGGGGTTCTTGTTTGCAGCTGGGTGAGTCACCTTCTAACCGTCAGATCCAGCTCCTTGATCGGTCCTGCCCTTGCCCTTCATCTTGGGCCTAAAAGCTCTGCTCTCGGGGTACCGGAAGCACTCGTATGCACGGTGTTCGTACACCCCAAAAAAGTTGCATTCCACCTTATTACCCTTGCAGTCAAGCCCAGGGTGGTCCTTGTGACACCGCTGACAGTAGTAGCGTCGTTGATATCCACCTCCAGCTTCCTTCCCAGACTCAGTACCCTTTGGCGCTTTTGAGTGCAGGGGCTTAGCAGCAATCGCATATGTCAACTTAAGTGGCTCTTCAGTAGCCTTCTCATTCTCCACCTTTCCCTTATGACTCTTTTGGGCCTGAAGTTGGTACTTCTGTTTCTTGTATCCGTCTTGCCCTTGACTCTCAGCACTCTTCCCGGCCGTCTTTCTCTTAGCAGCATTGTCCTCGTCCCTCAGCTGGACGGTTATCTCAACCTTAGCAGCGGCATGATAGCACTCCTGCTTCCAAAGTATTAGTTTCTCTCATTCTCATAGTCTAAATCTTATTCACTTACTTATATCTTAACCTTTCTCCTTACCTGCAAGGTAGTATAACTAGTCGGTCCCATGCCGTAGCGGAGTCGATGGCTCAGCCTGCCATAGAAGCGGTCCACCAGAATCTAGTCTGAATACCCCAGACCTGGTAGAAGACGAAGCAATGCGGTGAACTCTGAGTAATACTCGTCCACCGTCATCTTGTTCGTCTGCTTCAGCGCATCTAGCTGTAGACGCTTCTTCGTCTGGACATGGGCGGGATAGTATTTGGCTCGCACAGAGCTGTATACTGTTCCCAACCGAACTCTGAATTGGCCACATGCTCGGCCCTCACTAGCTTCTACCAATCGCCCACCGCTCCCTTCAGGTAGAACGCGGCCAGACGCACCTTGATCCCAGCAGGGACATCAAGGGTCTCGAAGGAGGTCTCCAGCTCGGAGATGTACACCTCAAGCTTGGCCGGATCAGTCTCCCCCTTAAATGATGCGGGTCGTAGGTCAGCCAGACTCTTCACCCAGTTTGGTTCCCGGGGCTGTGGCGGTGGAGGTGGTGCACCAATACCAGGCTGATAGCCCATGTGCCCTAACGCGGCAGCCACGATCTCTGCGATCGTCTGCCCTCCCGGTATCTCTGTAGACTCGTCGCCTCGGCCACGACCTCGGCCTCCTCTCGAACGTCCTACCATCTGAACAATTACAACGCGCATTAGGCTAATACTCACAATGGTTTAGTTCCATGAATTTATAACGTCCGTAGATGGTAAAGATGATCCACACTTAATAGTGGTCATTTGACTCTGCTCACCCAAACTTCTCACACCCTTAACCCATATCTTATATCTTAACTCATAACCTAACTCGGTGGTTATCCATGTTCAGTATTTCCTTGATCAGAGCGTAACTGCGCTTTGATACCACTTTTTGTAACACCCCGTCTTAAGCCAATCGTGGTTATCACAAACTTAACAACACCAATATGACATCGCAGTGGAAAACTAATATTCTGCAGGACCTTGCTACGGTCTGATTAACAGAAATAACCGAACTTAAAACTTACATCCGTCAAACCTAAAAATATTCACCAACCGAGTTCACAGTATCTCAAGTATCAACATAACCTCCACATGTTTAAATATTAACAGACGGGTGCACACGTGCATTCCATGCTCAAAATATAAAACCCACCCTAAGTCTAACCACCCCTACTCTCGTGATGAGTTTTCACGGGGCGCTTACCTGCAAAATGTAAACAACAGCCCCCGGGGGGTCAGCACCTTTGCTGGTACGATTCTCTTATAGCCCCCAAGCTAACGGGGCTACGACGACTAATTGTCGATAGCATGGAGATTGATTAGATACACAACATAAATAAGAAGTGCAATAAACAACGATCCACATATGAACATTCATAGTTCAAACACAATGAACAGCTCGAAAGCGTTCCCTTAATAAGAAAGTTAATCAGTTAGCTCCTTAAGTTATGGTTCCCCTTAATCTTAGTCCAATCTCATGTTACCTCAACCTTAATCCTTATCGCAATCCCAATATACAAACCGTTCTTTAATTAGAAATGGTTGTATCTTATCTCAATGTTTATTTTTGTCGGGTCAAAAGCAGCCCTAGCCAATGAGCTATTAACTCTATTGGTTGAATAAACAAATTAACTTAAAATTAGGATTTAGGTGATCCTACCGCACCATCTTAATTTGCCTCCTACCTTGGACTGAAATCCAGGGTAGCTGAGTCGACTCTCGACCCTAGGCGACGAGTCCGAAGACAAGTCCTTAAGCGGAAGTCGGATCTGATTCAGATACAAACCCCCTTACCTTAACATGCATGACCGGAGTCAGTCTTGGATTCCTCACTCCCCCCAAGTTCCAGTTATTAGAAAGTCTCAAAGATGAAGTGTTAGTTAAACCTTTCTCGGGTATTAACCAACCAACAATATGGGAGTAAATGCTTTATCTCAAACAATGTTACTAAGTAATGTTAGTAACTAACCTCAAGTCTAGTGTGTTAGTGTAAGGCAAACACACAAGAAAAATAATAGTTCAATTGCATGCTTTATCTTGTCTTAGTCATAGCAAGTAAACAAGTAGCACACAAGCCGAGGGACACCTCGTTAGCAAGCAGGTTACAAGAAACCATATCGTTCACCGTCGACGGTCTTTGTTTAGTCTCCTTCCGAATCCAAATTCTCAAACCCTAAAACATTGATCCACTTAGGTCATTAATTAACTTATCTCAACTTAATTTGTTTAACTTACTTAGTCATTAAAGATCCCCATCCAAAACCACTTGAGTTCTTATAATCTTAACCTTAAACACTTAAATCCTTTTCTCAACTTAACCCTTTAAGTCCTTGTATTCTTATCTTGCTTATCATCATTACCTTCTTAACAGTATGCCATTGATGCCACTTATCATCCTTAAAATTTAAAGTTTTTTTTATACTATAAGGGTCGACCGACCCACCGACCGACCCAACCCCCTTGGTCGGTCCATTCTAGAACATTTTGGTTCTTTGAATTTAGCCCGACCGTCCCAAGCACTGCCCGACTGACCCAAGACCCTCTGGGTCGGTCCGGTCCAGAACAATTTCCGTCTCACATTTTACAGTTCGACCGACCCACCGATCGACCCAACCCCTGGGTCGGTCCGTTCCAGAAACATTTCCCACTTGCCTTATTATAGCCCGACCGACCCAGACAGGGTCGGTCCCCTGGGTCGGTCCAACATAGAATTTACTCCTTCATTGCTCAATCAGTCCCAAACTCTTCCATAAGTTCCCAAATATGTTCTAATACCTTTTTGGCACCTTAACCCCTCCTTAAAATATCCACAAACTCATTACTCCACCCTCCTTAATTATTTAATCAAATTCTTACAAGAAATTCTTAACACTTAGCACTTCTCCACATCAATGTAGCCACTCCTCAAGCATCAACACTCATCATCTTTTACCCAAACTTCCTAAACATTCCAAAGATCATTTACTCTAGTTCTACACTTACACTTTCACAAGTCATTATACCTTATTTCCTCCAAACTTTACACAAGTCCCTAAACTTCTCTGGTCATGATTTTGGTACTTAAATTCCACCAATGTAACCCCTAGTTCCTCCTAGACATCCCTAGGTCCTCCTAATACTCAATAACTCCTTCGTTTACTCACTTTCACCTAAACAACCCTTAATGTTCACTAGTACACCCTTAGTCATAAAATCTCCTTAGAACATCTTAAACACCAAGTTTCACAACCAAATTTTTAGCATGTCTTTTCTAGTATATTACTACACCCAACCATTTAGTTTTTCACCATGAAACCACCATGAACACTCAAACCCTTAGTATACAATCTTAACATGCAATTTTCACTCAAATTACACTACATCACAATATAGTGCATAAACTTAAATTGCTTGGCACTTAGGCCCTTAAATGACTTGGCTCTTAGGCCCTTAAATGCATAAATCTTAAACACTGAATTTCCGACATAATAATAGCTTTTGACCTACAAATACACACAACAGCTCCCATTGCAATTTAGATGTTCTTATAATTCACCTTATGAATGTTTAACAACCTTATTTCCCATTTGCTCCTTAGTCACAAGTTCTCAAATATAAGCATGCTCTTTCTCCTAGGTTTTATAACCCTTACATAATGTAAACTCTAAGCTACACGTATCATCTATCTAATTCCCATCCCTTAAAGCAATAAAACACCTTAAGGTAAGACATTTACCTTGTTTCTTTTCCTAGCTTCTCACACTTTTCTCCTTAGGTTTTCCTTGTTTGATTTTTCGGCCACCTCTTAAATTTCCTTGCCAATATTATAATCAATATACAATGACTCTCATGAGTGCTAAATATACACTAACCTTAAGGAATCATTCCTAGGTTAAAAATGTGTTTTTAGGTATTAAGATGATTATTTACCTTTGAAGTCTTAAGCTAAGCTTGGATATGAATCAAGAAGGACCTCCTATAGTCCTTGGAGAATAGAATCAAGGTAGAACAAGGGATAAAAACAAGGCTCCATGAGAGGTAATTTTCGGTCAGAAGGAAAATGATGTAAAAATGATTTTTCTTGCATTTTCCTTACCTTGAATGAATGGAGAAGCTAATGAACACTTCAAGCTAATTTTTCCTCCCTAATGGCGATTTCCCATGGCACCAAAATGAAGCTTTTCCAACTTTGGAAAGATAAGAAGCAAGAGCTTGCTCTAACTAAGAATAATATGTGTTTAGTTTTTGATTTGGAGCTAAAATGAAGATTCGGTGAGCAATGGAAGGTGAGTCAACAATGGGGTTGGTTCTCATGGTTTGAGAGGATGGAGAAGGTGAAGAAAAACGGTGGAAGAATAGAATAAATGAAGAAGAGGGGAGAGGTAGGCCTAAAAATGAGATATTTATCTTAAAATGTGAATAGTATCTTAACTAGTTTCCCCCTTCTTTTCCTTAATATGCTAGCTCATGTGGTGAGTCACCACCTCAAAAACCGTCCCCCTCTTAAGAATGAAGATATTTGTGGTCTTTGTTGACCAATTAATTAACTTATGTTGACTTAATGCTAAACTAGCATTATTTGAGCACTATTCACAAATTAGTGCACATATTTGTGAAATTTTGGTTTCCTATTGATTTAGACTTCCTAATGTGATACTAAGTAGTACACAAGTTGATTAAGGTGTAGTCATGGGCATTTAGCCGCTCAAACCCCCTTTCTAAGACACTTTATCAAAAATGTGCTTTAAGAGTCCTTAAAGCACAATTTGTGTTTTAACTTGTTTTTGAGCTTGGTTTTCTTTGGTAATTGATTTAACATGTCCATTAGAATGTTACTAAGGTCTAAGAATGGTGTTTGGGTGTTACCCAAAGTTACTCCAAGCTTAGAGCATGTTTTTGCTTTAATTGCTCTTTTGGTGTTTCCTTGTGTTTTCTTTGGTTTAAATTGTTTCTAAGGCATGATTTAGCCTTCTTATATCCTATTCAAACATCTAAACACCATATATAATTTGGGGTATTTCAAGTGACATTTCATGAATTAGCCAAATATATAATGATATTTCATGAAATTTCTCAATATTATTTTATTATATAAAGAATTTCTATATTTACAATGATAACATTATTAAACAATGATGAAAGAATTAGATGGATTCATACACTACAGTAATATTTTTATTTGTTACTATGCTCCAATTGTTGGTAATCACGCGATAAGTTTAGAACCTTTCATTAGATTATTATTTTAAAATTATGGCTTAGTTTGCTTTGTCTAGTTTAATTTAATCATCAAAATTTTATTATTTCTTTCTTTGCTCTGGGCTAATCTTGTTAGCTAGTATCCGACCTTGATTCTTTTGGATATGGTTAAAGTCTGGTAAGTGTTACATCGCTTGTCGGATTTTTGTCTTATGGGCTACTTTAAATTTAAGTCCAAATTAAATATTCTCTCGGGCCCAATTCATATCTAGTCAACCCGGTTAGGACAGGTGGTCCAAGAAATTAGCCATAGCCACCCATCACACTTAATAGACCATGGGTCTATTTAGAAGAGGTGACACCCTAACCCTAGGATACACCCTAGCCAACAAAAAAATTTGGAATCCAGTCAAATTATAAAATTGTAGTTTTAAGTCATTAAATTTGTGTAGTAGCTGAAAAGGATTTCTAATTCAAAGTTCATGTTAATCTTCCAACTCCAACCCCCCATCCCAAATTTCCTTCATATCCTAAAAATACAACCTCTTCATAATTCCAAAAAGAAATTGTCTCTTGAATTTCCACTTCTTTTGTAATTAATCAATAATTCAACCATTTAAAAAATCAAATTAATTCAAATATTTTTTAGCATAAGAATCATCTCCATATTTGAATTATTTCTCTATTTAGAAAAAAAAGTTGATAAAAAAATTGAAATCATTTTTTGAATCCAGTTCAGAATTGGAAGTTTTCTCATTAATTCAAAAGTAAAATTCATAAAACTAATAAAGAAAATAAAATATGGTCATCTACAAATCAAAGTAAAACCAAAAAATATTATTCGTTGAATTCAAAAATAATTTTTAGAATTTCAAATTGAAATTTCCGTACTAAAAAAAGAAAAGATGAAAATCAAACCTCCAAACGCACAAAAAAAACATCACAAAAAAGCCCAAATATCCATCTCAACAACTTAACACCCTACACCTAAATTTCATCCCAAAGATGACCCAAAAGTCCACCTCAAGAATCCAACCATTCCCTCCAAAAATCCATCACAAAAAAGGACCCAAAATCCATCAAAAATCTTTTTCATATCATCTTCAAAATCCATTGTGAAAATTCCAAGGCCAATCCAAAAATCTTTCTGAAAAATCCAATAAATTCCAGGAAATAGTGACAATGAAAGAGCACACCTTTCAAGTCTAAGAAGAACCTTAGAGATGACACCATAATATTTATGCAAACATGTAGAATTTATAGTCCAGTTTGACTCTTGAATGCACTTTAGGAATGTCCATTTTGTTTTGGAATGAGGCTTAGCCTGCTTTTTCCAACTTTCTACTAGTGATGTGTCAATACTTTCTACTAATGAACCTGTACTCTTTTTGGCAAACCGCCACTACTAAAAACTTGTCAAGTTTTTTTAGTAAATTTAAGACGTTGGTTCGGTTACGTTGAAATGTTCAGCCCATTTTAACAGAAATAATATTTTGTCTAAAATAGTTTACAAATCTATTTTTCTAAAACTCCGCCCTCGCTTCAACTTTCAAAAAAGAGCGGGCCACTTCAAGTTAACTTCCCATTGATACCATCCGATTAACAAAAAAAACTGTTCAAATCACTTTTCACAAAATATGAAATAAAATCCAACTAAGTATTTAAGAGATAGAAATCCTTTCCTTCTTCCTTTATACATGAAAGATAGCTCCCTTTCATAAAGTGTTCAACGTCCCTCTCTCTCTAAACTAACAAGCTTACCTTTTGTCAAGTTTATGTATGGTTTTCTCCAGTTTGTATGTTCTTTTTTTGGGATGTGTGTCATTCACTATCTCTGGTACCTTTAGCCTTGTTTAGGTGCAGGTTTGCTTCTTCTTCTTTGGCTGGAATCTACTCGTAGACACAACAATAATAGTGTAAGTTGTTCTTCTAGACTAACGTTTTGATGCAGGCAATGCTAGTTTTCGCATAGTAAATCGCCTCAACTGAAAAGGATCTTTACAAACTTCCGTCAATGTAATCAAGTGTATGAGTTGTGCCTCTTTGTTTTATAATTTTCAAATGGTGGTGATTGCAGATGCATAATTTTATATTTATGTGCTGAGTTCCTAATCATGAACTGACCAATTGGACGTTGTACACATATGTAATGTTTTGAATACGGTTAGATTTTTCAATCAATCTTTACATACATTTTGTGTGTAATATTTTAAGATGTATATATGGTAGTCTAATTCTGTATCCTTTCTCATTTTTTCCCTTTAGTTGTGTTATTAGTTTATCTTGTTATTTATTGCCTCTTGTTATTTATCGCCTCTTGTTATTTGTTTTTTTGTAAGGATTTTTGTTTTGTAAGGATTTTATGATTATAACATCAGATTTTTGTTTTGTGTGTTATTTATCGCCTCAGTTTGTAATATAGGATAATCACAACTCCAAGCCATGATTTTTAAAATTTTATATTTTTTAGTTTGTTGAACGAGATTCTGGCGAAATAGTTTTTCAGTTTCCACACAATTCAACCGGAGAAAACTGTATTTTAGTTGGTAGAATAATGACAGAAATAGACTTGGAATAGAATAGGACCGTATTTGGTTGTTATAATATGAATATTTGGAACTTCAATTTTCTTTTGTTTGGTTGGTATAATAATGATAGGAATAGACTTGGAACAAAGTATACAGTTACGAATCTATTATCGATAAGTAACACATTATTATTATTTGTTGCAAGATAAACTATAAATTTTAATTATATATATTAACTTGAAAATATGTAAATAATTAATACAATATAATTAATGAAGTTTACTTTTCATAATTATAAGAACACAAAAATATTTCAATAAAATACTATAAGAATAGAATATGACCTTATTTGGCTGTTATGACGTGAATATTTTGAATTTGAGTTATGTTTTGTTTGGTTGGTAGATTAATGATAGGAATAAACTTGGAGTAAAGTATACAATTATAAATTTTCATTGACAAGTAACACATTGTTATTATTTGTTGTAAGATAAACTATTAATTTTTAATTATATATTAACTTGAAAGTATGTAAAAAAAATTAATACAAAATAATTAATGAAGTTTACTTTTCATAATTATAAGAACACAAAAATACTTCAATAAAGTATTATAAGAATAGAATATGACCTTATTTGGCTGTTATGACGTGAATATTTGGAATTTGGATTTTCTTTTATTTGGTTCGTAGATTAATGATAGGAATAGACTTGGAGTAAAGTATACAATTATGAATTTGTCATTGATAAGTGACACATTGTAATTATTTGTTGTAAGATAAACTATTAGTTTTAAATTATATATAACTTGAAAATATGTAAAAACAATTAATACAAAAAATTTAGTAAAGTTTAATTTTCATAATTATAAGAACACAAAAATATTTCAATAAAGTATTTTTAAAAAGTTATACTATTAAATTTTCTAGATAATATTAAACCGGCACTATGAATATAAATTTGTAAATATTGAGTATAGAACATAAAAGAAACATTATACTATAATGTAATGTGAATATGATTAATATGATTTGAACATCATAATACTTATTCATATGCAGATAAATAGTCTTTTAAAACTATTACTAATTATTCAAGTTTAATAAACAATCTACAAGAACACACTAATAAAATTAGAATGTAAACTTTTAATTATATTAAAATTACTATAGTACAAAATGTTTGTAGTATATTTCAGAATGATTAATTATAAGTTTTACATTTGTTAAGTAATGATTAATTATAAAATTATTTTTACAAATTATTAAGTATTAAATATATCAAAGTTATTATAGATTTTTTACCGTGCTAAAAATTTAAGAACAATTTTATAGGCTAATATACATTATTTTTTCATTTTTTGGTATATTGAATATTAAATTTAAATTTACGTTTTCAATTTTATTAACTAATACTCTTTTTGTAGAATATACTATTTGAACTAAAAATGTATGTTTAAAATAAAATTTAAAAAATTATTTTATCAACAATTGAACAATATATAATATTGAAACAGTTCAGAATTGGAAGTTCTCTCATTAATTCAAAAGTAAAATTCATAAAACTAATAAAGAAAATAAAATATGGTCATCTACAAATCAGAAAGTAAAACCAAAAAATATTATTCGTTGAATTCAAAAATAATTTTTAGAAATTTAATTTGAAATTTCCGTACTAAAAAAAGAAAAGATGAAAATCAATCAAACCTCCAAACGCACAAAAAAAAAACATCACAAAAAAGCCCAAATATCCATCTCAACAACTTAACACCCCACACCTAAATTTCATCCCAAAGATGACCCAAAAGTCCACCTCAAGAATCCAACCATTCCCTCCAAAAATCCATCACAAAAAAGGACCCAAAATCCATCAAAAATCTTTTTCATATCATCTTCAAAATCCATTGCGAAAATTCCAAGGCCAATCCAAAAATCTTTCTGAAAAATCCAATAAATTCCAGGAAATATTGACAATGAAAGAGCACACCCTTCAAGTCTAAGAAGAACCTTAGAGATGACACCATAATATTTATGCAAACATGTAGAATTTATAGTCCAGTTTGACTCTTGAATGCACTTTAGGAATGTCCATTTTGTTTTGGAATGAGGCTTAGCCTGCTTTTTCCAACTTTCTACTAGTGATGTGTCAATACTTTCTGCTAATGAACCTGTACTCTTTTTGGCAAACCGCCACTACTAAAAAGTTGTCAAGTTTTTTTAGTAAATTTAAGACGTTGGTTCGGTTACGTTGAAATGTTCAGCCCATTTTGACGGAAATAATATTTTGTCTAAAATAGTTTACAAATCTATTTTTCTAAAACTCCGCCCTCGCTTCAACTTTCAAAAAAGAGCGGGCCACTTCAAGTTAACTTCCCATTGATACCATCCGATTAACAAAAAAAACTGTTCAAATCACTTTTCACAAAATATGAAATAAAATCCAAGTAAGTATTTAAGAGATAGAAATCCTTTCCTTCTTCCTTTATACATGAAAGATAGCTCCCTTTCATAAAGTGTTCAACGTCCCTCTCTCTCTAAACTAACAAGCTTACCTTTTGTCAAGTTTATGTATGGTTTTCTCCAGTTTGTATGTTCTTTTTTTTGGGTTGTGTGTCATTCACTATCTCTGGTACCTTTAGCCTTGTTTAGGTGCAGATTTGCTTCTTCTTCTTTGGCTGGAATCTACTCGTAGACACAACAGTAATAGTGTAAGTTGTTCTTCTAGACTAACGTTTTGATGCAGGCAATGCTAGTTTTCGCATAGTAAATCGCCTCAACTGAAAAGGATCTTTACAAACTTCCGTCAATGTAATCAAGTGTATGAGTTGTGCCTCTTTGTTTTATAATTTTCAAATGGTGGTGATTGCAGATGCATAATTTTATATTTATGTGCTGAGTTCCTGATCATGAACTGACCAATTGGACGTTGTACACATATGTAATGTTTTGAATACGGTTAGATTTTTCAATCAATCTTTACATACATTTTGTGTGTAATATTTTAAGATGTATATATGGTAGTCTAATTCTGTATCCTTTCTCATTTTTTCCCTTTAGTTGTGTTATTAGTTTATCTTGTTATTTATTGCCTCTTGTTATTTATCGCCTCTTGTTATTTGTTTTTTTGTAAGGATTTTTGTTTTGTAAGGATTTTATGATTATAACATCAGATTTTTGTTTTGTGTGTTATTTATCGCCTCAGTTTGTAATATAGGATAATCACAACTCCAAGCCATGATTTTTAAAATTTTATATTTTTTAGTTTGTTGAACGAGATTCTGGCGAAATAGTTTTTCAGTTTCCACACAATTCAACCGGGGAAAAACTGTATTTTAGTTGGTAGAATAATGACAGAAATAGACTTGGAATAGAATAGGACCGTATTTGGTTGTTATAATATGAATATTTGGAACTTCAATTTTCTTTTGTTTGGTTGGTATAATAATGATAGGAATAGACTTGGAACAAAGTATACAGTTACGAATCTATTATCGATAAGTAACACATTATTATTATTTGTTGCAAGATAAACTATAAATTTTAATTATATATATTAACTTGAAAATATGTAAATAATTAATACAAAATAATTAATGAAGTTTACTTTTCATAATTATAAGAACACAAAAATATTTCAATAAAATATTATAAGAATAGAATATGACCTTATTTGGCTGTTATGACGTGAATATTTTGAATTTGAGTTATGTTTTGTTTGGTTGGTAGATTAATGATAGGAATAAACTTGGAGTAAAGTATACAATTATGAATTTGTCATTGACAAGTAACACATTGTTATTATTTGTTGTAAGATAAACTATTAATTTTTAATTATATATATTAACTTGAAAGTATGTAAAAAAAATTAATACAAAATAATTAATGAAGTTTACTTTTCATAATTATAAGAACACAAAAATATTTCAATAAAGTATTATAAGAATAGAATATGACCTTATTTGGCTGTTATGACGTGAATATTTGGAATTTGGATTTTCTTTTATTTGGTTCGTAGATTAATGATAGGAATAGACTTGGAGTAAAGTATACAATTATGAATTTGTCATTGATAAGTGACACATTGTAATTATTTGTTGTAAGATAAACTATTAGTTTTAAATTATATATATTAACTTGAAAATATGTAAAAACAATTAATACAAAAAATTTAGTAAAGTTTAATTTTCATAATTATAAGAACACAAAAATATTTCAATAAAGTATTTTTAAAAAGTTATACTATTAAATTTTCTAGATAATATTAAACCGACGCTATGAATATAAATTTGTAAATATTGAGTATATAGAACATAAAAGAAACATTATACTATAATGTAATGTGAATATGATTAATATGATTTGAACATCATAATACTTATTCATATGCAGATAAATAGTCTTTTAAAACTATTACTAATTATTCAAGTTTAATAAACAATCTACAAGAACACACTAATAAAATTAGAATGTAAACTTTTAATTATATTAAAATTACTATAGTACAAAATGTTTGTAGTATATTTCAGAATGATTAATTATAAGTTTTACATTTGTTAAGTAATGATTAATTATAAAATTATTTTTACAAATTATTAAGTATTAAATATATATCAAAGTTATTATAGATTTTTTACCGTGCTTAAAAATTTAAGAACAATTTTATAGGCTAATATACATTATTTTTTCATTTTTTGGTATATTGAATATTAAATTTAAATTTACGTTTTGCAATTTTATTAACTAATACTCTTTTTGTAGAATATACTATTTGAACTAAAAATGTATGTTTAAAATAAAATTTAAAAAATTATTTTATCAACAATTGAACAATATATAATATTGAAACAGTTCAGAATTGGAAGTTCTCTCATTAATTCAAAAGTAAAATTCATAAAACTAATAAAGAAAATAAAATATGGTCATCTACAAATCAGAAAGTAAAACCAAAAAATATTATTCGTTGAATTCAAAAATAATTTTTAGAAATTCAATTTGAAATTTCCGTACTAAAAAAAGAAAAGATGAAAATCAATCAAACCTCCAAACACAAAAAAAAAACATCACAAAAAAGCCCAAATATCCATCTCAACAACTTAACACCCCACCCTAAATTTCATCCCAAAGATGACCCAAAAGTCCACCTCAAGAATCCAACCATTCCCTCCAAAAATCCATCACAAAAAAGGACCCAAAATCCATCAAAAATCTTTTTCATATCATCTTCAAAATCCATTGCGAAAATTCCAAGGCCAATCCAAAAATCTTTCTGAAAAATCCAATAAATTCCAGGAAATAGTGACAATGAAAGAGCACACCCTTCAAGTCTAAGAAGAACCTTAGAGATGACACCATAATATTTATGCAAACATGTAGAATTTATAGTCCAGTTTGACTCTTGAATGCACTTTAGGAATGTCCATTTTGTTTTGGAATGAGGCTTAGCCTGCTTTTTCCAACTTTCTACTAGTGATGTGTCAATACTTTCTGCTAATGAACCTGTACTCTTTTTGGCAAACCGCCACTACTAAAAAGTTGTCAAGTTTTTTTAGTAAATTTAAGACGTTGGTTCGGTTACGTTGAAATGTTCAGCCCATTTTGACGGAAATAATATTTTGTCTAAAATAGTTTACAAATCTATTTTTCTGAAACTCCGCCCTCGCTTCAACTTTCAAAAAAGAGCGGGCCACTTCAAGTTAACTTCCCATTGATACCATCCGATTAACAAAAAAAACTGTTCAAATCACTTTTCACAAAATATGAAATAAAATCCAACTAAGTATTTAAGAGATAGAAATCCTTTCCTTCTTCCTTTATACATGAAAGATAGCTCCCTTTCATAAAGTGTTCAACGTCCCTCTCTCTCTAAACTAACAAGCTTACCTTTTGTCAAGTTTATGTACGGTTTTCTCCAGTTTGTATGTTCTTTTTTTTGGGATGTGTGTCATTCACTATCTCTGGTACCTTTAGCCTTGTTTAGGTGCAGGTTTGCTTCTTCTTCTTTGGCTGGAATCTACTCGTAGACACAACAGTAATAGTGTAAGTTGTTCTTCTAGACTAACGTTTTGATGCAGGCAATGCTAGTTTTCGCATAGTAAATCGCCTCAACTGAAAAGGATCTTTACAAACTTCCGTCAATGTAATCAAGTGTATGAGTTGTGCCTCTTTGTTTTATAATTTTCAAATGGTGGTGATTGCAGATGCATAATTTTATATTTATGTGCTGAGTTCCTGATCATGAACTGACCAATTGGACGTTGTACACATATGTAATGTTTTGAATACGGTTAGATTTTTCAATCAATCTTTACATACATTTTGTGTGTAATATTTTAAGATGTATATATGGTAGTCTAATTCTATATCCTTTCTCATTTTTTCGCTTTAGTTGTGTTATTAGTTTATCTTGTTATTTATTGCCTCTTGTTATTTATCGCCTCTTGTTTTTGTTTTTTTAAGGATTTTTGTTTTGTAAGGATTTTATGATTATAACATCAGATTTTTGTTTTGTGTGTTATTTATCGCCTCAGTTTGTAATATAGGATAATCACAACTCCAAGCCATGATTTATAAAATTTTATATTTTTTAGTTTGTTGAACGAGATTCTGGCGAAATAGTTTTTCAGTTTCCACACAATTCAACCGGGGAAAAACTGTATTTTAGTTGGTAGAATAATGACAGAAATAGACTTGGAATAGAATAGGACCGTATTTGGTTGTTATAATATGAATATTTGGAACTTCAATTTTCTTTTGTTTGGTTGGTATAATAATGATAGGAATAGACTTGGAACAAAGTATACAGTTACGAATTTATTATCGATAAGTAACACATTATTATTATTTGTTGCAAGATAAACTATAAATTTTAATTATATATTAACTTGAAATATGTAAATAATTAATACAAAATAATTAATGAAGTTTACTTTTCATAATTATAAGAACATAAAAATATTTCAATAAAATATTATAAGAATAGAATGACCTTATTTGGCTGTTGACGTGAATATTTGGAATTTGGATTTTCTTTTATTTGGTTCGTAGATTAATGATAGGAATAGACTTGGAGTAAAGTATACAATTATGAATTTGTCATTGATAAGTGACACATTGTAATTATTTGTTGTAAGATAAACTATTAGTTTTAAATTATATATATTAACTTGAAAATATGTAAAAACAATTAATACAAAAAATTTAGTAAAGTTTAATTTTCATAATTATAAGAACACAAAAATATTTCAATAAAGTATTTTTAAAAAGTTATACTATTAAATTTTCTAGATAATATTAAACCGGCGCTATGAATATAAATTTGTAAATATTGAGTATATAGAACATAAAAGAAACATTATACTATAATGTAATGTGAATATGATTAATATGATTTGAACATCATAATACTTATTCATATGCAGATAAATAGTCTTTTAAAACTATTACTAATTATTCAAGTTTAATAAACAATCTACAAGAACACACTAAAAAAATTAGAATGTAAACTTTTAATTATATTAAAATTACTATAGTACAAAATGTTTGTAGTATATTTCAGAATGATTAATTATAAGTTTTACATTTGTTAAGTAATGATTAATTATAAAATTATTTTTACAAATTATTAAGTATTAAATATATATCAAAGTTATTATAGATTTTTTACCGGGCTTAAAAATTTAAGAACAATTTTATAGGCTAATATACTTTATTTTTTCATTTTTTGGTATATTGAATATTAAATTTAAATTTACGTTTTGCAATTTTATTAACTAATACTCTTTTTGTAGAATATACTATTTGAACTAAAAATGTATGTTTAAAATAAAATTTTAAAAATTATTTTATCAACAATTGAACAATATATAATATTGAAACAGTTAGTGATAGCTATACACATATATAAATATTCGCTTAGAGTCAATTATTTTATTAACCGTAAGAATTGTTTTAATAACTTCAAGGTATTATTATTTATTCAATTTCATATTTAAATAACCTTATTTTAACTGTTAATATATTTGATTTATATATTAAATACTATATGTAACACCCCTTCCAACACTTACGCACTTAATAACAAACTGCAGCGGAAAACAAGCTTCATCACATTACTTAACTCGTTGGTGTTACACGCCGTTAACCACCCACGTGGCTAACAAGGCTATTACATATACAATGTATCGGTCTGATGGACTAGATTCCCGAGCGACTACACATTGCTATCCCTTTTCCATTAACAACAAAACATATACATACCTTCCAACTGTACCGAGTATTTACAAACTGATGCCGATAACAATTTCGGTCTTACTACACCTACTGTACATTAATAACTTAAATGATTACCCATGTACAAACGACTACCCCGTTCTACTCTCGAACGGCTTCCAGCTCCTTGTACCTGAAATAGGAAAAAGAAGAGTTTAATGCCCCGGACCTAGTAATGGTGATTTAATTACTCTAATAAAATTATTAAGGGCCTAATTGTGCCTAGAGAGTTTGGTAAAAAGAATAAACCAAAAGTAAAGAGAAAACGCTTGAAAAGCGAAAAATGCTAAAATGCGCTTTAAATGAAAATAAGAGATATATGATCTCGTAAGGGTCTGAGATGGATTCCTAAGGCTTAGTTAGGCCTAATTAGTATACGGGAATGATTCCCGAAGAAAACGGATCCAAATAAAGGATTAAAACGCTAAATAAGCATAAAAGCACGTTTTTTCGAGATTACCGAAAACGTGACTTTAAGTGGTCAAACGGACCCGTAAAAATTATAGTTGATTAAATAACTACAATTAAGTATTAATGGAAGTTTAAAAACCATTAAAAATAAAGAAACGAGAAAAATCCGAAAAACGGGCCCGGTTAGTGAATAGTGCCAAATCGGGTAAAATAACGAGCGTTTTCTGTAAAAAAAATGAAAAACGCTACCAGCTAGTATTTTGTGTGGGGCCGATTTTAATTAGTATACACACACATATGTAATAAGCTTGTTAGCTTATTAAGTCACAAGATGACAAATAAATAAAGTAAAGAGGGGAATAGTAAAAAGAGACTTTACTTACCCTCTCACCTTCCTTCCTTCTTCTTTTACGATTCCCAGCCTCCTCTCTGTATTCTCTTCTTCCCCAGAGAACCCCATTGCCGATTTCAACAGAGAGCAAGCAGCACACCTTCTTTCTCCCTTAGTTTGCTCATTTCTCCACCAAATCACACAAAAATTATACCGCTAGATTCCTCTCGGTGAGAGCTTCGTTTTCCACCCACCAAATCTTGATTCCTCCATCTTCACTTCCATGGGTGTTGGGCCTTTTGAAGCTTGAAGAGCTGATTTTGACTCACCTTCACCTCCTTGATGCATTAAGGTAATAATAAGCAAGAGTTTTTCTCATTTCTAGCTTATTCTCATAATTTTGGAAATTTTCCCCCACGTTGAAAATTTCCTCCCATTTCAGCCGATTCTCCATGCTCTTGTGGGGTGTTGGAAACTTCATCAATTGGTTGCCAAGCTATCCTTTTGGACACTCTAAGGTAATAACTAAGCTAAGCTTTGAAACCTAGCTCCTTAAAATACTAGGTTGTGAGGAAGTTGAACTAAATTGATTGTTGTTATGTGTGTGATGGATATGGTTGTAACTAACAATCCATGATCCTTGTGTGGTGTGGAAAACAAGAAGAGAAAGTGGGAACAAGAGAAAAAAAGAAGAGAAAGAAAAACAGAAAACAAACAAGGTAAAAGCTCACCTTGAGTTAGTTTTATTTGGCTTGTGAAACAGATTTTAGAGTTGAGTTAATGCTCTTGAATGGGTGTAGTTATGATACTACAACTTGGATGATGAATGAGATTGTTTAATAAGGTTTTAGTGTGGGAAATGAGTCATGAGATTGAACTGTTATATATGTGATAACAGAGGGGAAATAGTGTACTGCTGTAAAGTTTTAATGTTGTTATAACAGAGATGGAAAAATAGAATTTTGGGAGTTGATTAGTGTGTGGAGAATGCTTAGGAATGTAGACAAACCTTGTCAAAATTTGCCTAGGTATGTATGGGCTTGAGTGTATTGATGCGTGGAGTTGGAATGGAAGGAAAGAAAGAAGATAGAAAACTACAACAGAAACAAAGAAGCTAGAAGTGCTGTTGTGCATTAGTGTAACAGAGAGGGTGGAAATGGTGTAGTTGTGCATGAATTAAGTGATAAGTTTTGTCCTTAGTTTAAGGTGATTAAGAAGGGTAATTAGGTGCTAAACATGTGGATTTAGTTGGTGAAGATTGGGTAATTAATGGGCTGAGAGAGAGCCTTGAACAGAGTTAGAAACTGTCAAATTTGCAAAATCTGTAGCAGGGTCCGGGACTTAGGTCCAGGACCAAGTCCCGGACCACCCCTGATTTTACCCCGAGAGTTCTCTGCTTGCTTGGTCCGGGACCTAAGTCCATGCCCAAGTCCCGGACCCTATAATTTTTAAGCCGAGACTTTTCCTGCATAATGGTCCGGGACTTAACTCCTGCATGAAGTCCCAGACCAAGTGAAATAAATGGCCGAGAGTTATACCTTGTAATGGTCCGGGACTTAGGGTAAGGACCAAGTCCCGGACCACCCCCAGAAACATATAGAGAGCATTTTAAAGGTTGTAAAAGATGGGGGGGGTTTAAGTGTAATGATGTTATAAGGTGTTAAGGCCTTGTTTGGTGACATGTTAAGGACCTAGGAAGTGTAAGAAAGTGTTAGAAGCGATTGAGAAGTGAGAACTCAAATTATCAAGAGTGAAACCGAGATAATGGGATAACGGGGTAACTACGGGAGTAACATTCAATTATGTTCCGTATGAGCTTAGTATTAACAATAATGTTTGAAACATTATCAGAGAGTCGTGCGTGACCCGAGCATGGTGAGATGACACGGTAAAAGTGAAAACCCCGGTGAAAGGTATGATTTTCTCATGCCCTGTATGCTAACCGAGTTACACTGATTTGTGTGTTTGTGTGCCGGCTTAATCAAGATTAAAGCATGAAAATAATCCCTTGTTGATTATGTATGCCTTATTGTATGTTGCATGAACTAACATACTTGTATGCCGGTGTGGTCTAACATAGTGCATAGACCGACTCATAGAGAGTAGAGATTTACTAGAAACCCGTAGATCGGGTAGTCTCACGAACAATGGAAATATGCAAACACACATAAACTATCGATTAAATTATAACGATATCGTAAACATATGAACTCCCTAGAATGTGAGGAGATGTACGGGTTGAGTAAATACCCTATAACGGTTAGAAAACCTTATTGAAACAATCCACGAAATAAATAGGAGTGGAGCGATAAATGAACCTCCATCGAGGGTTGAAGTTAATCCAATAATGTGAACTTATAAGAAAGGTAAAAGAGACCTAAGGACTATGTAACTCCCTTGAGACATGGTCGACTTATATGAGAATTTTACCGGTATAAGAAAACAACCGAAAGTATAAGTATATGATTGTGAGGGTAACCCTTAAACCTAAGATTACCCAAATTTAAGTAAAGTTCCCAAAGTCATTAGAAACATCAAGAGTGATGCTTCTAGATTAATATACATAAAATTATTAAACTCCGAGAGAGGAGTGTATGGGAATGTGAGTAGTCCGAGAGTAGTCGGACCTATGTAAAAAGAGATAGGAACTAAGAGAGAGTTCCAGGAGCTAGTTGAGCCTTCCCACCATGCTAGACCCAGAGTAGGGTCGAAACCGGGGAAGTAAGACTATGCTTGAGAGCCATGAGTGTTGGCCTAAGTATGTATTCAGAGTAACAAGCGTGACGTAGGAGACCTGTAGTGTCTTGAGAATCTACAAGAGCTTGAGTATGAATAACCCAAGAGTGTGGGTGAGATAATGAGTATAAATAACCTAAGAGTGTGGGTGAGATAATGATAATAAGTAACCCGAGGTGTGGGTGCGTAAAGTACTAGTAGCCCAAGAGAATGGGTGTGTAATGAATAAGTAACCCGAGAGGGCGGGTGAGATGTTGAATAAGAAAAGGAAACAAGCTAGCGAGGTATAACCTCAAGGCCTAAGAGTAAAATAATACAACTAACAACCTTGTTATGTTAGATAGGAATTGCGTCCATGATCGGATGTAGATCCTGGTGTGATTACAATATATATGTATTGCCATGATGCATGTGTTTGATTAAAATGAGCTCCATGTATATCCGACCCAAAGTAGTCGGCGTACCGCGGGGCACGCGGTATATGCGAAATTCATTTCAGCTAGCTGAAACCTAGGGGGAACGTTTTAGTATGCAGGTACTTGAAGCTGACACCGTCGAGAGAGACTAGGACGGGGACTGTTATGAAGCATGGGCAGTTAGATAGTAATTACTAATGCATTTGAATGAGGTGTAAGTCCGAGTATGTTATCGGCATCCTACATTGTAGACTCGGTATAGTAAAGAAATGAATTGAGCATTGTATTTGTATGAAGTACTCGGTTGTTCCAGTTCATCAGACCGTTACGATATGTAAGAAAGGCCTGGTTAGCCACATGGGTGGCTACGGCGTTGTTTCTCACCCCTCGTTGTAAATAGAGTTCCACTGCGTGTGTAGGAGTAATTAGTAACGGTTTTAAGAGGTAATGACGAGATTAACGGTTGGGGTGTTACAAGAGAAAGGGTGGCCCCCCAGGGGCTCAGCACCTTTGCTGGTATGGTAATCCCGCAGCCCGCATGCTACCTGGCCACGCACAACTATTTGTCGTCTTAGCATGCAGTTGATATATCAGAATCATGCTTGTAAACTACAAATACACAACACATTACATTGACAACAATGGCTCATTAAAACAGCCAATACAACTACACTTAACAAATCACTCATTGTGATCTTTAACCCCTAGAGTGTTTCTCCTTTAACGGAGCTATTTTCTTAATAGATGACACATACCCACCATTCGGGTTATCCTTAAACGCCTCTTATAATAAACTGGCATTCATATCCATAATCCACATACTCCACATCTTAACAACATATCACATCACATCGCAATAAGAATTGCAGCACAACAATAATACATAACATAACGGGAACGACTCCCTTTACGAACCGGCCAAAACATAGTCAGTTCACTTGTAGCCTAGAGAATGTTGCCAGTCTCATGATAAGCTCGTTACCACCTCGTTAAATGAACGGTTAACTTAACACAAGGTGCCTTGGATATAGTGATCCAAGCACACCGAACAAACATAAACATAGTATGCCCCTGTGGCCCGACGTGAGTCAGTAAAATAGCCTTGGTTAAGCTAAAGGGAAGGTTGGAAACCAAATTGGAAAACAACCATAACATACAGAGAGGATCGAACCTGATATGACAACGACCCCCTACTCACACGCGTGGCCGGAACAGACCGGACTCCTCACTTCCCCCGTTAGCACTTGTTAGTAGTTCAACATTGAACTCAAATAACGAATCACAAACATTGGGTTAAGTCTTGTTAGACACACACACAAGGGAAGGGAGAGTCATACATTCACACACAAACATCACACACAAACATCACATGACTAACTCACGCATAGCCGTGGTTAGAACGTTCCTTAGGTCGGAAATGTTATCACCGGATACCGTTCTCTTACGTTTACCTAATAGTGGTTAACTAGCCCTTCATGCGCATTCGAGGTTACCGGTATTGGCACGTAAACACGCAACAACAATAACGACTGTAAACTCGTTTCATGATTTATCTTATAACGTGGCAAACATACAGAAAAACACATTGGCATACAAGCCGGTGTAATCCGGTAGGACACAGGTTGCAAGAAAACCATACCTGTCACCAGAGTCCACTCTATCTTGTCCACTTATGTTCCTCGAGCAATTCTCGAACAACTGATAACATTACATGTACTTTTATTAACATCGGGGTAACATGATTGTTTAAAGTCTAATGCTCATAACTTATCCCCGTTAACTTAGTTAAATAACTTCACATTTTAACTTGTTTTACTTTTACATTTTAATACAACTTTTGCCCCACTAAATTGTCATTATAACTCACTAGGGTTTACTACTTAAACCACACTTAGTTTGTTTTTTTACATGTTTTGGGCCGTCCGACCCACCGTCCGACCCACAACTGGGTCGGACCGTTCTAGAAACTTTTTCGTCTTCCAAATTTACCTGTCCGACCCATGTCCGACCCAAGACCTCTGGGTTGGACCATTCCAGAAACATCAGCGGGTGAGTTAACAAGGGCTGTCCGACCCACCCTGGGTCGGACCACTGGGTCGGACAACATCAGAACTTGTCCAAAACTTTTCAAACTTTCTCCAAACTTTCTCCAAACTTCTCCTCAAGCCTCCTAATGTGTTCTAACATCATTTGGCACATCTAACCCTCCATACAACAACCATAAAACTCATTTTATAACTCCATAAACACTTACAATGTTTCTTACCAAAATTCCTAACACTTATAATGTTTTCTCTTTAGTTCCTCCAAGTGGTGTTTCATAATTATGATAACCACTATGCCAAAAATGTTTCCTTACCATCATAACATCATCTCTCAAACATCATTTCTTACTAACTAAATCTCCTTTTTCACATCTTACCTAAACATCATTTCCTCCTTGTATATCAACATTCCTAAAACTTAAACAAACTTTCTTCCCTAGTAAAACACTTGTTCATTTTTAACACTTCCTAGTTCACCAAAACTCATTTAAAACACTTAGAACTTCTTATACATTTCCCAAATTTTGCCATAGCTTCTCTTGTATATTCTCACATCCAAACACTTAGGTTTTTACCTTATTTCATTCAAGAACACCTAAAGTCCATCAAGAGTATTCTCACACACAACACTTAGGTTTTCACCCTTTCACAACAAAAAAACACTTAATCACTTAATACACATTCCTTACACACAAACATATTGTTTTTCCTTCATTAACCATCCAAGACACTCATCTTCACAAAGAATGTTCTTTACACACATATAAATCCTTAAACTACACTACATCACAATATAGTGCATAAACTTAAATTGCTTGACACTTAGGTCCTTAAATAACATGGCTCATAGGCCCTTAAATGCATTAAACTTAAACACTGAATTTCCCACATATATATTGCCTTTAACCTGCAATTACATACAACAACACATATGCCCTTTAATAGTTCCTTGAGAGCATTTTACTAGGTCATTCACCATTGGCTCCTTAGGTATTTTATTAAGCAAATCAAGCTCATTTTTCCTAAGGCATTTAAACTACATTGAGATAGTTTGTTTACCTCTTTTCCTCTCTAACTTCTTTCTTGTTTCCTTGAACCGAAAATCAGCAAGGAGTTTGATCACTTGTCAACTTTCTAATCAATATACATATAAGGGTAATGAGCTTAAGAATTCACACTTAAACTCATATACAAACCCTAGTTTAACATAAGTGTTTTAATACACTAAAATGATATTTACCTTTGAATTGGAAAGAGAACTTGAATATGTAACAAGAGAGGACTCCTCCTTGTCCCTTGAAGATTGAAATGGAGCTATGAAAGAACAAGAGAAGACACCATCAAAGGTGATTCTCGGTTACACACAAAAACAAGAGGGCATGTTGTTTTTCTTTGATTTTCCTTACCTTGAAGCGAAGGAGAATGACAAGGCATGAAAAGGTGAGCTCAAGCTCCATCAATGGTGAATCTTCATGGCATCGGAATGAGGCTTTTGAAGATTTGAAAAGACAAGATTGTAGAGCTTGACTAAACTAAGAGAATGGTGGTCTTAGTTTTTGATTTGGCAAAGGGAGCTAGGAGATAATAAGGTTCAAAGCTTGAAGATGGTGTTTATGCTGTAGCATCACCGAAGGAGAAGGGAGGAGAAGATTGAAGACCGTGTGAAATGAGAAGGAAGGAAGGAAATGAGGAGGAAGCTTACTTTTGGAGATATTTATACTTAAAGTAAATAGTAACCTTGCTTTATTACTTTTCTTGTTTATTTGATTGGTCAAGTGTGGTGAGTCACACATGAAAAATCGGCCCCCTTTACATACTAGGGCATATCATGGTCTTTGTTGACCAACTAACTTACTTATATTGACTTATGTCATAAACTAGCATTTTTTGTTACTATTCACAAAAACAAGGCACATTCTTGTGAAATTTTTGATTTCCCATTGATTTAGACCTCCAAATGTGATACTAAATAGTACACATGTTAATTAAAGAGTAATGATGGACATTTAGCCATTCAAAACTCATTTACAAGACAATTTTTCAAAAATGTGCTTTAAGGCTCCTTAAAGCACATTTTGTGTTTTAACTTGTTTTCAAGCTTGGTTTTCTTTAGTAATTGATTTAATATGTTCATTAACATATTTATATGGTATAGATATGACCTTTAGGTCTTATACAAATTTATCCCAAGCTTAGAGCACATTTTTGCCTATATTGACTTTAAGGTATTTATTTGTGTTTTGTTTAGTTTAATTGTCTACCAAGGTTTCCTAAGGACTTAATTAGCCTTATTAAATCATAATTGAATATTATTTAGTCTTGGTAGGTTCTTTGGTTCCTAACCAAGTTCACTCCAAGCTTAAAGCATGTTTTTGCTCAAACTGTCTTTATGGTACTTTATTGTTTTTACCATGGTTTAAATTGTACACTGACGTTTCTAAGGCACTTTTTATCCTTTAAATATAATAGTTTAGTATTTAAACAATATATCAAGGTTTGGGGTATTTCAATCTACCCCCCTTAAAAGAACTTCGTCCTCGAAGTTCACACTTCCCACACATTATTTGGATTAAAACACAGGGATCACTTGTAAATAAACTTCCATAACCAAACATACTTTACATCACACCCTCGGACTTAATGGTCCGGGTAACATATTCACATCCATACATAACATAACATACTCACATGATAACCTCGGACTCAATGGTCCGGGTATCTTAACAACATTTGCACATACATACAACCCTTAGACTCTTGGGTCTGGGTACCATAGCAACATTTAGACCCATAGGTCTTGATAACATAACAGCCTTTAGACGCATAGGTCTATGTAACAAAACAACATTTAGACTTATAGGTCTTAATAACATACACTTTTGGAACTCGAGGTCAAAATGATATTTATTATACATACCACACAACATGTCATAGCATGTATACCAATCAAAAATATCTTTTACATATACTATGATCCCGCAGAACCCGGTCGTGATGGACACCTTCCGTCCCCGTTCCTTTGGGAGATCAAAACAGTCACTTAAATTTGAAATTTTTTCCTTGTGAGATTAAGTAAGAGAACTTTAATTATGTAAAGTATCTATCAACGTTTATAAATACCAATTCAAAATCCTTTTGAAAATACATACAACTCCAAGTCCAACTTATGCTCTTTGCTTCTTTTCTTAGCGTGGTTAGTTGTGACCACTTAAGGGGAGCTTCAAGAATCATCCAACCCTGATGTGATCAGCATCAGTGTCGCACTATCCTTCCACCCCAATTTGTGTTCAACTTCCCTTGAACTCATGATAATCAAGTTTCACCTCCCACTTCAATTTCAAGCATCAAGTAAATCACTCATTTCCAATTTTCTATCTTTTTAATCATTCTAATCATGATCATACATCTCCAAGGGATAGAACTCCGTCTATCCGTTATTTCCATTCACTTTTAATCAAGATACCTAGGGAATCTAATTCTCACTAGGTTCTATGTCGGTTTCATACCCTTTCATGAATCACTATATAATATATATACACATATATTTTATCAAAATACAACACACAGTTTCACATTTAGTGTCATATGAACATAATATCGGGGTTTTAGTTCCCCGGGAGTTTCTCTACTCCCCACACTTGTACTATCACACAACAAACTGTTAACAAATAAACCACTTATCACAATGGTATTCGCATCTTCTGTGCGCAATTACCACAATTAAACCATGAATGAATGCGTATGTTTATGTAACACACACACACAATCAAACAAAACTATTTTGTGCTATGCACAACATAAGTCACGTACACTTGTACGGTAATACACACTAAGTGGTTTTGCGCTCTACCCCCCTTAAAGGGGATTACGCCCACGTAATCAATCACTTAATCATTGGTTTAAAAAGTTCTACCGTCGTGAAGTGTTTTAACTTTCACGCGGTCTGTTATACAATGTGTTCTGGTTAGAGGATCTTGACCATATTGGCGGTTTAGTCCCTAAACCAAGAATTCTCATTGGAGTTTGCTTTAACTCTTAACTGGTTTCGGTTCTGGCCTGTGAGGCTTCTAGGCGTTAATAATTAGCCATTTACTCATATTCGCTATTCACGTTGTACACTTGAATCACTGGTTCATTAGTGTCTGCTGCACAACTCTAACAACTGTAGGGCGTAGTTTGCCCCACTCGTTATTCTTGCTGTATTGTACATTTCCCATTTATCACCTTTATCTTGGTAACAATGGTTTCTCAACCGACGCGTGGTATCTCTTACCGTTAGCGAACTTGGTGAGTTTCAAGACTTTCCATCCACTTCTCTAATAACTTACTGTGTAAACTGCTACGTGTTTCACAATGATTGACTTGTTCCCTTCTGACTTACTGTCGGTTGAGATTGAGCTGCTACCTAATGTGTAGCGCTCTCTTGGTTATTTCCAACATTTGGGGTATATTCCATACTGATATTTGGCAGTTAGTGCTACTGTAGTCACTTACTGTTAATCATGCCTCCACATTTGGTTTTGTACATGTATTCTTTCATTGGTGCGGCCTTGCATTTCCTATGCATCGACCATTATAACATTATTCCTCCACAATTAACATGTTTCCAATTCCTAGCTATCCCACTCGATCATTACTGCGCAAGTGCAATACTAAAACACTCAGTCATACAGAGTGCAGAGGCGTAAACTCTTGACAGTAAATCTCTTATTAGCAATGGGATCCACACTGAGTTCGTTATCCCATAGTACCTACCACTGGCTTATTGCCCAGTCTGTTTAACATCACTTACCTTGCATCTCCACTGAGTTTAACTCATAACTGGTCTTATCTGCCACATTATTATTCAACAACACTTATACAACGGTCGCTTGCTGCGCACCTTGCTCTTACTCACTGCATAACACTAACTTACATGGTATTTACTGTCACATTAACTTCCACACATATACTTACATCCTTCGTATTATGGTTCGCCATTCATTTGGGTGACTACTGAATGCTCCTTGAGCGTAGCTCACTCGAGTTACAAGCCGGCGTTATTCAGCTTGGTGCTTCACTTATACTCACATGCTTCTAAACTATCTGTTCTCTCGCAATGATAACATGGTCAATCCTTAACATGTTTCTTGAACTTGCTTCACATAACTACCGCTGTTGCGGTCTCACAATGTTGAGAGGTATCCCCACTCTTAATGCAGTGGTTCGTTCTCCACTCTATTCACTTATACAACATAAACTTCTACAATCAATCTAATTTACGTAACACATTTTATTTGTGGCTTATGAGCCTTACTGCTTCGAGCTCTGTCCATTGTGGACGGTTCACACACATTTATTTCTCTGTACAACATTACATAGTTTGGATGTCATATTGGGCTCCATGACAAGGTCGTTGCATCACGTTTCCTTTCATGGGATGCCCCTAAGGATTGTTTGAAATACCCCAAACCTTAATATATTGTGTAAACACTTAAATATGGTGTATTAAGACTAAAAGAGTCTTAGAAACATTAGTAAACAAATTTAAACGAAAGAAAACAAAATGTGCTTTAAAGTCAATAAGAGCCAAAATGTGCTCTAAGCTTGGGATAAACTTGGTTTAAGACCTAATGAACTTACCAAGACCTCATTTATACACTAATGAACATATTAAATCAATTACCAAAGAAAACCAAGCTAGAAAACAAGTTTAAACACAAAATGTGCTTTAAGGAGTCTTAAAGCACATTTTTGAAAAATTGTCTTGTAAATGAGTTTTGATTGGCTAGATGTCCATCATTACTCTTAAATATATGTGTTATATAATATCACATTTGGATGTCCTATATCAATGGGAAATCAAAAATTTCACTTCTATGTGCCTTGTTTTAGAATAGTAACTTACAAGCTATTTGTAACATATGTTATGTTAAGTAATTAAATTGACAAACAAAGACTAATTACCCTCATTATAATAAGGGGGCCGGTTTTCTAAGGTGTGGTGACTCACCACCCTCTTGTTATTTTGTTAAGTAAATAATGATGACTAATGAATGTACTATTTACTTAAAGCTAAAATATCTTCTAAAAGTAAACCAATCTTCATTCTTCATTTCCTTTCTTCATTCACACGGTTTCACCTTCTTCATTCTCCCTTCTTGCTGCTCTCTCACGGTAATACCACTACCACCATTAAAACACAAGCTTTGATCTCTTGTTAAATCTTGCTCACTTGTCCAAATCAAAAACAAACACCACCATCTTCTTCCTCTCCTCAAGCTCTTCATTTCTATCTTCTCCAAACTTCAAGACAACCATTTCGGTGCCATGGAGTTCCACCATTGAAGGAGCTTGAGCTTGTTTTTTCTACATATTATTACTCTCCTTGGCTTCTAGGTAAGGAATCTCAAACAAAAATCAAGTTTCCTCCTTGTTTTTGTCATGTCCGAAAATACACATTGAAGGAGCTCTTTATGTGACTTTGTTCTAGCTTCATTCCAACTCTTCATGGACTAGGTGGAGTCCTCTCTTGCTAGATATTCAAACTCTCTTCAAGAGCAAGGGTAAAACAACTACATTAATGTTTTTGAAACAATGTAAAATTAGGGTTTACAATGAGAAGGAGCTTATAGCTTGAATACTCATTATAATGTTTGTATATTGTTTAGAACTTGTCAAAGAATCAAATACCCTACCGGTTTTCTAAAGGAAACAAGAAAGAAGTTTGTTGGAAAGAGGTAATCTATTAACCAAATGTTGTTTAATGCCTTAGGAGAAATGAGCTTATAAATGCTTGTTAAAACTACCTAAAGAGCAAATGGTGATGACTTAGTAAAGTGTTCTCAAGAGCTTAGTAAAAGGCATATGTGTTGTTGAGTGTATTTGCAGGTTAAAGGCAAATATATTGTGGAAATTCAGTGTTTATGATTTGTGTATCTTAAGGGCCTAAGAGCCATGTCATTTAAGGGCCTAAGTGCCAAGCAATTTAAATTATGCACTATAGATGTAGTGCTTTGTGAGTGGAGTTGGTGTATAATAAGTACTTGATGGATTTTAGTGTTCTTGGTTGTTTGTTGGTAAAAACAATGTGTTTTGGTTTAGCAATGTTCTAGGAGAACCTATGTCGAAATTTAGGTAAAAATGTGAAGTTCTAGGAGTTTAAAATGAGATTGGTGAGTTAAGGAGTATTTAAAATGGTTAAGTGTTGTTCTTGTGTAAGAAACATGCATTAAGGTGATTTGGGATGTAACAAGGACTTAGGCATGGGCTTGAGTGATTATTAGTATGTACCAAAGTCATGTTGGACTTAGATAAAGACCTAGGCAAACTTTGGTAAATAAGGAGAAAGTGTAAACTTGGAAAAAGAACTTCAAGAGTGACATAAGGAGTTGGTTGTGAGAAATAATGCTTAAGAGATGATGTTAAGATGAGGAGAAAGCGTTTTGGGATAGTAGTTATAATAGGTGAGAAACACCATTTAGAAACCTAGTACAAAATGTTGTAAGTGTTAAGGAATTTTACAAAGAAATAAGTAAGGGCTTAAGGAATTGGAAAATGAGTTTCATGGATGTTGTATGTGGATATAAGGGTACCAAATGTTGTTAGGAAGCATTAAGAGGCTTTAGAGAGAGATACTATAAGGGTTGGAGGCTTTGGAGAAATTTGGTTAAGTGTTTAAAGGCTTAGAAATTTGAGTATAATGCCTTGTCCGAACTTCCGTCCGGATGTGGAAGTTCGGACAGGCTCTGTTGGGTAAAGGAATTCTCATTCTCGAGCAGTGTCCGAACTTGGGAAGTCCGGACACTAGTTCGGACGTACCCATTCTTCCTAGGATTATCCTCGAACTGTGTCCAAACTTGGGAAGTCCGGACACATGTTCGGACGCATGGATTTCTGTCTAGATTTTTCTCGGCTCACGCCGAACTTCTGAAGTCCGGACATAAGTTCGGACGTGCGTCTGTTTTCTGTCTAAAGTCACGGCTTGCGTCCGAACTTGGAAGTTCGGACACAAGTTCGGACAGGCCCTGTATGGACCAAAAATTATTGTTTTAAGATGGGAATTGTTATCTAAAAATGGTAGTTGGTTAGTATGATATTATAGGTTTATGTGAGACATGTTAGGTGGGTTTTAAAGGCAATTAAAAAGGATGAAAAGTTGTAACAAGTGTAAAGTAAAAATAAACTAGTAATGTTGAGTAGATAATGTTAATAATGGACTAGTGCGTAAATTAACCGCGTTACTAATGTGTTTAGGATTCTCTCAAGGTGGAAACCAGTCGAGGCAAGGACCGAGGTATGGTTTTCTTGCAGTCTGTTGTCTAGCGGTTTACACCGGTTTGTGTGTTGTATGTTTTCTGTGTGTTTACAACGTTATAAGATTTAAACATGTAATGAGTTTACAGTTGTTCATATTATTGTGATGTGATGTTGTGACTCATTTCCCTTTGTGTGTGTCTAACATGACTACCACCGACTGTGTGTTGGATGTTAAGTTCCACTATGAACTTCTAACAAGTGTTAACTGGGGAGTGAGGAATCCGGTTGTCCGGTCATGCATGTAAGTTAAGAGTAGATATCTGAATCAGATTCGACTCTTATGTTGTTAAGATTGTTCTCCTTAATTTGGCGTTCGATCTCCCGCTAGCTTCTTCCAAAGCTTACCTATTCTGACTTATGATCGGTTTAGTGGGAACCTGGTTTGTGTGGTGTGTTCGGGTCACTAAATCCGAACCATCTGTGACTTAAGTTACTCGTTCGTCTAACAGAACGGTAATGAGTGTGTTTAACGAGCTTGACATGAGGGTGAATCACTCTCTAGGCTCTTATGTTATTGACCCTTGTGGTTTGTTATTGTGGAACCAAGGTCCCCCGTGTATGTGATGAGAGGCTGTGCACTATTGATGCTGTGCTCCATGTTATGTTATGTTATGTATGTAAATGAATGCCATGTTATCATGACAATTAGCTGCGCGTATCCCGGTAGCCGATGGGCTGCGCGTTAGCCATACCAGCCAAGGGTTGCTGACCCCCTCGGGATCCATATTTCTTATACTGCAGGATGAGGATCGAAGAAGCGGAGTGGCTTTAGATCCTAGGATGTGATTATTTTGTACTTTTGGATGTTGGCCCGGGATGCGCTTGTGCTCCTGTGGCGTTATATACCTTTGGTTGTTACAGTTTACAGTGATGTGTTGCAGTGAAGGATGTATGTAGTACTCGGTATTGTATATAAAGTATTTATGGTTTAGTTTTATGCTCGGGAGTCTGATCATCAGACCGGTACAATTGTATTTATTCTGCCTTGTCAACCACGTGGGTGGTTGACGGCGTTGTAGCACCGAAGCGTTAGTTACCGTTTAGTTATTAATTCCGCTGCGATTCCATTTAGTATCATGTACGTATTAGGGGTGTTACATTGTCAGTCCGTCTCCTGACAACTTATGTCTGAACTGGGTGTTAGTTTCAAACCTTGTGTTTCTGTCATATCATTTCGTACAATTATCGTTGATGTGAACACCCTTCAAGGATTGCTCCTGGGTGTTGCTAAGTTATGCCATTACATCTGGTTCGCACTTACTGGTATATTCAGTTAGCCATGCCGTATGCATTCTTAATTGGCTTATTATCTTCTTCTATGAAGATCAACATTTCCTGGTAGTGTAGGTACTCATTCTGGGAGTTTCATCCCGTTCATTGCACACTAATGTGTCCACATTAGGCATCTGCCTTGCCATGCACATGCTGGGTCTCCGTTCCAGCTATCATGTTTATCCCTGAGGATCCTTACGACATATACGATGTCTTTACATTACAGTTAGTGCACTTCGCACCTCCTGACTCTTAAACATTTCCTTGAAAGGAATTCACTAATTCCTTTAGTCTCGTTAACTTAACTGAGTTCCTTTACTTCAACCATTCATGGTCATCCTTAGCTCTTGTTTGACTTATACTACTGACCGTAGTACGGAGTCGACTACTTCCCGTGTTTCGGACTCTACTCGTATACATATGTGGGGTACCATGCTGATACATTGCTACTTACCCAACTAACCCATAAATAGGGTCTCAGGCCCACAAGCTCCTCACGGAGTGTGGTCGTCCCACATTACAGTCGGTACACTCGTAGTGTCCGTCACACGCCTAGGTGAAGTATCTGTTGTCAACTCCCTTTATTGTCCTGTGACAATATGCATTCCGTCGTTCCCGAACTTAATCAAGGGAAAGTCTCTCCATATTGTATTACTATGACTTCAATCCATTCCCTCGGGTTGCTATCCTTGGGTTTACCGATTTCCATCCGGTTATTCAAAAGTAAACTGGGTATAACTTACCTACCGTGTGGCACTGAGGCCGGTGTAGGTCCTCTGGTTTGGTTTTTAAAAGAAGGTAGCAAATGAGTATGGGTTTGAAAGAAAATTTGGTTTTGAAAGAAAAGAGTTTGGAATAAAACTGAGTTTGAAAGAAAAATTCTCGTGGTTCACAGCGTCTTCTTGCCTTAACCAATCTAGCTTCGCGCTGACTGGTGTACTTCCAATTACAAAGGTTAGGCTGTTAAGCCCTTCCACTGAAATACCCCTACTTAATTAAACATGAATTAAACGTATAATTGATCTTATTAAGACCTAAACAATTAAACATATAAAACCTTATAGCATAAGGTTACATTAAAGGGAAGGTGTTACATTCTTATGAGTATGTAATAAGTTGCGGACAACGAACAGTT
Organism: Limonium bicolor; assembly: GCA_023374045.1. Lineage (NCBI taxonomy): Eukaryota > Viridiplantae > Streptophyta > Magnoliopsida > Caryophyllales > Plumbaginaceae > Limonium > Limonium bicolor. The sequence continues at coordinate 219,547,751 of CM041781.1, forward strand.
TAATATTACCGTACTTATGTACATACGGATATATATATGTACATATACACAACGTTACAAGATTATAACGTTGTACTTATAACTAAAACGCGGCAAATAAAATAGTTGTAACCGTATATAGGTAAGATTAAAAACGTGACATAACAAAACAGTCGTATATATATATGTACATACTACTAACGACGCGACATGTTAATACAGTCGCATATATACAAAGAATAAGCATGTATAATGCTGAAACAAAAAAAAAGGGGGACAAACATGCTCTAGCCGGGATTCGAACCCGAGACCTCTCGTACCTATCCCGAAACCTTAACCGTTTGAGCTATGCTAGTATTCAGTATTTATGATGCAGCACTTAAACTTGTTATAAAACAAGTAAAATCAGACAGAAACCATGCTCTTTAATTCTACAAGTATTACTAACTCGCATTTGAGTAACCACTCAGCATGGACTAACTACGCAGCACATGTATTACATCGAATATCTGAAGTATTCACAAACTCCCAAACAATGTCCCCTGCACGCGGGTCATACTCTGCACGTTTCAAAATAAATTCCTACGCCCATACACACCAGCATCCTCTAACTGTCTCTGGATTCAAAGCTGTGCTCTTTCCTTCTCGGGTGTGTGGGTGTTATCGGCTACCAAACCCACTCTACTCCTTTCACACCCTCTCAATTACTCCACGTACATGTAGCCCCAGTCCAGAGCGGGACTTCTTAGATTTCTACATTCCATGGGTGCAAGTAACCCAAGCGTTTTTGTTCAATTCCCTCTGTGCATGACTGATTCCCTGTGCTCAAGCTGCCGACAAGAAGTGTTTAAGCAGCTCAAGGCAAACAAACGAGTCTCTCTGTGCACGTTGAACCTTGCCTCAAGTTCTGGAAGTCCTGGAGTAAACCAACTCAAAGGGAGCAAGGTAAAAACCGCTGCCCAGTTTTCTCCTGTTCCTCCTCAATCCCTCGTCTTCTCTGCCTTGTTTTCTGCCCGAAAAGAAACATGGGTTTTTGACCTCCTTATTTCTTCCCCCTTCACGCATGAAAACTGATGGAGATGCATCCATAATATGCACCGGAACTTGCTAAGAAGACCCATCAATACCTCTGGAATACCCATTCACGGTAAGAGCTCGAATCATTCCCCCCTTACATTCTCTTCTCTGTTTTCTGTTTTCTGATGTCCGAAACACTACAGACTTACACCTCCAAAGCACTTGCTCCTTCCATGTATGAATCCTTCAGGCAGTCGCCTTAGATCTCTTCGAGAAAATCACTTGAGTAGGAGCTGCCCAATATCTTTGAAGCGATACAGGAAGGTAAAAAACTTCAAAGCAACTTCCTGATTTCTCCAACTCCCTATCTCTCTTTGTCTGTTTTGTCGGGTCTGATCCTGAGTGATCTCTTCAGTTGAGGCCGGAAGTCCAAGCCTGAGAGTTTCACATTCTACCAGGAGTAGATCAGGAGAACCAGCTGCAGAGAGGAAGATGAAAAGAACCCAAGGTAGTAGACTGATCCAAAGAAAAATCTATATTGTTTGTTTTTCGAATCCAGTTCTGTTAAGCCACATACACGTATAGTACTCTGAGAAAGGAAAATGTTGCTTAATGAACTAGTTGGGGACTATAGAATCCTGATGCATTGTCTGGCAAAAATGCCAGCTGCTGAGAGCTAAATAGCGGGCAAAAATGTGAGAGTTTAAGAGCCCACCTATTATCAACATGTAATATTGGATATTAAAGAAACAATGTGTGTCTGTATGTGGACTTACTAAGCCGAGACGAGAATAGGCAATGTACATATAGGGAGAGCTAACTAGCAGTAATTAAGAAATGGAAACTTACACATATATATATATACATATATCCTAAGTGCATATCCTTACATAAACAAGTTCAGAGCAAAGGAAATTCTGCATAGAATGGTAACAGAAAACTAGAGCAGAAAGGAGTCAAAAAAATTCTGCAACTGTATGTTTCAGCCCGCATGCTACCGGGCCATGCACAACTATTTGTCGTCTTAGCATGCGGTTGATTATATCAGAATCATGCTTGTAAACTACAAATACACAACACATTACACTGCACAACAATGGCTCATTAAAACAGCCAATACAACTACACTTAACAAATCACTCATTGTGATCTTTAACCCCTAGAGTGTTTCTCCTTTAACGGAGCTATTTCCTTAATAGACGACACATACCCACCATTCGGGTTATCCTTAAACGCCTCTTACAATAAATTGGCATTCATATCCATAATCCACATACTCCACATCTTAACAACATATCACATCACATCGCAATAAGAATTGCAGCACAACAATAATACAGAACATAACGGGAACGGCTCCCTTTACGAACCGGCCTAAACATAGTCACTTCACTTGTAGCCTAGAGAATGTTGCCAGTCTCATGATAAGCTCGTTACATAACTCGTTACCGCCTCATTAAATGAACGGTTAACTTAACACAAGGTGCCTTGGATATAGTGATCCAAGCACACCGAACAAACATAAACATAGTATGCCCCTGTGGCCCGACGTGAGTCAGTAAAATAGCCTTGGTTAAGCTAAAGGGAAGGTTGGAAACCAAATTGGAAAACAACCATAACATACAGAGAGGATCGAACCTGATATGACAACGACCCCCATACTCACACGCGTGGCCGGAACAGACCGGACTCCTCACTTCCCCCGTTAGCACTTGTTAGTAGTTCAACATTGAACTCAAATAACGAATCACAAACATTGGGTTAAGTCTTGTTAGACACACACACACAAGGGAAGGGAGAGTCATACATTCACACACAAACATCACACACAAACATCACATGACTAACTCACGCATAGCCGTGGTTAGAACGTTCCTTAGGTCGGAAACGTTATCACCGGATACCGTTCTCTTACGTTTACCTAATAGTGGTTAACTAGCCCTTCATGCGCATTCGAGGTTACCGGTATCGGCATGTAAACACGCAACAACAATAACGACTGTAAACTCGTTTCATGATTTATCTTATAACGTGGCAAACATACAGAAAAACACATTGGCATACAAGCCGGTGTAATCCGGTAGGACACAGGTTGCAAGAAAACCATACATGTCACCAGAGTCCACTCTATCATGTCCACTTATGTTCCTCGAGCAATTCTCGAACAACTGATAACATTACATGTACTTTTATTAACATCGGGGTAACATGATTATTTAAAGTCTAATGCTCATAACTTATCCCCGTTAACTTAGTTAAATAACTTCACATTTTAACTTGTTTTACTTTTACATTTTAATACAACTTTTGCCCCACTAAATTGTCATTATAACTCACTAGGGTTTACTACTTAAACCACACTTAGTTTGTTTTTTTTTTTACATGTTTTGGGCCGTCCGACCCACCGTCCGACCCACAACTGGGTCGGACCGTTCCAGAAACTTTTCCGTCTTCCAAATTTACCTGTCCGACCCATGTCCGACCCAAGACCTCTGGGTCGGACCATTCCAGAAACATCAGCGGGTGAGTTAACAAGGGCTGTCCGACCCACCTTGGGTTGGACCACTGGGTCGGACAACATCAGAACTTGTCCAAAACTTTTCAAACTTTCTCCAAACTTCTCCTCAAGCCTCCTAATGTGTTCTAACATCATTTGGCACATCTAACCCTCCATACAACAACAATAAAACTCATTTTATAACTCCATAAACACTTACAATGTTTCTTACCAAAATTCCTAACACTTATAATGTTTTCTCTTTAGTTCCTCCAAGTGGTGTTTCATAATTATGATAACCACTATGCCAAAAATGTTTTCTTACCATCATAACATCATCTCTCAAACATCATTTCTTACTAACTAAATCTCCTTTTTCACATCTTACCTAAACATTATTTCCTCCATGTATATCAACATTCCTAAACCTTAAACAAACTTTCTTCCCTAGTAAAACACTTGTTCATTTTTAACACAACCTAGTTCACCAAAACTCATTTAAAACACTTAGAACTTCTTATACATTTCCCAAATTTTGCCATAGCTTCTCTTGTATATTCTCACATCCAAACACTTAGGTTTTTACCTTATTTCATTCAAGAACACCTAAAATCCATCAAGAGTATTCTCACACACAACACTTAGGTTTTCACCCTTTCACAACAAAAAAACACTTAATCACTTAATACACATTCCTTACACACAAACATATTGTTTTTCCTTCATTAACCATCCAAGACACTCATCTTCACAAAGAATGTTCTTTACACACATCTAAATCCTTAAACTACACTACATCACAATATAGTGCATAAACTTAAATTGCTTGACACTTAGGTCCTTAAATAACATGGCTCATAGGCCCTTAAATGCATTAAACTTAAACACTGAATTTCCCACATATATATTGCCTTTAACCTGCAATTACATACAACAACACATATGCCCTTTAATAGTTCCTTGAGAGCATTTTACTAGGTCATTTACCATTGGCTCCTTAGGTATTTTATTAAGCAAATCAAGCTCATTTTTCCTAAGGCATTTAAACTACATTGAGATAGTTTGTTTACCTCTTTTCCTCTCAAACTTCTTTCTTGTTTCCTTGAACCGAAAATCAGCAAGGAGTTTGATCACTTGTCAACTTTCTAATCAATATACATATAAGGGTAATGAGCTTAAGAATTCACACTTAAACTCATATACAAACCCTAGTTTAACATAAGTGTTTTAATACACTAAAATGATATTTACCTTTGAATTTGAAAGAGAACTTGAATATGTAACAAGAGAGGACTCCTCCTTGTCCCTTGAAGATTGAAATGGAGCTATGAAAGAACAAGAGAAGACACCATCAAAGGTGATTCTCGGTTACACACAAAAACAAGAGGGCATGTTGTTTTTCTTTGATTTTCCTTACCTTGAAGCAAAGGAGAATGACAAGGCATGAAAAGGTGAGCTCAAGCTCCATCAATGGTGAATCTCCATGGCACCGGAATGAGGCTTTTGAAGATTTGAAAAGACAAGATTGTAGAGCTTGACTAAACTAAGAGAATGGTGGTCTTAGTTTTTGATTTGGCAAAGGGAGCTAGGAGATAATAAGGTTCAAAGCTTGAAGATGGTGTTTGTGCTGTAGCATCACCGAAGGAGAAGGGAGGAGAAGATTGAAGACCGTGTGAAATGAGAAGGAAGGAAGGAAATGAGGAGGAAGCTTACTTTTGGAGATATTTATACTTAAAGTAAATAGTAACCTTGCTTTATTACTTTTCTTGTTTATTTGATTGGTCAAGTGTGGTGAGTCACACATGAAAAATCGGCCCCCTTTACATACTAGGGCATATCATGGTCTTTGTTGACCAACTAACTTACTTATATTGACTTATGTCATAAACTAGCATTTTTTGTTAATATTCACAAAAACAAGGCACATTCTTGTGAAATTTTTTATTTCCCATTGATTTAGACCTACAAATGTGATAATAAATAGTACACATGTTAATTAAAGAGTAATGATGGACATTTAGCCATTCAAAACTCATTTACAAGACAATTTTTCAAAAATGTGCTTTAAGGCTCCTTAAAGCACGTTTTGTGTTTTAACTTGTTTTCAAGCTTGGTTTTCTTTCGTAATTGATTTAATATGTTCATTAACATATTTATAAGGTATAGATATGACCTTTAGGTCTTATACAAATTTATCCCAAGCTTAGAGCACATTTTTGCCCATATTGACTTTAAGGTATTTATTTGTGTTTTGTTTGGTTTAATTGTCTACCAAGGTTTCCTAATGACTTAATTAGCCTTATTAAATCATAATTGAATATTATTTAGTCTTGGTAGGTTCTTTGGGTCCTAACCAAGTTTACTCCAAGCTTAAAGCATGTTTTTGCTCAAACTGTCTTTATGGTACTTTATTGCTTTTACCATGGTTTAAATTGTATACTGACGTTTCTAAGGCACTTTTTAGCCTTTAAATATCATATTTTAGTATTTAAACAATATATCAAGGTTTGGGGTATTTCACTATATATAATACGTAATATTTTATAGGGAAAATTACATGCCCCACCCATGACGTTTGGCGTAATTACACATTCCACCCACGTGGTTTCACAAATTACTTTCCCCACCCATGTGGTTTCCCTCTTTTTACATCCAGAACTTTTCTAATTTTTGTTCAATTCAAAAGATGCTTAAACGTTGTCCGAAATTGATGAAACTTTACATGGATGATGCTAAAGTGGTATATTTTGATCTTATGTCAAATCCGAAGTTTTTTAAGCTTAAATGTGACCCGTGGGACCCAATGAAACATGTGACATGTTCATTGGGTCCCACATGTCACATTTAAGCTTAAAAAACTTTAGATTTCTCACGGAGCCAAAATATAACACTTCAACATCGTCTGTGTAAAGTTTCATCAATTTCGGACAACGTTTAAGCTTCTTTTGAATTGAACAAAAATTAGAAAAGTTGCTGGATGTAAAAAGAGGGAAACCACATGGGTGGGGAAAGTAATTTGTGAAACCACGTGGGTGGAATGTGTAATTACGCCAAACGTCATGGGTGGGGCTTGTAATTTTCCCTATTTTATATTTATATGTATAACATCTAATATATTTGCTCATAATAATATGGTTTATTTCATTTTTAAAAATATATAAAAATTAATTTATTTATAAGTTAACATGTATATATATTATAAATTAATTGTATCTAAAATACTAATAAATAATAAAAAATAAAGAATATAATTGAAATCTACATATATTTTAATTTTATCGAGTATTTCGATAATCTGGTCTCTCGCTTGGAATAACAATTCTCAGTGTTTTAGCAGGGAATAGCTACTACCAATGAGTTACCAATTTGACTCTATTTCCAATCAGTGTTTTAGCAGGGAATAGCTACTACCAATGAGTTACCAATCCCTCTCTCTGCAAGTCTTATCCTCATCCCCTTCTTCGTACCAAACATGGGAATAGCTGCAATAACCGGAGCTGAAGTACGTAACCTGATGAAGAAGGGGATGAGGATAAGACTTGCAGAGAGAGGGATAGGAGAGCAGCTTGGCTAGATAGAGAAAGAATTAGAAGAGAATAATCTTGTTTTTCAGTGCCCTTCCTGGTTACATACCCTCCCTATATATAATACTAAAAGTCTATCAATTCAAGTGTTCAAATATTCAAATAACAAATCTATCTAATCAATGTAAATAGATAAGTATCCAAACAATATCTCAACTACTCACTTCATTACTAACTTAAATACTAAAAATAAAAACTTGAAACACCCAAACCGTAAACTTAACAATTAACAGTAATCGCAGCGGAAAACCATAACATAAACACTAACTAAAAAGGACGGTGTTACACGCTGTTAGCCACCCATGTGGCTAACAAGGCTAATTCGTACAAGTTGTAATGGTCTGATGGACACAGAGTCCCGAGCATTAGTTACAAACGTTCACATACTTCCAAACCACACTATACAGAGTGTAATGTACAAAATCACCATTTTATACTATGTCCATTAAAACATATAGCCACGAGTGCACAGGCGCAACTCGGGTTCACTATCCAAAATTAACAAAAGTATTTCTTTGCACACCAAAGCTAAAGCGACTCCGCTTCTTCTATCCTCATCCTGCAAAAAAAATATGGTGGCCCGAAGGGCATTGCAACCCTTGACTAGTATGATTAACGTGCAGCCCGTCGGCTACCGGGATGCACGCAACTAATTCTCATAATAAATTGGGGTTCATTTTAACAAACAACATACATTAATATAACAACATTCATTGCAGAACAATAACATACACACAACTAATTAGGAACGAATCGATTGAGGAAACGAACCAAATAAAAGTTAGCAAATTGAGTGAGCCTAGAGAATATTTTCATTCTCATGTTAAGCCCGTTACATAACTTGTTACCGTTCGGTTTGTTGAACGTTTAACTTACCCAAAGATGGGTTGGATGTAGTGATCCAAACATACCGTACACAAATTCCCCCTAGCCCCGAACTTAAGTCAAGGTAGGAAAGCCATTAATTAGACTCGTGGAAGATTATAATCCAAGAAGGAAAAGCAATCAAAACATGAAGAGAGTTGAATCTGATCCAGATATCGACACCCGAACATACACGCGTGACCGGACACCCGGATTCCTCACCCCCCGGTTATACACTTGTTAGAAGTTCCATGTATGGAATTCAATAAATCATTTCAAACGGTAAGTGTTCAAGCCCAGTTAGGCACACAAGGGACATAAAGCACATTAGACCAATACAACTCACAATTAACACACGGATAGTCATAGTTAGAATGTTCCGTAAGTTGGGACGTTGAAAACTGTATACCGTTCTCATATGTGATCCTAATTGGTTAGCTAACGGGTTAGCACGTATTCGAGTTTAGATGGTAACGGGACATACAACCACAATAAAACAATAGCTGTAAATTCTTTTCATGCTTTTAATCTTACAAGGTGTAGCATCCAGAAAACAAATAAACACACAAGCCGGTGTAAACCGGTAGCAAACAGACTGCAAGAAAACCATACCTTAGTCCCTACTGTGTTCGTTGACCACCGAATGCATCTCCTATACATAATTTGTCATGTCAGTTAATTATCATATTTGACATTCGATTAACTAATTACTTTACATAATTTTATTATATACTTTCGCATTTAAACTTACACTTGATCACCATCATTACTCTCACTAGGTTTTACTACTAATGAAATACCCCAAACTAATAAAATATGGATTAACATCTAATCACATTGATTAAGGCCTAAACATGCCTTAAAAGTCAACTGAGAACAACAGTGGTCAACACAAAGCAAGATGTTGCACCGTTTGACTGTTTAGGGTAAACAAATACCCAAATGAACTTCTTAGGACCTAAAAATTTGTCCTAAGCTTATTAACACATTACTAAACATATTACAATTTTTGGACAACACCCAAACATAAAGAACAAGCATTTACATGCTTCAAGGTCAAGAAGGGCAAAAATATGCTCTAAGAAACCTTAAAGGTCTAATGACCTCTAAATGATATAAAATTGGATACCATGATCAAATATCATGTACGGAACACAACAAAACCGTTCTCAAAGAAAATAGAGCTCAGAAACACCTTGCGACACAAAATGTGCGCTAAAACTCCTTAAAGAACGTTTTTGTGTAATTGCCTTCTAAATTGGTTTTTAATGGGCTTAAAGGTTATAATAACCTTTAAATATGATAATATATCATATTATATCATATTAGGAATTTAATTCCAGAAATTTACAAATTTTTACAAATTTAATATTAAAATATTAATAAAACCCTAAAAGGGGGCCCGTTTGAGTCAACATTGACTAAGAATGGTCAAGAGGTCAAAGTTTGACCCCTTGGACCACATGAGGTCGACAGTCACAGGCTGGGGGAGTTTGAATTCGCCACTTGCAACACAAGAAACAAGGTTCCAACACCTTTCCATGATTAAAGGGACCACTTTTACCTTTATAATACAATAATGTACTCCCTCCGTCCCTAATTGACCTTCCTGTTTGCTTTTTGGCACGTTTTTCCACTTCAATATTAAACATATAAGATAAAATAATTTTTTAAAATAAATTTTTCACAACATATAGTTTTTCATATAAGGATTTCATTGCAATACTAGATTTATAAAATTATGTTATCTTAATTGTTAAATATTGAAGTCAAACGACATACTCAAATAGTAAAGAGGAAGGTCAATCAGGGACGGAGGGAGTATATCTTCAACTATGGCTGCTTAAATGACTCAGCCTCCACGTGAGAGACTCCATTTGAGAGGCTCCAGCCCCTCCAATAATCGATGCCAACCTGCTTTAGTGAGTCACCAAACACCAAATACAATAAACAAGTCAAAAATGAGTATTAAGGCAAATTTGACCTACCTTTCTCATTTGCCTTGCTTCCCAGCCAACACAAGGCCTCCTCACTCTCTCTTTGGCTTCTCCAAGTCGTGGATAACACACCAAGAACATAGAAGAACACCTTGATACCTAGGTAAGCTTAATTAGTCATTTTATGTTCAATTTCTTCACAAATCATTCCTCTTTCGGTGGATCTAAGCATCAACCATTTCCATCCATGGATCTAGGTTGTTTTGGAGGTTAAATGAAGGAGGAATCTCGGCCTTAACAAGGGAAGAAGGTGGAGAAAGCTAAACTTGTTCTTAAGGTACAAAAATGTGCTTTAAGCACTTATCTTTTGATTCTCTTTAGATCCGGTTGTAAAACCTGTTCTCCTAGCCTTATAATCTTCTTTTTAACATACTTATTCAGTGTATCTATCAAGAGCTTCAAGGTAGAGCCAGATCCAAGCCAAAAACACCATTTTTGGCATTTTGAACAAGGTAAAAATTAGCCATCTCGAATCTAAGTTATACCGGTTTTAAGCCTTTGTTTAGTAGCTCTTTTGATGCTCTTTACCTTCTGTATAAACAGGCCGAAGACCATCCATACTTACCTTGGTATTCTAAGGTAAATGTTACCTTGAAATATACATTAAAAGACTTCTTATGGTTAGATCTTGCTTGGAGACTAACTATGTCTTAATTTCTATTTGAAAACATGTAAAAGAAGCTTTGGAAAAATAATCCTAAGCTGGCCGAAATCAAACAAGGCCTAAACTAGGCAAAAACAAGGTATAAATCACTTAAACCTTCACTTGGTATATTAATTTGTAATTATACATATGTGTATAATTTGTGCCATGAGTGAACAAGGCTTATAGGTCTTATTTTGACCTTAGGTGATTAAGGAATGGTTTGGTAAATTTTATAACTAATTAAAACAAGCATAATTGTCAAATTTAAGACATTATGTGGAAAATTGGTAATTAATGGAAAGATATGGGAGAGGCTGAAAGTTTAATGCATTTTTGGACATTTATGTGTAATTTATTTTACAAGCCAATGTTTGTAATAAGGCCATGTACTTTAGGCCATTTTATTTATGCATTTATAAGGTTTTATTTAAGTTTAAGTGGTATATATGCATTACCGCATATTATAAGGGGTTAAAGTGAAAATATATTAAATTTGGGGCTATATATTAATATGGCCGAAAATTTGAAGTTTAAACAAGTTTATATAAAAATTATAAGATTATATTAAGTTTTGGGGTTAAATGGTAATTTCTAGAAAGTTTGGGTATCAAACCGTAATTATTAGGAATTAATGGTCAAGGAAATATTAAGGAGGTCAACCTTGACCATATGCTAGGTTTTGACCAAATTAAATAAGTTAGATAACTTATTTAAGGTTTTATAATAAGATAAGTATTTTATTGTAACAATTTTATGACATATGTGGTAAATATGTTATTTCCGAAAGTTAAGGGTGTATAATGGTATTATAAACACCCATGGGCTATTAGGAATTTTTAGGAATTTATTGGGTTGATTTTGGAATTAAGATAAACTATATATGTATAATATATAGTTATTATGTCATTATGACACTTTGGAGAAATATGTGGGGTGGTATAGTAAATACCGAAATTATATGGGTTAATAAGGTGGTTATAACCCTTTGGTGAAATTTGGTGATTTTTAGAATTATATAAGAGTATTTATTAAGATATGTGTATAATATATAGTTTTAATGATATTAAAAAAACTATATGTTATAAATAGGGCCAAATGGCAATTATAGAACAGTTTATGGGTCTGTTTGGAAATAAAAATATCATATAACCATGAGTTATATTTATATTAAGGTTTAAAATGTTATATTAAATGGTATATATAACATGGTATAAATAATGGGGTGATTTTGTAAATAAAGGAAACTATGGTTTATGAAAAAGAATAAGGTTTAATATGTATGCCTATGCGGCAATATATAATAGTTTTGTATAAAAACTATAGGTTATAAGTTAAAGGAATAAAAATATCATATCAAATGATATTAGCATATGGAATAACATTACAAAATGTTATGTGGTCAAAATAGAATTTAAATAAATTCAAGGGCTGTACCGAATTATTAAGAGTTGGAAATTGAATTTTAGACTATGGTCTACAATGTTATAAATGTTATAATAATTATATGGTTTAGATGGAATTAATATAAGGAAGGATATTCACATTAAACAATGTGACAAACTATAAATAAATGAGATTTATAAACTAAGGTATTTATGGAATAAACCTTAGGTGTTGTAATTGTACAACATAAAATGTTACATAATATTAGGATAATAATCTTAATATAGGTTGTATAATATAATACAACTAATGGGAATAATCATCTAATATAAGATGATAAAATGTAACATATAATATAAGAGTTTATTAAACTCACGAAATTTACCTACGTGGTAAATATATACACAAGAAAAATGCATATAAGGATGAATATATATTATGGTTGGAAACCATATAATAAATGGTGGTGGTTATTACATGAAAAATAGTTACGAACTATAAGGTATAAGTTTTTGGATGCAAATATTATTTGCTAAAGATAATGGAGTATATAATACAATGTATTATTATGGATGGTGGGAAAATAATACAATATAATATAATAATGCATGCATACATGCAACTATAGGTTATGTACCTGAATTTAATGGTGGATAAGGTTAGAGAAATATAATGAATTAAACTTAACAATTGAAATATGTTGACATACGAGTTTTAAAGTAACAAAGCTGACCAGTTTAGAGAAACCCGTAACAAACAACTGTAGAAAACAGGGATGTACTGTCGGGGTCACTTGTTATTCGGAAATACTGGATGTAGTTAGTCATGGAGACTAACTTATAGTTTTAATACCGTTTAGATCATACTTCAGACAAGGACGCTTGACGAGCTAGTGGACTACACTACGCATCCTAGGTCTTGGTGAACGGTATGTAAAGGGGTTTGATCCGAGTTGTCCTAAGGAAGCTCCTTGGGCTCGGATTTGGTTGATATAACTTGTGTGTTATGTGTGTGGATACATGTATGTGATTAAGTGTTACTGCATTAAATATTTATGCACGAGCGTCCCACGGGACTAACACTACGTCGACTATAGATCGACTTATATAAACATACATATACGTTAATGTGATGACATGAGGGTTACTTGATATAATACCATAGTATTAATATTAAGTATATGGTAACCTAAGTAAAACACTTAGGAATGAGTCACGACATTGTCCGTCTCTAGAGCATGGATCTCGAACATGAATATAACCTGGATTACTTCTAGGTATGCGTGAGACCCACTGGGCAGCTAATTAATAATTATTCTTCATAAGACTAAGAGCATATCTTAAACATTATGAGAGAGAGATGGTATGAGTTGAGGTGAGGAATCCCGGTAGTTTACGAACTACTTGGTTGCGCAGTTGTGATCACTGAGGGGTACCCGATCGGGTTCCGCTCCAGGTTATACCCAACGAGCCCAAACTGGATCGTGGGTCAGGTGGCTACGGCCTTTATATGGACGTCTTACGAGATATAAGAGAATAGTCAGGGGCCTCCGGACCTCTGGCGAAATGAGCACCTTTGTGTGTACGGGAGGACTACTGTCCATGGTGAGGTTATAGGGTTGTCCTAACATGATGCCCAACTGGTATTAATCAAACATGGTTGGATGGGGCCTTAAAGGCCAAATTAAATTAACTATGGAAACTGTACGCTACGGCGATTGTACATTGTACATATGGATGGGGCCTTGAAGGCCAAATTAAATTAAATTAATAAAGGATGGTATACGCTACAATGATTGTACATTATATTGTTATTACTCGATACGTTCGATATACAAATGTTGTTTGAGATATAAAATGAATGTTTGGATTGGATGGATGGTTAAGTGTTTATGAATATTTGGATGGAGGTTTATGTATATTTATGCATGTATATTACAATATTGATTATAACTGTAAAATGGTAAAGCATGAAACCAATCTAATAATAAGATGGTTAAAATGACTAAGTGACCAATAGGGTCCAGGCCCGGCATACTCAGCGTCTATCGCTGATACTACACCATTGCAGGTTGTTGATTATCCGAAGCTGAAGTGCGGGAACAGGGTAATTAGAGTCTATTTTAATTACCGCACATAGAGTTGTATTATGGTACAGTTATGTGTATTCAGGTTTGGGTAGACGCTCACTTGTCGATGTTTATGGTTTGTGGACTTAGTATGATGTATTGGAGTTTCTCGTTATCACGGCGGTTAGCAGTTTGTTTATGTTGGAAGTTGGATGTAGTTTGGCTTCGTTGCTCGCATGGGCGAGTAATGGCCGGTGACACCCGAGTGAGTATTGTTATTGTTATTAATTCTTCCGCTGTAAGACGTTTTATTTATTGCTACGTGAGAGATTATTACGTGATTATGGAGAGGGGTGTTACAAAAGTGGTATCAGAGCGGAGTACCGCTCTGATGACGAGGAAGTAGGTTAAGACAGTGAGCTTAGGACTTGGGAAATTATGGGAAACATTTGGGAGGTACGAGACGATTCGTCTTAGAAAGATATTGTGTCTAGTAACGCAAATTGCGTGATAGGTTAGCCTTAAAGGCAATTCAATATCTACTGGTTGTGTACGGTAAATTACCGAGTATTTATGTGACATACTGTACTACAGATGTCTGGGGGAACTAGAGGGCGTGGTACTGGTAGAGGTGGAGGCGGTGACCCCGTGGTTCCAGACGTTGCTGAGACGATTGCTGCTGTTCTCGCACAGCTTGGTACTCAGATAGGAGGAGCACCAGCCCACCTGCCACAGCCCAGGGAAACAAACTGGCTGAAGTCAGTTAGCGAGACCCGACCACCTACATATTCTGGGGAGCCAGACCCCGTAGCCTTGGAGTGTTTCATTGTTGAACATGAGAAGGCCTACGAAGCTTTACAAGTACCTGCCAACCAGAAGGTTGTCATTGCTGCTTTCCATCTGAAGGATGCAGCCAGCACTTGGTGGAGGTTGGTCAAGGACCATCACCTGGCTACGCCCGACTTTTCATGGGCTTCCTTTGTCGAGTTGCTGAGAGGGAAGTACTACCCGGCGCATCTCAAGCAGAAGAAGCGCCATGAGTTCGAGACATTATCTCAGGGAGGTCTGACCATGGATGAGTACTACGCTTGATTCATTGGTCTGCTGGACTTTATCCCCGGTGTCGATTACTCAGTGACCGTGAAGGTTGAGATGTTCCGGGGGGATTGTTGTTTAGCATCCAGATGGTGATGGGTGCTACCCTCTACACTACCATCCAGGTATTAACATGAAAGCCATAAATTCTTTACTTATTACATTACCGATTAACTTTATGAGAGCTTATCAATGAGATTCCAGGAGTGTTATGACGCTGCCTCGAGGACGGAGCTAATGCTCCAGACTTGGGAAGAGACTCTCGGGACGAAGAAGAGAAAGAACCCTGAGGGAGAGTCTGAGGGTGGAGGAGCATCTCTAGGCGATAGCCAGAAGAAGGGAAAGTAAGGACTTATCCCATTCTAAATTACTTACCATATTAAATACCTTATGAATGCTGACCCGAAACCTTAAGCAGGAAATTCTTTCAGAAGAAAGGGCAGCAGGGTCACCAGGGAGCAAAGGGGAAAGAACCCGTCCTTCGGTTGACCGGCCCAGCTATAAATGCTCAGCCTCTGAGATCTGCGCCTCCTAAGGGTGAGAACACCTACCTCTTAAATTCAATTGTAACCTTAACCTGCATATCATCAGATTTTAACTTAAACTAAATACTACCATTAGGCACCGGACAGCCCCAGCGCCATTTCTATTGCAAGCGTTGTGGGAAGGACCATCCTGGGGTCGACTGCAATGGCCGCAAAGTTGAGTGTCGGTATTGCAAGAAAGAGGGCCACCGGGAGTTCGAGTGCTGGATGAACCCAGAGAGCCGTAATTACAGGCCACCAAGGAATACTCAGAAGACCTCAGTTGGAGGATCTGGAGTATCACGAGGCGGTCAGGATGGCCAGACATCTACTGATGCTGGAGCCCAGAGAGGCAAGGGAGTAGATAGGGCATGAGTACCCTAACTCCATGAGACCGCGGGTGGAAGACTTTTGCTTACTGTGTTGTGTACTTACCTTGGATGTTTGACAAACTTATGTTATAAGTATGTGGGAGTGTGTCATTGACCACTTGCCTTTTGTGTACGACTTTTGAGACTAGTTTTGTGGACTCGATACGAGTAACCTTGGAATCTTGACGGATTATATATATGAACAGGATGTTAATGCTTACATTATTATGTAGCCATACTCGATGACACAGAGTCAATGAGACCGGTGGTTGCTGAACCAATTTTCCACCTGCATGGCGCACTTGCTATTGCAAGCGCTATGCCAAGTAAACCACTGAAATTTCCATCTGCCTTGCGCACTTGACAGAGCAAGTGCTACAACTGCAACTACTACTCTTTAGTCTTTTATTACATATATACCAAAAAAAATGTTTTTCAAACTTCTTCATACAAACCTTGAGGTTAGAAACCTATGCAACCTTGGGAAGACCGTTAGTCCGACCACCAACTGGAGAAATTATACAGTCACTGTGATTGCAAACCACACCAGTTTTAATTGTTCGAGAACTTTCAGACAGGCTTATTAGCCAAATACCATCAGTGTATATCCGTATTTAATGCTAATCACTACCAGTGATAAATGTTTAGTCCTTATGGACAAGCATACCCTTTGTAGATGCACCACCGTCAGTGAGGAGGTTGGGAAGTGAGGAGCCAAGTTGCTCAAGCTATTATGCAATCTGCAATATATCCAATTAAACGGATGAGGGAACGAATATGAACTATGGATGAGTTATGATCAGGATAAACAGGGAGAAAAGGAATATGTGTATACTCAATGAGATCGAATTAGGTGAACCAAGTTTTGCTAAATATAGTACGAATTTTACTTACACCGAGCTGAATAACACCGGCTAGTGACACGAATTACCACTGATGCCACTAGGGCAATAGCACTTACTACAAGATAACCGATAATATGAACTAGTGAACAACAAAAGAGAAGAAGAAGAGAAAAGAAAAGAGGATATCCATCAAAGGGAGATTGACAACAGAATACTTCACAATACCCGTGTGATAGACATTACCCGTTTACTAAACGAGACATGGGACGACCGCACTCCGATAGGAGCATGTGGGCCTGACAGACTTATTTATGAGTTAGTCGGGTAAGTAGTAATGTATCAGTACGGTACCCCATGCAAGTAGACAAGTAGTGTTAGGAACACGAGAAGTAGTCAACTCCGTACTACGGACAGTAAGACAGATTACCTCGAAAATGGACGAGAAGAGCCGCAGTTAAACCAACGGGCTAGAGAAATCAAGAACCTTCAACAGAGATCAGTAGACAGTACACAGTGAAGACAGGGAAACCATTCAAGGACGTGAAAGAGAAGGAAAGAAACAGGAAAACCCATTATGGATAAATAATAGGTAGAATCCTCATAAGGATCAAGCAAACTCTTGCAATCCAGAGGAAATCTACCAGATGATATGGATATAAACGCGTGACTACGCAATGATGAGAGACAAAGCTAAATACTAGTGAATACCTTAAGCAAGGAACAATGGACTTGGAATGTACCACTCACATGACAATTCGCTCATCTTATCTGTTTGACTCATTAGATATTAGCTGCTGAGAGTTTACGCCTCTGCACTCTGTACGACTGAGTGTTTTGGTATTGCACTTGTGCAATTATTAATCTAGTGGGAATACGGAAGGATGTAATGGATATCAACAGGAGTGTGTATCAAAGAACTACAACAGTGTGTTACTCCGGAACAAAACCACTAGGAGACACGGATGACAATCATCATATCTGTGGACATGTAGGCTGGTATGTCTTAATATTACAAAGACAAGTGCAAAGAGCACTAAGTACTAACAATAGCCAATGTCATATTACAAATCAAGCTGAATATCAGTGAGAAAAGACACACGCATGTACGCTAGTGATCCTAATGAGAGGATACACAACAATGGAAAGAGGCAAATTGAGCCTATGTTCATTGGTCTGCACCTCATACGGAGCGAGTGGGCCCATTAGAACGAACTTGGGAGAGAGCACAATAGTTCAGTGCCTCACCTTTATGTATTGTGTAGCCCGGTAGGGCTAGAGACATACCCGCCTCTCTGATATGAGGATAATCCACGAGTTGGAGAACTCTTTGAGAGCCAAGTATCCAGTGCTCCTTGTTGAGCGGCGGTTGTATACTTGTGGGGTACGGGGCGTAACCCTTTTAAAGGGGGGTAGAGCCTCTTGGATGTGCACGTGTGTGCACTAAGTTTTGTTGTGGTATGCGGGGCATACGAGGTTTGTTCGTTTATTTGTTTGTTTCGCATGCATTGCATACAGTGAATCGGTGGTGTGCGGGGCACACGAGGTTTTGTTGGTTATGTTTGGTACGCGGGGCGTACGTTGATTGGTATGTTTGTGTGTGATGTGCACGTGTATGTATGTATCTTATGAGGTACCTGTATGAATGATGTATATACACCCATGTGTGTAGTACTTTTCTTATGCTGAATGATTACATATGGTATCGCTTAGATACGAAATGAATCATTAGATATGGAATGTGGAATGATGGTATGTTATGGACACCTCGGGGAGGTTGTCAGGGTTTGTAGAATTGATAGGAAATAATGGTGCTGATGGATCACCTATATCCATATATGATTGAACTAACGCCACAAAGTGATGGCTATGTGTTGTATAAGCACAATACGGCGTGTGTAAATGATATATCACATAGATATACATTATGGGAATAATGGGTAGTCATATATTTATATACTTACCTATTTGATTAAGCGACTTCGGGACGAAGTCTTTTTAAGGGGGTAGATTGAAATACCCCAAACTAATAAAATATGGATTATACATCTAATCACGTTGATTAAGGCCTAAACATGCCTTAAAAGTCAACTGAGAACAACAGTGGTCAACACAAAGCAAGATGTTGCACCCTTTGACTGTTTAGGGTAAACAAATACCCAAATGAACTTCTTAGGACCTAAAAATTTGTCCTAAGCTTATTAACACATTACTAAACATATTACAATTGTTGGACAACACCCCAACACAAAGAACAAGCATTTACATGCTTCAAGGTCAAGAAGGGCAAAAATGTGCTCTAAGAAACCTTAAAGGTCTAATGACCTCTAAATGAAATAAAATTGGATACCATGATCAAATATCATGTAAGGAACACAACAAAACCGTTCTCAAAGAAAATAGAGCTCAGAAACACCTTGCGACACAAAATGTGCACTAAAACTCCTTAAAGCACGTTTTTGTGTAATTGCCTTCTAAATTGGTTTTTAATGGGCTTAAAGGTTATAATAACCTTTAAATATGATATTATATCATATTAGGAATTTAATTCCAGAAATTTACAAATTTTTACAAATTTAATATTAAAATATTAATAAAACCCTAAAAGGGGGCCCGTTTGAGTCAACATTGACTAAGAATGGTCAAGAGGTCAAAGTTTGACCCCTTGGACCACATGAGGTCGACAGTCACAGGCTGGGGGAGTTTGAATTCGCCACTTGCAACACAAGAAACAAGGTTCCAACACCTTTCCATGATTTAAGGGACCACTTTTACCTTTATAATACAATAATGTATATCTTCAACTATGGCTGCTTAAATGACTCAGCCTCCACGTGAGAGACTCCATTTGAGAGGCTCCAGCCCCTCCAATAATCGATGCCAACCTGCTTTAGTGAGTCACCAAACACCAAATACAATAAACAAGTCAAAAATGAGTATTAAGGCAAATTTGACCTACCTTTCCCATTTGCCTTGCTTCCCAGCCGACACAAGGCCTCATCACTCTCTATTTGGCTTCTACAAGTCGTGGCTAACACACCAAGAACATAGAAGAACACCGTGATACCTAGGTAAGCTTAATTAGTCATTTTATGTTCAATTTCTTAAATCTTCCTTTCGTGTGGATCTTATCAACCATTTCCATCATGGATCGGTTGTTTTGGAGGTAAATGAAGGAGGAATCTCGGCCTTAACAAGGGAAGAAGGTGGAGAAAGCTAAACTTGTTCTTAAGGTACAAAAATGTGCTTTAAGCACTTATCTTTTGATTCTCTTTAGATCCGGTTGTAAAACATGTTCTCCTAGCCTTATAATCTTCTTCTTAACATACTTATTCAGTGGATCTATCAAGAGCTTCAAGGTAGAGCCAGATCCAAGCCAAAAACACCATTTTTGGCATTTTGAACAAGGTAAAAATTAGCCATCTTCGAATCTAAGTTATACCGGTTTTAAGCCTTGGTTTAGTAGCTCTTTTGATGCTCTTTACCTTCTGTATAAACAGGCCGAAGACCATCCATACTTACCTTGGTATTCTAAGGTAAATGTTACCTTGAAATATACATTAAAACACTTCTTATGGTTAGATCTTGCTTGGAGACTAACTATGTCTTAATTTCTGTTTGAAAACATGTAAAAGAAGCTTTGGAAAAATAATCCTAAGCTGGCCGAAATCATACAAGGCCTAAACTAGGCAAAAACAAGGTATAAATCACTTAAACCTTCACTTGGTATATTAATATGTAATTATACATATGTGTATGATTTGTGCCATGAGTGAACAAGGCTTATAGGTCTTATTTTGACCTTAGGTGATTCAGGAATGGTTTGTTAAATTTTATAACTAATTAAAACAAGCATAATTGTCAAATTTAAGACATTATGTGGAAAATTGGTAATTAATGGAAAGATATGGGAGAGGCCGAAAGTTTAATGCATTTTTGGACATTTATGTGTAATTTATTTTACAAGCCAATGTTTGTAATAAGGCCATGTACTTTTGGCCATTTTATTTATGCATTTATAAGGTTTTATTTAAGTTTAAGTGGTATATATGCATTACCGCATATTATAAGGGGTTAAAGTGAAAATAAATTAAATTTGGGGGCTATATATTAATATGGCCGAAAATTTGAAGTTTAAATGAGTTTATATAAAAATTATAAGATTATATTAAGTTTTGGGGTTAAATGGAAATTTCTAGAAAGTTTGAGTATCAAAGCGTAATTATTAGGAATTAATGGTCAAGGAAATATTAAGGAGGTCAACCTTGACCATATGCTAGGTTTTGACCAAATTAAATAAGTTAGATAACTTATTTAAGGTTTTATAATAAGATAAGTATTTTATTGTAACAATTTTATGACATATGTGGTAAATATGTTATTTCCGAAAGTTAAGGGTGTATAATGGTATTATAAACACCCATGGGCTATTAGGAATTTTTAGGAATTTATTGGGTTGATTTTGGAATTAAGATAAACTATATATGTATAATATATAGTTATTATATCATTATGACACTTTGGAGAAATATGTGGGGGGTATAATAAATACCGAAATTATATGGGTTAATAAGGTGGTTATAACCCTTTGGTGAAATTTGGTAATTTTTAGAATTATATAAGAGTATTTATTAAGATATGTGTATAATATATAGTTTTAATGATATTAAAAAAACTATATGTTATAAATAGGGCCAAATGGCAATTATAGAACAATTTATGGGTCTGTTCGGAAATAAAAATATCATAAAACCATGAGTTATATTTATATTAAGGTTTAAAATGTTATATTAAATGGTATATATAACATGGTATAAATAATGGGGTGATTTTGTAAATAAAGGAAACTATGGTTTATGAAAAAGAATAAGGTTTAATATGTATGCCTATGCGGCAATATATAATAGTTTTGTATAAAGACTATAGGTTATAAGTTAAAGGAAATAAAAATATCATATCAAATGATATTAGCATATGGAATAACATTACAAAATGTTATGTGGTCAAAATAGAATTTAAATAAATTCAAGGGCTGTACCGAATTATTAAGAGTTGGAAATTGAATTTTAGACTATGGTCTACAATGTTATAAATGTTATAACAATTATATGGTTTAGATGGAATTAATATAAGGAAGGATATTCACATTAAACAATGTGACAAACTATAAATAAATGAGATTTATAAACTAAGGTATTTATGGAATAAACCTTAGGTGTTGTAATTGTACAACATAAAATGTTACATAATATTAGGATAATAATCTTAATATAGGTTGTATAATATAATACAACTAATGGGAATAATCATCTAATATAAGATGATAAAATGTAACATATAATATAAGAGTTTATTAAACTCACGAAATTTACCTACGTGGTAAATATATACATACACAAGAAAAATGCATATAAGGATGAATATATATTATGGTTGGAAACCATATAATATAATGGTGGTGGTTATTACATGAAAAATAGTTACGAACTATAAGGTATAAGTTTTTGGATGCAAATATTATTTGCTAAAGATAATGGAGTATATAATACAATGTATTATAATGGATGGTGGGAAAATAATACAATATAATATAATAATGCATGCATACATGCAACTATAGGTTATATACCTGAATTTAATGGTGGATAAGGTTAGAGAAATATAATGAATTAAACTTAACAATTGAAATATGTTGACATACGAGTTTTAAAGTAACAAAGCCGACCGGTTTAGAGAAACCCGTAACAAACAACTGTAGAAAACAGGGATGTACTGTCGGGGTCACTTGTTATTCGGAAATACCGGATGTAGTTAGTCATGGAGACTAACTTATAGTTTTAATACCGTTTCGATCATACTTCAGACAAGGACGCTTGACGAGCTAGTGGACTACACTGCGCATCCTAGGTCTTGGTGAACGGTATGTAAAGGGGTTTGATCCGAGTTGTCCTAAGGAAGCTCCTTGGGCTCGGATTTGGTTGATATAACTTGTGTGTTATGTGTGTGGATACATGTATGTGATTAAGTGTTACTGCATTAAATATTTATGCACGAGCGTCCCACGGGACTAACACTACGTCGACTATAGATCGACTTATATAAACATACATATACGTTAATGTGATGACATGACGGTTACTTGATATAATACCATAGTATTAATATTAAGTATATGGTAACCTAAGTAAAACACTTAGGAACGAGTCACGACATTGTCGGTCTCTAGAGCATGGATCTCGAACATGAATATAACCTGGATTACTTCTAGGTATGCGTGAGACCCATTGGGCAGCTAATTAATAATTATTCTCCATAAGACTAAGAGCATATCTTAAACATTATGAGAGAGAGATGGTATGAGTTGAGGTGAGGAATCCCGGTAGTTTACGAACTACTTGGTTGCGCAGTTGTTGAAATACCCCAAACTTAAATATAGTGATTAAGATTATTCTAATCCTTATTTAAGAGCCTAATAATGCTTAAGTAGTATTGGTGAAGAAAAATAAATCTAAAAGAAATAAAGAAACGCTTGAAAAGCGAAAAACGCCAAATAAGCGTTAAATAACCATAGGAGGTATGAGACCTCGGGTAGCGTCATATATGGATTCTAAAGGCTTAACGAGGCCTAAATAATATAAGGGAACGACTCCCGAAGAAAACGGATCCAAATAATGTATTAAAACGCTAATAGAGCTTTAACGCACGTTTTTCGAGAAAACCCGAAAACGTGACTTTAAGTGGTCAAACGAACCCGTAAAAAATTATAAGTCATTAAATAAATATTATTAAGCATTTATGGAAGCTTAATAACCAATAAAAATAAAGAAACGAGAAAATTCCGGAAAACGGGCCCGGTTAGTGAATAGTACCTAAACCGGGTAAAATAACGAGCGTTTTCTGTAAAAGACGAAAAACGCTCCAACTAGTATAACTGTAGGGGACCGATTTTTAATAGTCAAATAACTCCCTCACACACACATGTAACTAGCTAATTAAACAAGAGAGCCAAAAGCAAAAAGTAGTAAAGTAAAAAGCTACTTTACCCTCTTCTCTCACCTCACTCTCTCATTTCCCTCATCTCTCTCCTACCCTCTTCTTCCCCCCCACCGATTTCTCTCTCTTCTCCCTCCTATGCTGGATGATTTTTGAAGCTCCAATGGCAACTCTCACTTCTCTCCCATGCTCTACCTTCATTTGAGCTCCAAATGTAAAAATAATTACATATTTGTAATCCCCTCATCATCCTCTACATTTCCCTCTTTTCAAAATCCAAAAATGAGGAAGTTCATATCCATGGGTTTTCCCCATTCAAAGAGAAAATAGCATCAATGGGTAGCTTGGAGTCTTCTCTCTCCATTGAGGTAAAAATCTACATGAAAAACTCACATTTCCTTCATCATCCTTTGGTAACCGATTTTGCCCATTGTAATGCCTTGTTTTCTCTCTCTCTTTTGAGCATCAAATTCACCTTGCAATGGTGGTAGATTCTCCCTCTTGAACCAAGGGCTAAAACCCCTCCTAACACACCCCAAAGGTAAACCCTAGAAACTTGCTTTAAGCATTTCAATGAACTAGCATTAATTTAAGGGTTAGTATTTTAATTACAATTGTTTTGTGTGCTTGGATGATGGGAATGGAGTTTGGCAACTCCATTCCCCATATATGGCCGATTTGGGCAAGAAAGAGAGAAGAGAAGAAGTGGAAAAGGAAAGAGGAAATAAGAGCATAAGGTAAGCGCTCTTTCTTGAATGCTAAATTTAATGCATTAGAGTAGTGGGAATGGGTAAACCAATTTAAAGAACCCAAAGAATGTATTGGTAATGTAATTGTGGAGTTTTGGGTATTTGTGAATTAGTATGTGAATCGTAGGCCTTGGAGCCAAATGATTGTGTATGGGTATTAGTATTGGTATTTGAGGAAGTATTAATGAATTGGTATTGTCTTGAATGTTGGTAGGACCCTTGTATGGGTGTGGCTAGTTTAGGAATGAGTTTGATGAGAAAGTACATATGTGGATAAGTGAGAAATGTAGATGAACTATGGCAAAATTTTGGTAGGAATTGAGCATTTAAGAATGACTTGGTGAATGGGAGAACCAAGGGTGTATGGGAGTTAGTAGAGATGTTTAATAACAATGAGTAGTAGTTGTGGTAAGAGAATGAAAGAATGAAAAATCTGTAGCAAGAGTTGTTGAATGGTGTTGGAGGAACTAGGAGAACTTATGTACATGACCTAGGGAGTGAGTGTTGGACTTGAAGAGGAGAGGCAATGCATTGTAGGCCTTGGAAATGGCATTAGGAGAGGAAATTATGTATGGAGGAGGTAGGAACCAAAATCTGTAGCAAAGAGGTATTAAATTGCATTGTAGAACTAGGAAGGATTAGTGTGCAAGATTTGGTAAGAGAAGAGTTGGACTTGGGTATAGGTAATGTAATGGCTTGGAAATGTAGTTGGGATGCTAGTAATGGTATTGATAGTAGAAGTATTGGATGTGAGAATTGAGTTTTAAAATCTGTAGCATAAGTGTAACAAAAACTGCTACAAGTGTTGGAAAGGAAGTGAGGGAATTGTGTAAGTTGTTTGATTGATTTAGTAATAGATTTGGTGGATGAATTAAGGTGATTTAGAGGGCTTAATTAGTGCTAAATCATGTGGGATTACATGTAGGAAGATTGGGGAAGAAATTGGTAAGAAAAGAAGTGAAAAACAAAATATGTAGGCAGGTTCTGGACCGGTCCGACCTAGAGGTTGGGTCGGATGGTGGGTCGGATGGGCACAGACCACGGAACCAAAAGCTACTGGAACGGTCCAACCCAGAGGCGTATGGGTCGGACGGAACAGTTCTGGGTCAGACGGGACGATTTCAGAAGACGGGAAAACTTACTGGAATGGTCCGACCCAGAGGTTGGGTCGGACGATGGGTCGGACGGCCCTTACTTATAAAAAAAAAATAGTAACATAGTAATCATATGTATGTATAAATGTGGATATATACATATGTAAAGAACCTTAGTAATATACCAATAATGTAACACCAATGGTAAGGAAGTAAGTACTTGAGTGGGAAAACAAATATGGAAAGTGATTAAGAAATTGGAGAGTAAAAGAACATTATGAATACCGGGATAACGGGGTAAGTATGGGAGTAGTAATTACTTGTGAATCATATGAGCTTAGTATTAATAATAATGTTTGAAACATAATCAGTGGAACAAGTGTGAACCAAGGAACAAGGGAACACACGGTAAAGCTAACCCCGGTGAAAGGTATGATTTCTTCATGCCCTGTATCCTAATCTGGTTACCCCAATTTGTGTGCTTACTTGATCACCTAATAAGATAAAAGCACGAATCAGACTATACTGCACTTACTTGTGCTTGTTTACATTGTTCTTGATATTTGTCTTGAACAATAGTTTGTATAATTCATGAAATATATGAATGATGATGAAGTGGGTTGTATTCGTAGTGTACTTGTATATTGTATTGAACTTTGTATGGATGTGTATTTGAGCAATGTATGGTGTATGTGGCTTGAATGAATGACTTCTACTAATTCCTAACTACCTAACTCCTAACATAAGTAAGGAATAAATTGGAATGAGTAGAAGTCCGATATAGTTTCGGCCACGCGTGAGGATGAGGAGACACAAGAGGTTGGATCCGATTCCTGGTTCGTAAGCTGGTCCACGGCCCAAATCCCTTAAGTGGGTAGCATCTTGGATTGGTGAACCAAGTAAATCCCGGTGGTGGGACGGAGTAGTCCCCGGGCCGGAGGTCCCGACGACTTAACATGAGTAAAAGTAAGAAAGTAAGTATGTACGAGTATGAGTATGAGTATGTATGCAGATGTATGGAGTAACGAGTAAAAGAGTAATCTCCACCCGATTAACCCGGGTGGACCAATGAAGCTAACAAGAAATGTATATTGTGTATGTAATGAGTATGTGCATTTCGGAAGAAGGTAAGTATGTATTGGATGGTATATTGTATTCCTTGTATGTAATGAAGTGTATGTATGTATGCCTTACGTAAGTATTATTGTATTGTGTATAAGAGGATGTATGCATGTACGTTTGAATGAAAATGAACTGCATGTATTCGACCAAGTGGTTGGCGTACCCTCACTAGTACGCGGGGTATGCGGTTATCATGCTCAGCGAAAGCTGACCCCCTCGGGGGAACATTTTTAGTGTGCAGGTACCCGAAGCAGTTTCGGTCAAGGTAAGAGACCGGTGGCACACCCTTGTATTCAGGAAGCAAGTAGTTGTGAGGAATGAGTAGTAGTTAGACTCTTAATGAGTACATAGGAACTTGGAAGAATCATGGTATTTGTATTTGGAACTTAGTAAACTCGGTTATGTATATTGTATTGTATGGATTATGAAGGGGTAAAGTATTGAACGGAGCATTGTTGTACCTGATTGAAAAATGGAGTATGAATTATAGATGTATAGTACTCGGGATTCCGGTCCATCAGACCGATGTTGTATGTAGTGGTAGTAGCCTTGTTAGTCACGTGGGTGACTAACGACATTGTATCACCCACTGTATGTAAGTATGTATCCGCTGCGTGACTCGGAAAGCACGAGGAGATTGGACGGTAATGATTGTATTAATGGTAGGGGTGTTACAGTTGTGATCACTGAGGGGTACCCGATCGGGTTCTGCTCCAGGTTATACCCAACGAGCCCAAACTGGATCGTGGGTCAGGTGGCTACGGCCTTTATATGGACGTCTTACGAGACATAAGAGAATAGTCAGGGGCCTCCGGACCTCTGGCGAAATGAGCACCTTTGTGTGTACGGGAGGACTACTGTCCATGGTGAGGTTATAGGGTTGTCCTAACATGACGCCCAACTGGTATTAATCAAACATGGTTGGATGGGGCCTTAAAGGCCAAATTAAATTAACTATGGAAACTGTACGCTACGGCGATTATACATTGTACATATGGATGGGGCCTTGAAGGCCAAATTAAATTAAATTAATAAAGGATGGTATACGCTACGGCGATTGTACATTGTACATTATATTGTTATTACTCGATACGTTCGATATACAAATGTTGTTTGAGATATAAAATGAATGTTTGGATTGGATGGATGGTTAAGTGTTTATGAATATTTGGATGGAGGTTTATGTATATTTATGCATGTATATTACAATATTGATTATAACTGTAAAATGGTAAAGCATGAAACCAATCTAATAATAAGATGGTTAAAATGACTAAGTGACCAATAGGGTCCAGGCCCGGCATACTCAGCGTCTATCGCTGATACTACACCATTGCAGGTTGTTGAATATCACCAAAGCCGGAGTGCGGGAACAGGGTAATTAGAGTCTATTTTAATTACCGCACATGGAGTTGTATTATGGTACAGTTATGTGTATTCAGGTTTGGGTAGATGCTCACTTGTCGATGTTTATGGTTTGTGGACTTAGTATGATGTATAGGAGTTTCTCGTTATCACGGCGGTTAGCAGTTTGTTTATGTTGGAAGTTGGATGTAGTTTGACTTCGTTGCTCGCATGGGCGAGTAATGGCCGGTGACACCCGGTGACACCCGAGTAATGGAGAGGGGTGTTACAACTAATGCCACATTTTTTTTTCTTTTTTTATAAGGTCCGACCGACCCTACCAAGATCGGTCCCAAGGTCGGCCGAAGTCAGTGAGTTATGGGTTTGAAAAATTCAGCTCGACCGACCTTGCCAAGGTCGGTCCTAAGGTCGGTCTAAGTTAGTACACTCATGCGTTTAAAAAATTCAACCCGACCGACCTTACCAAGGTCAGTCCTAAGGTTGATCTAAGTCAGTAGACATCAGTGTTGGGTAATTTCAGCCCGACCGACCCATTCAAGGTCGGTCCCTTGGGTCGTCCGGAAGCAGACCCATTTTTCAAAGTGTATATTTTACTCCAATCCTTTCCACAAGTGTCCTAGCATGTGTTACCATCATTTTGGCACTTTAAAACTCTCATAAATCATCCACCAAACTCATTGATTAACTCACTTCTAAATTCCTTAAACACTTACTCAAATTCTTACTAAATTCCTAAAACTTAAAACTTAGTTTCTTCACAACCACTTTAATCTCACCCAAAGCATTATCCATCAAATTCATCTCCTTTACTAAAACTTCTCAAGGTTATATCCTCTAGTTCATTCCTAAGTCATTACAAGACATAGTACCTCATTTACTACCAAAATTTGCACAAGTCTTAACACCTCTCATTCCATGATTTCGGTGTGTCTAACTCACCCATTTGATCTCTAAATCCTCCAAGACAATTCATAGGTCATTCTAATCCTCAAGAACACCTTAACTTATCAACTTCCATCAATTTAACCCTTAACGGTTCCTAGTACAATCTAGGTCATAACATCTCATTAGAACACTTAAACTCTTAGTTTCTCAACCAAATTGTGACATAGCTTCCCTAGTACATTCTTACACCCTAACACTTAGTTTTTTCATCCTTAAACAACTAAAGACATTCAAATCTTCAATAGATGTTCTTTACACATAAATTACACCCAAACTATACCAATTCACAATATAGTGCATAAACTTAAATTGCTTGGCACTTAGGCCCTTAAATGACATGGCTCTTAGGCCCTTAAATGATAAATTAACCACTTAATTTCCAACATATATAGCTTTCAACCTGCAAATACACACATCAATCTCATATGCTCTTATGATTTACCTCATGGTTATTTTACTAACTCTTTTTTGTTTTGCTCTTTAAGTTGTTTATAAAACAATGCAAACTAAATTTCCTAAAGTACTAAACTACATTAGGATAGATCATTTACCTTTTCCTCTTCAAGTTTTTCTCACTTTCTTTTCCCCTTGTTTTCTGGATTGAAAATCGGCCAAGGAGTTTGTTCACTTGCTAATCTTCTAATCAATGTACATTTAAGGGTAATGAGTATTAAGTATTATACAAAAACTCATGGAACAAACCCTAGCTAGGTTACAAGGAGTGCTTTAATACACTAGAATTGATGATTACCTTTGGAATTTAAAAAGAGATTGATAAATAAGCAAGGTAAGAATCCTTCTAGTCCTTTGGAGATTGAATCAAGCTAGTAAAATGAGCAAGACAAGGTATCACAAATGGTGATTTTCGGCCATGTACAAAAATGGAAGGAAACTTGATTTTTCTTTGGCTTTTCTTACCTTGAATTAAAGGAGAGTAGTAAGGTCCAAGAAGATGAGCTTTTACCCCTTCAATGGAGTTTTTTCATGGAATTAAACTTGAGATTTTGAAGTTTTTAAAAGAACGAATTGAAGGCCTTGATCTAACTAGCATAAATATGCTCTTAGATTTTGATTTGAAGCTTGGAGTTGGATTTGGCAAGAGATTGAAGATGGAGAAGTGAGGTGCTGTAGCATGGATTCTTTTGACTTGGGATAATGAAGAAGAAGACGGTGGAGAAGGAGGGAAATGAAGAGAAGTGAGGAGAGAGGTAGATTTTGTAAGATATTTAACATGTTAAGGTAATAGTCTTTTACTTACTTTCCCTCTTCTTCTTTTAATTGGCTGGAAAATGGTGATGACTCACCATCTTTAAAAACCGGCCCCTTTCCTTACTTAGGATATTTATGGGCTAGTTTGACCATTTAACTAATCAAAGTTGACTTAAAGCTTAATTGAGCACTATTTGGGTACTATTCGTAATCAGTGCACAAATTTGTGAACTTTTTGGTTTCTCATTGATTTAGGCTTCCTAATATGATACTAAGTAGTACACATGTTGATTCAGGTATAGTCTTGGGCATTTAGCCACTCAAAACCCATTCTAGGACAATTTTTCAAAAATGTGCTTTAAGACTCCTTAAAGCATAATTTCTGTTTTAACTTGTTTTTGAGCTTGTTTTCTTTGGTAATTGATTTAAAATGTCCATTAGCATGTTAATAAGGTATTGGAAAGCTCTTTGGCTCCTAATCAAGGTTATCCCAAGACCAGGGCAAGTTTTTGCTTAAATTGTCATTATGGTGTTTTATTGTGTTTTGTATGGTTTAAATTGTTTACTAATGTTTCTAAGGCACTTTTTAGCCTTATTATACCATATTTTAACATTTAATTACCATATCTAGGTTTGGGGTATTTCAATCTACCCCCTTAAAAGAACTTTATCCTCAAAGTTCCACAGTTTCTACACATCGTTTAATTAGGACACAGATTACTTTTACAAGATAAACTTCCATATCAAAATATACCAACCCTCAGACTCAAAGGTCTGAGTAACATAATAACCTTCAGACTCGAGGTCTAGATAATGTATTTCAATACATACCGTACATACATATAGCGAAACGGCTCTACCCCCCTTAAATAGGGGTACGCCCTGTACCCTATACATACGAAGACTACTGAGTAAACAATGACGGGTACTTCACCTTCATATCATCTTCCAGCTCCCAAGTGGCCTCCTCGACCTCCTGGTTAGACCAGAGAACCTTCACCAGTCGAACAGACTTGTGGCGAGTATCTCGAGTCTTAGTGTCCAGAATCCGTACGGGAGTCTCCACTGATCGCATGGTCGGCTCTATTGTTAGCCTCTCAGGCTGAAGTACATGAGGCGGATGGGACATGTACTGCTTCAACTACGATACGTGAAATACATCATGTACCTTGCCCAGCTAAGTAGGCAGATCTAGCCTGTAAGCAACCGGGCCTATCCGCTCCGTCACAACATATGGCCCCACATATTTTGGGCTCAACTTGCCCTTCTAGCCAAAATGAAATACACCCTTCATGGGTGAAACTCTAAGAAATACCTGGTCGCCCACAGCGAACACCAGGTCTTGTCGGCGCACATCGGCATATGATTTCTACCTATCTTGAGCTGCCTTCATGTTTACTCTAATTTGGTGTACTTCTGCTTGTACTTGCTCCAGATACTCCGGCCCTAAAATGACCACCTCACTCGACTCATCCCAGCATAAAGGTGTGTGGCATGGTCTACCGTACGATGCCTGGAAATGAGACATCTTGATCGACGCATGGTAACTGTTGTTGTAGGTAAACTCGATCAAGTGTAACTTATAAATTCAGCTGGTCTGAAAGTCAAGTGCACATGCACGTAACATATCCTCAAGCGTCTGGATAGTGCGCTTACTCTAACCATCTGTTTCAGGGTGGAACGCTGTACTTAGCTTTAGCTCGGTACCAAGCGCTTCCCGTGTAGATCTCCAGTACCTCGAGAGGAATCTGGTATCCTATCAGACACGATAGTCTTCGGTACCCCATGATGCCGTATAATCTCTCGGTCGAAGAGCTCTGCTAGCTTTGCCACTTTCCAAGTATCCTTCATCAGAATGAATCGGGCCACCTTGGTCTGTCGGTCAACAACGACCCATATCATGTTCAGACTTCCCCGTGTAGGCGGAAACCCTATTATGAAGTCCATGGAAATATCATGGAACTTCCACTCTGGCACTGGCATCAGCTATACCATACCTCCAGGACGTCGGTGCTCAAACTTGACCTTTTGACAAGTGAGACACCTTACGACGTAATCAGTCACATCTTTCTTCATTCCGGTCCACCAAAAATATCTTTTCATACTTTTATACATCTTTAAAGCTCCGGCGTGAATAAAAGTAGTAGAATAGTGTTATTCACTCAGTATGCGCTCTTTCAGCTCAGCGCTACTTCGTGGAATACAGAGTCGGCTATTCAGCCTAATCAGATCATCATCATGAAGTCGGAACTCATACTTCTGACTCTCAAATGTGATGTCGATCAGCTTCTGCCTGATCTCTTGCATGTACTGGTCGGACATCTGAGCACTTCGCACCTCATCAACCAAGCTAGTGAGAGATTTGTGAATAGAGATAGTTTGCTCAGCGACTCAATGCATCAGCTACAACATTTGCTTTCCCTTCTTTGTATTGGAGGTTAATTTTGTAGTCATTTAAGAACTCAACCCATCTTCGTTGCCTCATGTTCAACTCTTTCTGAGTGAACAAATACTTCAAACTCTTATGATCTGAATAAATTGTCACACTCACCCCATACAAATGATGTCACCATATTTTCAAGGCAAAGATGATGGCACTTAATTCTAAATCGTGTGTAGGGTACTTCTCTTCACGCTTCTTCAACTGCCGGGAGGCGTAAGCAACAACCTTCCCGTATTGCATCAACACACAACCCATTCCTCTACTTGATGCGTCAGAATAGGCCTAAAAACCGTCTGTACCATCTGGTATAGTCAGCACTAGTGTAGAAGTCAGAGCGTCTTTGAGACTCTAAAAGGAACCCTCACAGTCGTCTGTCCACTCAAATGGTACATCCTTCTTCATCAAGGAAGTCATCACCTTCGAGACACTGGAGAAGTTCTTCACGAACCTCCTATAATACCCTGCCAGACCGAGGAAACTCTGTATGTCGGTAACCGTCTTCGGCCTAGGCCAGGTGCTCACAACATCAATCTTGGCCGGATCCACAGTGATCCCGGCCTTAGAGATAACATGACCAAGAAAAGAATCTTGGTTTAACCAAAATTCACATTTAGAGAACTTCGCATATAGCTAGTTCTCTCTCAATATCTGCAATACACTTCTCAGGTGGCTTTCATGCTCAACCCTCGACTTAGAATAAACAAGAATATCGTCGATGAAGACTACCACTGACTTGTCCAACTGATCTCAGAATAAGCGGTTCATTAAGTCCATGAATTTTGCCGGTGCATTAGATAGACCAAATGGCATGACAGTGAACTCATAATGACCATATCTGGTTCGGAATACGGTCTTCTCAATGTCACCCTTTCGAATAGCAATCTGATGGTAACCCGATCGCAAGTCGATCTTGGACAATACAGATGCTCCTTTCAACTGATCAAATAAATCATCAATACACGGCAACGGGTAATAGTTCTTCACTGTAACAACATTAAGCTCTCTGTAATCGATGTAGAGGTGGAGACTACTATCCTTCTTCTTCACGAAGAGGACCGGTGCTCCCTATGGTGTAATGCTCGGGCTTATGAATCCTCTGTTGAGTAAGTCTCACAACTGTTTTTTGAGCTCTATCATCTCAGCTGGAGCCATACGGTAGGGCGCCTTTCCTATCGGTCTGGTGCCCGGTACCAAATCAATCTCAAACTCTACTGCTGTGTTGGCGGCATGCCTGGAAGCTTCTTAGGAAAGAGATCAAGAAACTCTGACACAACCGACACATCTGAGCTAAACTCTGGATCTCTCGCTATGTCCTGGACATATCAGAGGTATACATCATTCTTCTGTCAAATCTCCCGGTACATTGCCATAGCAGAGATAATCTGAGTCGAAGGCTCCCTGGGCCTCTGGCGGCATGAAATGGTAACCCCAGTCGGACTCCGAAGAAGCAGACGGTGCTCGGCACATAAGATTCGGCCCTTGTACCGCTCCACCCAGTTCATCCCCACAATCACATCAAATCCAAGCCCCTCGAACTCTATTATGTCGATTGGGAACTCTTCATTCTTAATTCGGACGGTGGCATCTAGGTAATAGCGGGTACATTTGATCTGCTCCTTAGACGGGAGAGTGACTAGAAAGTCAGGCATCTCTTCCCCGTCTAACCCCAACCTCCTCGCAAATGAAAGCGAGATAAATGTGTGTGAGGCTCCAGAGTCGAACAGAATCGATGCGTCCACACCATTCACTAGGAAGGTACCGGTGAGGGTAGTGCTTCTTTTGCCGGCTTCTGCCTCATTACACACACTCAGTGTACCTTCCGTTCCGAGTGCACAGCCTAGTTTATTTCATAAACTTTATAAGTATAACGGTAATAACACGGGTGGTATGCTCAAGAAATCAATACCGCTTTATTCATTAATACCATTCCTTACACCATAAGTTGTAATACATCTTGTCGATATCACTAAATGCATAACATACTTAACGTATCACCAGCTCAGCATACTACTGTCTTCTCATATCACATGGTTATACATGGCTTCAAAATTGCCTAAAGGTCAAATTCAAACGTCCAGGTTTCATGTGTGTGGCATTAATTATCGCCGGAGGTGCCGTATTCAGCTTGATCTTCTTGATACCGTGATACAGCATTCTCGACTGTCCACCCATGACCAATACATCACCTAACTTCAACACTAACTTCTTTGCGGGGTCAGCACACTTCTGCTCACCGTAAATGAATTCTGCGGTATCACCTATGGACCAAGACACCACGGGTACTCCCTTACTAAGAGACTCGGGTGTTTCATCCTTATCTTAGTGTAAACCCAGTCGTCTACCTTTCTGGTAGAAGTTGACGATACATAAATCTGCCTGAACACTCGGAATTGGATCCGATTCAACTTGCTGAGCAATTTCCACGGCATGATCAACGACCGCAAGGAACTCCTCAGGTATACTCAATATTGTCGCTCCATCTTCCGCTCGCGTGTCTTGATATGACTTGGTGTAAGGGTTCCAGTCCTTACCCATGCACCTCATCTTCAATTTCATCTTTGATCCACTCGGGTACTCCAGTGTGTAGAAACCTTCAGGTGCTGCTCCAAGTTCGTTGCATCGTCGGATGATATGGATTTGCGCTTTGGGTGTTAGGTATCACTTAATAATATCATACCTGGTTGGATAACCTGACACTGCTCCGTTGAGAACTCGGTGATGCCGATGGTGGTCTCTTTGGGGGTTAGTGTCGGAAGGATTGGATAACATATATTGAAATTTCCTAAGTTTTAGAATTATCTAACTTAGGTAAGTTGTATGCCATACTTCAGTTTATTGTTCAAGTAGTTGTACATTCTAGTTTACTAACACTCATACATGAAATACATCAAGCAAACAATTAATTCACTCAATTATTTCGGGTAGTACCTGGTCTAGAAGAGGGTCCAGCTCCCTCTGACCAATTAATCACATTAAGGGTGGCCTTGCCAGCTCTCGACCCCTTTCCCTTCTGGAAGTTATGGTTCCCCTGATCTGAGGAAGGCTGACTTGTCGCCTTTGGGCCCTCGAAGGTCGCTGCGGCCTTACCCTTACCCTTCCACTCTGGCTTGTAGTTTCTACTGTTAGGGTTTAGGTAACAATCGAAGTCTCGGTGTCCCATCTTCTTGCAGTAGTAGCACTACTCTTCCTTCCCCTTGCAGTTAACGCCGGGGTGGTCTCCGTTGCACCACTTACAATAGTAGTGGTGCCCAGATCCAAATCCCGCACTAGCTGCTATCACATAATACTATCAATATTCATTTCACAGGATTAGTAATACACGTTTAATTTTGTACTCGGGAATAATTTGTTAACCTTGGGTGGGTGAGAGCGTAGGGGCTTGGCCGCAACAGCATATGTAAGCTGTAGAGGCTACTCAGTGGTAGTAGTCTGGGCTTGGCCCTTGCCGCCCTGATGCTTGCCCTTCTAGGACTGATGGTAGGATTTCTTCTTCTTTCCTCCACCATACCCTTGCGAATTCTGGCCATCGCACGTAGCCTTGCGCTTATGCGCCTGCTAAACAAAAATTTGTAGGATAAACTATATATAAAAAGAATAAAATGATAAACTAAACCTACAACTCTACTACGGGTAGCAAATAAAAACCCGGTCGGAGTATAGTGTAAATATATTCCGACCGAGAGAATCGTACCCAAGGGACTTGTAGAAAACTAGTCCTAATCCGGGCAAAAGCCTATTCTATAACAAGGGGGAAAAAGTAATTGACCATTGAACTAAAGCTATTACTAAAAGAACTAACTTTGATTTGAGGAGATGTCAATGTAAGAGTACCATATGACCAATGATCAAGGGTGGCAAGTCTAAAAAAGAATTTAGTCTCGTAAAATGAAAGATGCCGGGTCTCCTACCGTACCTCCTATACCGGGCATAGTCTAGGCCTTTGAATGTGCCGGACAACTTATATCCGACAGTACATCCGGCAACGTTGATTTTGTAAATACCACTTCCAGAATCGGATCTGAGTAAAGGAACTTAATATCCTTACTTGCATCATGCATAGCCAATGCCGCGAATACAACAGAATAATGGGAAATAAGAGATTAACCCTAAACCTTAAGTCTTGCTCCCGCTGAGGCGCTAGATACAATGTTAAAGATTACCAAAATCCTAATCTGTCCTATTCTTGTCTTTGAACTTTAAATAGGATTTAGAGATAAGAGAATAAGTAGCTAATTCATTCTACTTGTAAGAAGATTAGAACTCGGGTTGAGAAATTTGAAAATTCCATAAATGATCATAAGAGTTTTACAAGGAAATCTTCCCTAACCAAACACCTAACAAAGAATTATACATCACCATCCACACAACTACAAGAAGAGAATACAAAGAGGGAGAAGGAGATGTTAATAGCCTTAACCCGACAAGGTCTTATTCTTCTCTTGCGTGGATGGATCCGTAGACTTCTTTGGACACCAACAATGGAGTGAGGTGGAAATATAGAAGTGAATGGCGTGGATTTGGTATGTTGAAGTGTATCCAATGATGTAGACTCTCAGCTTATTTATAGGGCTCAATTGTGTCTGTTGTCGGGCGTCATGCCGGATGAGGAGTAGCCGACACATGTGAAAAATGTGTCAACTGCTCAACGGTCGAAACCGCAAAAATCCACTCGAAATAGTGCATATGCCGGGTAGCAGATACCCGCCATCATACCCAGCACCAACCTAATCCCCAACGGTCAATAACTGCTATCGCTTGGTCAACCGTGGCGACTCTTCACTTATGCCGGATGGAATCTACCCGGCATTGTGTCTGGAAAAGCCTCTTTTCTGATCTGTGTTTAAGTCGTGCAGGATCAAGCTGGCATTGAGTCCGGCATCAACTGAACTTTTGACTAGAAAATCATTCCTAGCACAAAAAGCTCACAAAACATGAGTCTGTACAAATAATATACTTTAACACATAAATAACATATATTTAACCCTATTTAGATAAATATAATCCTAAATCTAGTGCATAAAATATGATAAGTCTGCGGCTTATCAGCGCCTGCTCCTCATCCTTCAGACGGACGGTAATCTCAACCTTTGCGGCGGCATGATAGCACTCCTGAAGTTTAGGATGTTAGTCACGCCCCACAATCCATACATACACTCACTCACAGTATAAACTTATTCACATCAAGTAGTATTTTAATTACCTGCAAGGTATTATACTCGGCTTGCCCTATACCATAGTGTAGGTGGTGGCTGAGTCTACTGTAGAAACGGTTTACCAGAACCCGGTTCGAGTATCCCAGGTCCGGTAACAGGTGGATAAGGTCGGTGAAGGTGGTGTAGCAGTCATCGATCGACATCTTATCTCCCTACCTCAGACTGTCCAGCTCTAGGCGCTTCGCCTCTTGAACATGCACCGGGTAGTACTTGGCTCGCAGCAGACCCGTGTACTCCTTCCATCCGAATGCAGGATCTGCTACTTTCTCATCCCGCACCAATTTCCACCAATTTCTTGCCGAACCCTTCAGATAGTAAGTGGCAAGACTGACCTTGGCACCAGCAGGAACATCCAAGCTCTCATAGGTGGTCTCCAGCTCAGAGATGTACGCCTCCAACTTACTAGGGTTCGGTCTCCCCTTTGAATGACGGGGGTCGTAAATCTACCAACGCTTTCACCCAGTTGGTTTCACGTGGCTATGGTTGTGGAACCGGATCTTGTTGGTTCTTACCGTCGTGCTGCTACTGCCCTTGCTGTAACACAATGACTAACTGAGGAACCATCTGGGCTACGGCGGCCGCGATGGCATCGGCCATCATCTAAGCCGTAGGGTTCTCCCCTACCACGCCCGCGGCCTCTTCTGCATCCACGACCTGACATCTGAATTTACATGAACGTACATTAGCATTGTGCTTACAAACTTATCCGTTCCAATGATTGTAACGCCTTTTAGACGACAAGGTGAATCCACACTTAGTTAGTGGTCAATCTTTATAATCTCACATAATTGTTCACTCTTGTAACTATGGTTAAATTTCCTAACTCGGTATATTCCTAAGCTCGGTAATCCGGTCATCAGAGTGATATTTTGCTCTGATAACACTTTTTGGAACACCCCAACCGTAAACTTAACAATTAACAGTAATCGCAGCGGAAAACCATAATATAAACACTAACTATAAAGGACGGTGTTACACGTCGTTAGCCACCCACGTGGCTAACAAGGCTAATTCGTACAAGTTGTATCGGTCTGATGGACACAGACTCCCGAGCATTAGTTACAAACGTTCATATACTTCCAAACCATACTATACCGAATGTAATGTACAAAATCACCATTCTATAATTCCATTAAAACATATAGCCACGAGTGCACAGGCGCAACTCGGGTTCACTATCCAAAATTAACAAAAGTATTTCTTTTCACACCAAAGCTAAAGCGACTCCGCTTCTTCGATCCTCATCCTGAAAATAAAATATGGTGCCCAAAAGGGCTCAACAACCCTTGGCTGGTTTGATTAACGTGCAGCCCGTCAGCTACCTGGATGCATGCAACTAATTCTCATAATAACATGGGGTTCATTTTAACAAACAACATTACATAAATAATCAACATCATTGCAGAAACAATAACATACACACACCATAATTAGGAACGAATCGCTTGAGGAAACGAACCAAATAAAAGTTAGCCAAATTGAGTGAGCCTATTGAATGTTTTCATTCTCAGGCTAAGCCCGATACATAACTTGTTACCGTTCGGTTTGTTGAATGTTTAACTTACCCCAAGATGTGTTGGATGTAGTGATCCAAACACACCGTACACAAAGTCCTCCTAGCCCCGAACATAAGTCAAGGTAGGAAAGCCATTAATTAGACTCGAGGGAGATTGTAATCCCAGAAGGAAAAACAATCAAAACATGGAGAGAGTCGAATCTGATCCAGATAACGACACCCGAACATACATGCGTGACCAGACACCCAGATTCCTCACCCCCCGGTTATACACTTGTTAGAAGTTCCATGTATGGAATTTAATAAATCGTTTCAAACGGTAAGTGTTCAAGCCCAGTTAGTCACACAAGGAAATAAGGCATATTAGAACAATACAACTCATAATTAACACATGGATAGCTGTAGTTAGAATGTTCCGTAAGTTGGGACGTTGAAAACCGTATACCGTTCTATTACGGAATCCTAACGTTGGTTAGCTAA
Organism: Limonium bicolor; assembly: GCA_023374045.1. Lineage (NCBI taxonomy): Eukaryota > Viridiplantae > Streptophyta > Magnoliopsida > Caryophyllales > Plumbaginaceae > Limonium > Limonium bicolor. Next base: position 219,587,747 of record CM041781.1, read on the forward strand.
CGGGTTAGCACGTATTCAAGTTTAGACGGTAATGGGACTTACACGCCAACTGTAAACTCTTTTCATGCTTTTAATCTTATAAGGTGTAACATCTAGAAAACAAACAAACACACAAGCCGGTGTAAACCGGTAGCAAACAGACTGCAAGAAAACCATACCTTGGTCCCTGCTGCATTCATTGACCACCGAATGCAGCTCCCATACATAATTAGTCATGTCGGTTAATTATCATATTTGACTTCCGATTAACTAATTACATTACATAATTTTATTATATGCTTTCACATTTAAACTTACACTTGATCACCCTCCTTACTCTCACTAGGGTTTACTACTAATGCCACATTTTTTTTTTTTTTTTATAAGGTCTGACTGACCCTACCAAGGTCGGTCCCAAGGCCGGTCAAAGTCAGTGAGTTACAGGTTTAAAAAATTCAGCTCGACTGACCTTGCCAAGGTCGGTCCTAAGGTCGGTCTAAGTCAGTACACTCCAGCGTTTGAAAATTTCAACCCGACCGAGGTCCTAAGGTCGGTCTAAGTCAGTAGACATCTGTGTTGGGTAATTTCATCCCGACCGACCCAGCCAAGGTCGGTCCCTTGGGTCGGTCAGAAGTAGACCCATTTTTTAAAGTGTATATTTCACTCCAATCCTTTCCACAAGTGTCCTAGCATGTGTTACCATCATTTTGGCACTTTAAAACTCTCTTAAATCATCCACCAAACTCATTGATTAACCCACTTCTAAATTCCTTAAACACTTAGTCAAATTCTTACTAAATTCCTAACACTTAAACTTAGTTTCTTACACTTCCAACATATAAACCTTTGCCTACAACTTTAACTAATCAAAGTGTTCTTCACAACCACTTTAATGTCACCCAAAGCATTATCCATCAAGTTCATCTCCTTTACTCAAACTTCTCAAGGTTATATCCTCTAGTTCATTCCTAAGTCATTGCAAGACATAGTACCTCATTTACTACCAAAATTTGCACAAGTCTTAACTCATCTCATTCCATGATATTGGTGTGTCTAACTCACCCATTTGATTTCTTAATCCTTCAGGACAATTCCTAGGTCATTCTAATCCTCAAGAACACCTTAACTTATCAACTTCCACCAATTTAACCCTTAACGATTCCTAGTACAACCTAGGTCATAACAACTCATTAGAACACTTAAACTCTTAGTTTCTCAACCAAACTTTGACATAGCTTCCCTAGTACATTCTTACACCCTAACACTTAGTTTTTTCATCCTTGAACAACCAAAGACATTAAAATCTTCAATAGATGTTCTTTACACACAAAATACACCCAAACTACACCAATTCACAATATAGTGCATATACATTAATTGCTTGGCACTTAGGCCCTTAAATGACATGGCTATTAGGCCCTTAAATGACTTAAATTAACCACTGAATTTCCAAAATATATAGCTTTTAACCTGCAAATACACACATTAATCTCATATGGTCTTATAATTTACCTCACGGTTATTTTACTAACTCATTTTTGTTTAGCTCTTTAAGTTGTTTATAAAACAATGCAAACTTAATTTCATAAAGTACTAAACTACATAAGGATAGATCATTTACCTTTTCCTCTTCAAGTTTTTTCACTTTCTTTTCCCCTTGTTTTCTGGATTGAAAATTGGCCAAGAGTCTGTTCACTTGCTAATTTTCTAATCAATGTACAATTAAGGGTAATGAGTATTAAGTATTATACCTAAACTCATGGAAAAAACTCTAGGTTACAAGGAGTGCTTTAATACACTAGAATTGATGATTACCTTTGGAATATGAAAAGAGCTGGATAAGGAAACAAGGTAAGACTCCTTCTAGTCCTTTGGAGATTGAATTAAGCTAGTAAAATGAGCAAGACAAGGTATCACAAACGGTGATTTTTGGCCATGTACAAAAATGGAAGGAAACATGATTTTTCTTTGGCTTTACTTACCTTGAATCAAAGGAGAGTAGTAAGGTCCAAGAATATGAGCTTTTTCCCCTTCAATGGAGATTCTTCATGGAATCAAACTTGAGCTTTTGAAGTTTTTTAAAAAAGGAATTGAAGGCCTTGATCTAACTGGCATAAATATACTCTAAGATTTTGATTTGGAGCTTGAAGTTAGATTTGGCAAGAGATTGAAGATGAAGAAGTGAGGTGCTGTAGCATGGATGGTTTTGACTTGGGAGAATGAAGAAGAAGACGGTGGATAAGGAGGGAAATGAAGAGAAGTGAGGAGAGAGGTAGATTTTGTAAGATATTTAACATGTAAAGGTAATAGTCTTTTACTTACTTCACTCTTCTTCTTTTAATTGGCTGGAAAATGAAGACGGTGGATAAAGATGACTCACCATCTTTAATAACCAGCCCCTTTCCTTACTTAGGATAATTATGGTTTAGTTTGACCATTTAACTAATCAAAGTTGACTTAAAGCTTAATTGAGCACTATTTGGTTACTATTCATAATTAGTGCACAAATTTGTGAAAATTTTGGTTTCTCATTGATTTAGGCTTCCTAATATGATACTAAATAGTACACATGTTGACTAAGGTATAATGTTGGGCATTTAGCCACTCAAAACCCATTTCTAGGATAATTTTTCAAAAATGTGCTTTAAGCACTTAACGCACTTAACGAAAAATCGCAGCGGAATAAAAACTAAACAATAACTAAACGTTCGGGTTTTACAACGCCGTAACCACCCAGTGTTACAAGGCAGAATAAATATAAATGTATCGGTCTGATGATCAGACTCCCGAGCATAGAACTAATAACCATATATACTAATAACATACCGAGTATTTACTTACAACCATCACTGTAAACCGTCACTGTAGTGTAAAGTACTCCCAAATATAACGCCACGGGAGCACAAGCGCATCCCGGGCCCAACACCCAAAATGATCAAAGTTATTCATAATCCTAGATCTAGAGCCACTCTGCTTCTTCGATCCTCATCCTGCAAATAAATATGGAGCCCCCGAGGGGGTCAGCAACCCTTGGCTGGTATGGTTAACGCGCAGCCCATCGGCTACCGGGATACGCGCAACTAATTGTCATGATAACATGGCATTGATTTTACACAAACAACAACATATATAACCGAGCAAGAAATACTGCTTAGCACAACAACACACATAACATTACAAGAACGGTACACTTTAGGTACCATCCCAACATAGTCAGATCACATAGGAGCCTAGAGATTGTTGCCAAACTCATGTTAAGCTCTTTACACAAACTCATTACCGCTCTGTTAATCGAACGAGTAACTTAACTCACAGGCGGATCTGATATTGTGACCCGAACACACCACACAAACACATGTTCCCACTAAACCGATCATAAGTCAGAATAGGTAAGCTTTGGAGGAAGCTGACGGGAGATCGAACGCCAAATGAAGGAGGACAATCTTAACATTTAAGAGTCGAATCTGATACAGATATCTACTCTTATACTTACACGTGTGACCGGACAACCGGATTCCTCACTCCCCAGTTAGCACTCGTTAGAAGTTCAACAGTGGAACTTAACAAACAATTCACAACAAGTGGTAAGTCATGTTAGACACATACAAGGGAAATGAGTCACGTCATATCATCACAATAATATAAACAACTGTAAACTCGTTACATGATTTAATCTTACAAGGTCATAAACACACAGAAAAACAAGCAACACACAAGCCGGTGTAAACCGGTAGGCAACAGACTGCAAGAAAACCATACCGTACACCTGGAGATTGGCTAGCTCTTAAAACGATGCTCGCTCAATCCGTCGAACACCTCCGACTATCTAGATCCTATAACATAGTAGCCGGGTAGGTTAACAACTTAGTTATCTCCTAAACATTCTGTTACCATACGTAACTCTCTTAATTAAACTTCCAACTATATACACATGCGTATATTTATATATAAGTCCTCACAAGTCTTAATATATATATTTTTTTATAGCATTTCTCTTAATTTTGGTTTACCAACTATATACACATATGTATATAAATATATATAAATATGGATATATTTAACATAACATGGCTACACACATATATACTCAGTTTAGTGCAAATACCTAAGTATATATGTATATTTAATATTAATTGAGATTTGTTTGATTTGTCATGTTTAAACAAGGAAACTTGTATATATTTTTGTTCATATTAGTACAACCGAAACCCAACTTCATAACATTTCGCATTACAGTTCCTCTTACACAACTGACTACCTCTTTATTCCTTACTATCTTACATTAACCTATCCCAATATTACCAACTCATCAACCGTCACTAAAATGCATATTAGCACTGGAAGCCTATGATTAATAATCAACACTTGAAGTTTGTCCCTCCCTCTATTTAGTCTCATTTTCAATCGCCTTCACACATGCAGAAACCACTAAATAGGAATCATTTCCATGTTTCCAATTTAAACATAACCGCTCCCCTTACTAACTTTATTAGGTTATAACTTAAACTTTTACTCCCATTTACTTTAGTAAAACCTTAATTTGTCAGATTAACCTTAAAATGGACTTAATTTTGAAACCATTACGCAACCAGATCCATGTCAGAAACTGCACGTTATTTTCAAAACACTAGTCCACCGAGTATCACACATTAAAACTAAACCATTGAGATTGTAGGTTACACTTAACCTCATTTGTATGTACTTATTAAGTTATTTATTTACCACCCATCCATTTAAACCAACTCAACTTGACTCAGCTATTTTAATTTTTTTTTTTACCATTCCAATTCCAATCTTGACCAGTTTCCAAATTTTGAATTTCTATTTAATTTCCAATTGACCGACTAGCCAGACTCAGAAGCTCCAATAACATATTCCAGATTTCCAAATTGCCCTTAACTTTTTCAGAAATTACAAAATCGACCCAAACTTTTCTAATTCACTTTTTACTCCAGAATTTTGTCATAATTTACAATTCTGCCACAATTCAAATCCAGAAACCCTAATCTAATTTGAACTCTAATTCCAGATTTCAAAATCTAATTTTAAATTTCTTCTAAATCAAATCCAAATTCCAGAAACCGTAGTCTATTAACCGTAAACCCTAATTAAAATTTTTTTTGTTTACCCCCAAATCGATTTTAGCGTTTAATCTTCACAACATAATAACGACATAATACCAGATTTAATGTCCTTTTACAGGAACTTATTCACGGTTTGTAGATCTGTTCTTCAAAATTGAAAATTAGATATCCCCATCACATACCACCGCATAACCGCACAACAGAAAAATTCGAAACCATTAGCGATATTCAAACCGCACAAACTAGCCAGAATTTTTACAACCGTTCGGATAACAAATTGACGACTAAACATCGAGAAACAGAGAGCACAAGTTCCTAATTTTTCCTAAGTTTTCGGTCTTGAATGCAACTTAAAATCGAAGGGAAGAACGAGAAAACGAAATTAAAATCTGGTGATGTACACCTTCGATTCCCAGGAGTGATAGCTCCAATTTTCGGCTCCAAACGTGACTGGTTGTGGCTTCTCCTTCCGATTCAGCCCGCCGCTTGCCCCCCTCCCATATCACCGAAGTTGGTCGTTCGTTCACAGAAGAGAGGCGTGAGCATGTTCCGTGTTCTTCGCCAGTTGGGGTTGCAATTCGAGAAGGAAATGGAAGAGAGTTGCGGCGTGTGTGTTTTGTTTCCAGTTTAGGGTTGAAATTTTACCGTGGGAAGAAGGAGAATAGAGAAGAATCGAGAGAGGGGCTGGAGTTGAATGTTTCTATCGCCAGAAGTTAGGGTTGCTTGTTACTGGCGTGAATACAAAACTGAAGGTGGGCTGCTAGTTCATTACCGTGAATGAAGAAGGATTGGGTTGGGCTATTTTTTTTCTTTTTTTGTTTTGGGTAGATAAACTACCGAGAGTGAAGGGATACTGGGCCGGCCCAGTCACTTGGCTGGTCGGCCCAATTTTTTTTTTACAATGTTACTTATAATGTCGTTTCTAGCTCGCTTTAAGCCCGTTTTTTTTATGCCGCCTGAAACACGATGTCCCGTTTAACGAGATGAACCATTTTATGATTCCAAATTCATATTTTCAAACAATAACAATTATTGTTATTTATAAATTTAATTAATTATCATTTAATTCCTAATTAGTTTGCGTTTCGCCATTTTTTGGCGAAAACGCAACGTCTTTTATTCCGACTGCTTAAATAATTTTCGAATGCCTCTAAAATTACCCAAATAATATTATAAGGTGTCCACGACCTCGTTTTCGCTTCTAAAATATTCATGACACGTTTTTCAAGGTAAAACGATAAGTTTTATTTTCATTTATATATATTTTTTAAACCTCCAGTGTCGTTTTAGGTTTCGTTTATGTTTCCTAACGACTTTTAGGGTTTAATTAAATATTATATTATTCCCTTTTTCTGTTTTAAGGGTATTTAATTCCTTAATCTCTAATTAATTACTTTTATTTAATTAATTCATGATTAATTAAAGTAATTAAGGTTTGAGATATTTCATTGGGTCCTATTCAAGGTTATCATAAGTCTAGGGCAAGTTTTTGCTTAAATTGTCTTTATGGTGTTTTATTGTGTTTTCTATGGTTTAAATTGTTTACTAATGTTTCTAAGACACTTTTTTGCCTCATTATACCATATTTTAACATTTAATTACCATATCTAGGTTTAGGTTATTTCAATTACTCAAATAACAAAGGTAAAAACTAAACATAATCTTGTAACGGGCCGGCCTACCCATCACAGTAGACAACGCCATTGACCAGCATTGATATTGTATTTTTTACGCAAGGATAACATAGAAAATGAGAAATAATTGCGTCAAAATTAAGGGAATTTCTCGTAGTGTGTGTTTGTCATTAATTGTTTGACCAACCATGCTTAGATTTTACCAACTTCTTTGTATGTGCTCAAATTATTCAACTATAGTCTCAAAATTGATCCAATGTGTTTTAGGATATTGAATGAAACACCCCTAAAACAATTAAACACATAAAAATCATAAACACGAGAAGATTATCTAGGAATAACATGTTACATAATTCGGGCATATGATAACGCATGACAAATTAAATTTAGTGCGGGCATATACATGTCCGAAAATATGACAACGTTGCATATTAATACGGTCACGTACTTATATATGTACGTTTATAAAATACATATACGTAACGTTACAACGTCGTATATAATAAATAGTAACGTCGCATAGTTATATATAACTAAAACGCGACAAAATAAAAGGGACGTATATCTATATCTATATATACATATACATATCTATAACTAATAACGTAACAAAATAAAGTAGTCGCGTATGAAACAAAAAACGCGACATATTATATAGTCGCACATGTATACAAATGGGCATGCATATATAGCTGTTACAAAAAGAAAGAGCAAGTGCGCTCCCGCCAGGGTTCGAACCCGGTACCTCTCGTACCCCTCCTGAACGCTTTAACCGGATGAGCTATGCTCGAATTCGGTATCAAATACCGACCTAATTACACTAGTAGTTCGACTACTACTGTAACTACTTAAAAAAAGAGATTGAACAATGAACCAATCAGATTTCCCTTGTGCCACTTATTCCCTTGCTTCTTCCTCGTATTGCACCTGTTCGAACATAAAAAAACGGTGCAGGGCATGAATTTTTGCAAGTCAGTCAAGGCCACTCTTTTACTCACTCATCGATCTTCTAATCTCCCCCCTGTCTCTGTAGTGCCATCTGACTCAATAGGAGCATAAGAGAGCAACAGACATGGGCATCATTCCCACACCATTGCCTCGTAATTCTCTTTATCTATTTTCTGTAGTATCGTGAATCAAGAAAACAATCACCACAGTCCACCATACTCCCACGTTGATTCTAATATGGATATACAAATAACCAGAATCTACTGAAACCCCATTACTAATGTGGTGCCATCTTGAGCTCTGTAAAAGTAGTCAAAGGGAAATGATTGTGCGTCAGAATTGGTCCTTGCAAACTCCCACGCCACTACCTTGTAATTGCAACCACTAACTGCCTTACTAGTCATCATACTCACCCTTCTTCCTTCTCCTTACTCGCAAGCGCCCGTCTCTGCGTGTGTAGAAAACTAGCCAGATAGATGAATTGTCTCTGATGTGCTAATCCCATGCGTGAAGGTAAGTCCATGGCACTCCTGAATCTTCCCTAGCTTGTGGTTTCAGTTCGAAAAGAAAAAAAAAACTGTCACATTACCCTCCTATCTTTCTTTGTTGATCAGTGAGCTCCAAACTCCTGTTCTCGCCCTTTTCTGCCTGATCGATCTGGCTCAAACTCTTGGTAAGTCTGGATCAAAGCAGTCCAGGAGACCAACGGGTAAAAAAAACTGTAACAAAGTACACTCCCTCTGTTTGGTTTTGCCCGAGAGTTCATGCATCAGCCTCTCTAACTTCCTTCCTGTCTCACACCAGGACCATGCAAGCTAGCTTAGAGTAAGGCGCTGGAAATTCTGAAACTTGCTACTCTCCTCTCGAAAGAAAAACAGACAGGAAACCCCTTTATAAACAACAACATTTTTGGTCTGAACTCCAGTTCAAGGTGAGCTCAACCCGACAGTCATTTTCAGATTTTTACAACTTTTGTCTTCTGCACACTAAACTTCTAGAGGCGATATAAGTGTTATGATGGCTTACTAATGAACCTAAAACAATACTAAAATCCTTCACCCACTTGGTAGACACCTGAGGAGGTCGAAGAAATAAACACAAAAAAAAAACAGTTGTGTAGGAACTTAAAAAAATTCGCTTCTGTAACATTGGGTTCCAGAAGGCATGTGAGGGTTGTATTGGGGGGATGATTGGGTTGTTCTAAAGTGGAAACTATATTAAGCTATTTGACTAGTTGGCTGGACAACCTCGGGAAAACCAGTCAACCTATTGAAACAGAAGTAAGTAATAGAAGTAGTGCAAGGGTTGGTTATCAGTTTCTGAGATTTTTGGGTTCTGTCTACTAAATGTCAAGAAGTGATATAGATGTAGTGTTAGTTTAATAATGGACTTAAGGTAAAGATAAAACCATTACTAACCTGGTAGACGTGTGAGAATATTGAGGAAGCAAAATGAGAAAGAAAACAAATGTGCAGAAGCTTAGTCCAGTCTCCTACAAATTCTTTTCGATTCTGTTTTCTGTGTAAGTACTTTTAGAGGTGTATTCCTTGTTGCTTTGGGTTTGTTCTTAAGTTAAAACCCTGATAAGACGTTAACTAAGTGGGTACTAGGAGGAGTTGTAAATAAGTTTAGAAAACAGACAGAGAACAAAATAAGAGAAAGTATCCGTTTATGATTTTAGTTTCAGTTCCAGAAGTTTTGTGTTCTGTATAACTCTGTTACAGAGTGAATAAGATAGTTGTAATGGTTTGTTCAAGAGCTTAAAACTGTACTAAACCACATAAATGGGTCACTAAACAAGTTGGGAAGATAGGAGATAGGTTTGATAGCAGAAATAAAGCAACTGAAAAGGAAAATGCATCAGTACAGTTTTCAGTTTTTTCTATTTTCCATCCAGTTAGCATTTGGATGTTGCTTTTTATGTGGCTTTAACAATGTTGTTTTGGGGTTCAAGCTATATTAAAACACATAACAAGGAGGCCAAACAGCTTGGGAGAAGTGAAAGGCAGATTAAAGAACAGAATAAAACAATATCAGTTTCATGTTTCGGTTGATTTAGTTTCTGAAAACTCTTATTTCAGTAGGAGTGGTTTTCTGTAACCTTAACTTAGTGTCTGGGGTTGTTTAGAGTTAAAGCTATAATTAAATACATAAATAGGTAGTCAAACAAGATGGGGAAACTGGGAATCCCAAAACCGTGAGCAGACAGAGTGATAGAAAAAAGGAGGAATTAGCAGTTATGTTTCAGTCTCAGTCCTTGATGTGTCACAGATGTTGACCAGGTTGCTGTGGGTTTAGATTTGTGCTAGGATACTTAACTAACTAGGTGAGTACTGTGGGACAGGTTGAAAGACATATTAGATACTAAACAGAAAATCAACAACCAGAAAAGAACTGCATCAGTTCATGATTTAAGTTTTCAGATTTCTGTTTTCCTGCGTAAAGAACTTTCAGGGATGTGGTCTATGTCAATTTGGGTCTGTTTGAACTTAAAGAAAAAAAACAACCACACACTAAACTACGTGAGTTGGTAATGAGGGAAAGTGTAAAGCCAATATGTGAACAAAAAAAATAGAAGAGAAGTTATCAGATTCTTGTGTTTTCAGTTTACAGGTTCTGTGTAAAGAATTTCTCAGAGTTGTGTTCCTTGTTGTTTTGGGCTTGTCTTGAGGTTGAGTCTTGACTAAGAAGCAGCTTAGTAACTAGACAATCAAGGGGAAATTAAATGGGAGAGCAGAAAGAAGCTATAGTAGATATCAGTTTTACATTTTCAGTTTTCCAGTTTTCTTTTGAGAACTTAGGTTCTGTATGATTCTGTTACAGAGAGCTATAAAAGGTTGTGTTGAGTGGTTAATGAGCCTAAAACATTTATAATGCACTCAAATAAATTTATAAACACTTTAGGAAAGATAGAAATTGAAGTAACCAGAGAAGAAGAAGGAATGAAGGAGAAGTATACAGGTTTTGTTTTCAGATTCCTGCAGTTGTTGTTTCAGTAACACTGGCAATACTGTTTTGGTTCAGTAATGAGCTTAAAAACTTGACTAAACAGATAACTAAGTGACTACACAATTAAGAGAAACTAGAAACTTAACTTCGTGAATAACCAGAAAGAAATCTAGGAGAAATTATCAGGAACATGTTTCAGTTTCATGATTTCAGTGTATCAGGTTTTGCCTCTGTATAATGAAGTTTCAGTAGTGTTCTCAATGTTGTCCTAGGTTTGTTTTGGATTCAAACTCTTACTAAACAACTTAACTAGGTGGGTAAACAACTTGGGGAGAAGTTAGAAGTCACATTAATGGATAAAAAGAAGGATGGAAGAGAAGATACAGTTCTGGTGATTTCAGTTTTCTATTGTATCAGTTTCTGTGCACAGATGTTCCAGAGGTGTTATCCATATTGTTTGGGTTAGTTTTAAGTTTACAAACCTTGATAAGAAACTAAACCAAGTGGGTAAATACCTAGTGGGGGATTAGAAGCCAGTTAAGAGAATTAAAACTGAAGTTCAATGAAGTGGAATGCGGGGTTGTGTGTACCAGCTTTGTCTTCTATAACTTGAGTTCTGTAAACACGAATTTGAGATGGGATATAAGTGTTGTATTGAAATATGAATGAACCTGGAACACTCCTAATACACTTAAGTAAAGTTATAAACACTTTGGGGGAAAGCTGGAAATTAGATTAATGAACAGCAAGAAAGATAAAAGAGAAGATACCCAAACTTATGTCTTTCAAGTTTTGTAGTCCTTCTAGCTTCAGTATAAGAACAAACCAGTGGGATTTATAGTGTGGTGTGGAGCGTTTTTGGAGTTTTATCTGCTGCTGGAACACTTAACTAAGTGTGGAAATATGTGGGGAGGTAATTGAAGACAGATTGAAAACCTTAGCAAGGGATTTAAGACGAAGCACCAAGCTCTAGTGCTGCAGTTTTCTGCAGCCTTTGGGTTTCTATAAAATGAAATTCTAAAAGTGTTAACAGCTGGGTCTTAGGTTAGTCTTGAAGTTTAAACCCTTGATAACACACCTAGCTAGGGGAGTAAACAACCTGGAGGAAATTATAAGTCAAATTAACCAACTAAAGGCAAGAGTCAAGAAGAGGTATATAGTGTGTCTTCAGAACTTTGCAACTGTTGTCTCAGTATAACTATGATACAGATGGTTTAAGAGGGTTATGTTGGTTAATGATAAACTCAACGCAGTGCTAATACAGTTATCTAAGTTGGCATAATCATTTGGGCAGATTAGAAGACAGTTTACAACAAGAAAAAAAGACCAAACAAACAGAGGCTGTTTTCAGATTTTTGGTGGCTAGTTGCTTCTGTGTAACTGAATTACAGAAATGTTATGTGTTGTGCTGGCTTGTTAATGAACTTAAAACCAAACTAAAGCACTTAATTAGGTTTGGCTATACTTGGGAAGGATAGGAAATCAATTTAATATATTAAAAGAGATGATGGAAAAGAAGTATGTACGGACTGCTGTTTCGGTTTACTGAAACCGTGGCTTCTATAAAATGAAGTTCCAGGGGTGTTAACTGGGTTGTTTTGGTCTAACCATGAGTTTAGAGCATGGCTAACATGCTTAGGTAGAGAGGGATTCACGCGGGGGAGATTAAACGTCCAGTTTTGATAACTAAAATTCGGAGTATAATGGAGATATATACAGGTTGTGTGTGCAAACGATTTATTTGATATATTAAAAACTAAGAAATAATCCTAGAAGATAACAATTCAATAGACCGTCGGGTTGCAAAAATCCCGGTCACAGTAGTTTAGCAATTATGAAGCGACCAGGTATCAATCCACGGGACTTGAAGTAAATAAGCCTAGCCTTAGGCAATGGGTAAATAAAGAGGGGTTTGTTTTGGTTTTGGGGTTTAAATAGATGACAAGAAAATAAATAGCAGATAAATTAAAGTGATAGATAGGGAGTGAGAACGGTACTCTAGGTTCAGGGAGTTGTTTCACTAGCTAGGTTCTGCATATTCCACTACTTAAATGGAGACTTGGATCGGCTTGTAATTCTCAATTATCTATTCTGTATTAAGTCCTAATTCCAGATAGCTCATCTAGACAGGGCACGTAGTTCTAGTCTAGACTTAGCAAGTATATCTAGATGCTTTTATTGCACAAAATTACTAGTCTGGTTTGGTCCGGACTAAAGCTCCTAGTGGCTAATGTAATCTATCCGATTGCAATTATCACAGGTAACAGGTTAATAGGATCATCAATGCTAATCACCTTATCTGATCATAACATGATTCGACGGCTTATAATAAATTCATGACGTTTATTAAAAGCACTTAAAAAGCATTAACCTGAACAATCCAAATAGTCTTAATAAAGCAGTAAAATAATGCAGAGTTCAACTAATTACAACATCCCTTTCCCTAGAGTATATCCTCTTAGCTAGTCATAGCAATTGAAAACATAAATAAGAGAGAGTTGAGAGAAATCATCTGTTACGAAGATCCTCTCGCTTGCTCCGCCCTTTGTCCTTGCGCTATGCTGGCTTGGAGGTTGGATTTGGTGACAATGGAGTGAATTTGGTGAAATGGAGTGAAAGTGGAAATTTTGGGCAAGTTTGTGAGACGTCCGAATGGGGTGGGTCGGACTCAAATCCGGACGTGAGATTTTATGTGGCGTGTGTGTACAGTCTTGTGTGTAATTTTTGTGTGGAGAAATTGGAATGAAAACGTGTTTGATATGATGTGTGTTTGTGTTTGAGTATATGTATGGAGATGGAGTACGGGGGAGTTATTGTGTGAATGGCCAGATGATGGATGGAATGAGAGATGGAGGAGGATGAAGAGAGGTGTAGACGAGTGTCTGGTGCGAATTGAAATGAAGGCTAGGGAAGGGTTTAAATAGGCTTAGCAGTAAACATAGGTTAGTGGTGAGTTGGGTAGGAGATTGATTGAGCATGGACATAGTTTTAATTCACACGGAGTATGGGCGTAATCGGCTGATAATTGCGCAGAAAGCATAATTATTAGCGCGATGATTTTTATTTTTTCAATTTTGTGTGACGTCCGCGTTTGAGTCCGCATACGGACAGGGGTGTCCTGACGAGATCTACACGCGTCTGCATTTCTGTCCGTGTGCGGACATGACTGTCCTAACGAGATTTACTCCTGTCCGCGTTGGTGTCCGCGTTGCGGACATGACTGTCCTGACGAGATCTGTAAGCGTCCGCATGGGCGTCCGTGTTGCGGACATGGAACAGAAGGGACTGTCCGCGTTTCTGTCCGCGTATTAGGACAGGTTTAAAGGCAAATTCGATCTGGAGCTGTCCACTTCTCTATCCGTGTCTTCCCATCCAGACTCATATCCGGACATGTGTAAATTTTTCTTTTTTTGTTCCAAAAGCTCTTAACTCCTTCCTAATCACGTCCTATGCCAAAATAACATGAAAACAAGAAGGTAAATGCATAAATCTAAGTAAAAGACTATGGAAACAAGGGTTCAAAGCACTCAAAAGATAGATCAATAATCAGTGCATCAGTGTGGTTCTAGATTCTGTTGTACTTTCTGTATTGTCTAAGTGAGTTCCAAGGTTGCTAGCGGGGCTGTACTGGATTGGTTATGAATATAAGACTAAGATGCCTAGCTAAGAGGGGACACATTCTAGACAGGTTAAAATCCACCTTGGGGGAATTAAAATCAAATAGGTTAAACTTGTCATATGTTTGGTGCTAAAAAATACACTAAAACAATAACTAGAGGGAGTACTTAGTTAACTTGTATAACGACGATGTAAACGTCCTACGAGGTAAATAAAGGTCTAAGGTGAGTACTTGGGAAGTTCTAAGGGCTAGAATAAATTGTACATTCAATAACCCACCTAGGGAATAATACCCGATGTAAATGAGATAAACTAGAAAAGTGTCGTCACATGAAAGCATTAACTGCCACATTATTTTAATTAACGTTAGGGCCGTAACGAACGTCAACCGTGACCCCGTGTGTGAGACGACACTTGCTTCTGAATAAGGTATGGATATGTGTGGTCCGTATGTTACCGTGTTACACGGCTTGTTTGTTGTGTGCCTTGTGTGAAAATGACCATAAGATTTAAGCATGAAATTGGATTGCTTGCTTATCTTGCTTATATGATTGCTATAACATTGTTGCATATTATTTGCGTGCACACAGTAGTTTAGTCCCTTACTCGTTTTTGTAACTTGAGATGAAACACGACGAACTACGCAAACAAAACAAAGATACTATATAAAGGGTGAAATACCCCAAACCTTAATATATTAATGAATTATCTAATTATGATATACTAAGGCTAGAACGTGCCTTAGAAACATTAGAATAAGTGTTGAACAACAATTTACACCAAAACATGCTTTAGCAACGATTAGAGCAAAAGAGGTTTTAAAGAGTATAAATAAATTAGGGAACTACCAATAAGTTCCCAAGAGATTTAAAATGTGAAATACCTCTAAGATTAGTAATACGCATTAAACGAAATTAGCGTTTAAACTGGAAACGCACCTTAGAGCACAAAAATGTGCTTTAAAAGAAAATGTGCTTTAAAGGAAAATGTGCCTTAAGCATTTATACATGGAACTAAATGGCTAGTGAGCATAAATACCAATAAGGAATAAGGGTACAACAATTAAATGGTAATATGAGCCATAGCGTATACACACATATTAAGTATACAAGTCCACACAAAAACTGGTACTAAACTAACGAAAGTCAAGGTGAAACCACCAAACAACTTGGTTTAAATTGGAATTAGCAACATGCTATTTCATGAAAAAAGTTTCTAAAGGTTATAAATGTACTAAGAACACATATAAACTATCCAAAACAAATTGCAAAATCAATGTGAACCCGGAAGCACATAAAATGTGTTTTAAGGCATTTTTGGCATTGTAACATACCTATCACATGGTATAAGTCATTAGGAACGAGTTTAATGTATCAAATATTACATAAACACATTAGAGAAACAAAAATATTCAGGTCAAATAAGGCATATGCTGGCCGACCTCAATGGTGAGTCACCATGTCCAAAATACTTTATTTTTCTACTATTTCAACAACCAAGACTTATTTGAATTGCCATATCATCTTGTCCCCTTAGTGGATCATTATTGAGACTTTTACCTGTCAAATGAGAGCTCCCAAATTCGTAGCTCATCCTCTCTTTGAAGAAACAACACAAAACAAGTGCAATGTTCTTAGTTTTGAACCTTAAAGAACACCTCTCCTTGTAGAAATCATAACTTTCTCGTCCTAGCTCCAAATCACAAGCTTGATAGCTCGTTGGAATCCTCTCTTCAAGGGATTTACAACCATAGGTCATGAGCCCCCAGATTCTCAGGAAAAACCACAAAGAAGTGCCTTTGATTCTCGAGGTAAAACATTGCCTTCTTGAAAACTTCTTGTTCTTTGGTTTTTGTTACAGCCGATTGGCATGGGATACTAACCCATCTTATTCTTCATCTTATTGTATAATTTTGGAGCCAATTTCTCTAGCAAATTGCTGTCAAAATTTCTAAGGAAATCAAGCTTAAATATTAAGCTAATGGTTAATATACAAGGTAAATCCTACAACTACCTATTTCAAGGTTCTAAATATTGATCTATATATGATCTAATCTATTGTGTACTTTGTTTATTATGGCCGTTTTTGTTAGGTGTTAGATTTAATTTTTAGCACCTAAAATGTTAATATTTTGTAAATCTAAAATTAGATTTATACTCCTTATGATATAAGCTACAATATAAGCTATCATAATATACAAGAAAAATTCATATACTATGAATCTCAATATGGCCGAAAATTAAGGGATTATTAATGAGTTAGAAAAATTATCTAACTTAGTTAAATTAATGGAATTAGTATAATTAAGAGTAATATGTAAAATTTGAGGAGTTTTGGTTACATAATATTAAGGCCGAAAATATATATGAGTCAATATGTATTTTTCAGAGTTTAAGTGATGGGAAAATAATTGTAGAATTAAGTTTACAATTTATAAAGAGTTTATAAGTGTTATAAGGAATTTATAAGGTTTTTGGTATATTTAAAGTTAATAAAAGGTAGTATATATATACTACAACATTGGATAATTAAATCTGGTGATTTAAAGATGTTTAAAATGATTTTTGATGTTCAAAAATTTGTAGGAAAATTAGTTACGAAAATTAGAAATTAATTAGAGTTAATTTGGTTAATAAATGAGTTAGGATAAAAGAAAAGACCACAAGGGTAAAATGGTAATTTCCCTGGTCAAACCTGGTCAAATGTGGTCAAACTTGGTCAATGACAGTTTGTAAAATGTTTAGAGAAGCTAAAATAAAATTTGTAGCAAAAGATTAGATATTAAAAGGATAAAGGAACGAAAAGTTAAGTTAAATTAACTATAGGGGTGTTATTGTAAATAATGGAAAGTTAAGGGGTTTGACCATAAATGACTGGTCAAACTTTGGTTTATTTTGGTAATTGACCAAAAGTATAAAGAAATTAATTAAGTAAGACTTTGGTGGAAATTAGAAATAAAAATAACAAGTTTAGAACTTATTAAGAGTAAAATGGAGATTAAGAGAAAACTATGGGTAAGTAATATAAATAACACATTTTTATGTGTTTAAGAAGGTTAAGGAAATTAAATAAAGAATTTAGAAACAAGTTGTAAAACAAACAGAGTTAAGACGGGTTTAAATGAGACCCGTATATAAATTAAGGTATACGAGGGGCATACCCGTAATTTAATAAGTATAGGAGAAAATTAATACTTAAAGTATTTTAATGAAAATACAAGTTATATTGGAAAAAGAAATAAATACGTATGATACGGACGGTGTATACAAAAAATTTTAGTGTACATGAATAGTACTCGTATACGTGAATAGTATACGTATACATGAATAGTAAATACGTATACATGAATAGTAAATATGTATACGTGAATAGTAAATACATATACATGAATAGAGAATACGTATACATGAATAGTACTACGTATATATGAATAGTCAAATACGAGACGTATACGAGAATAGTAAAATATATATACGTGAATAGTGAAATACGGTGAATAGTAAAATACGAGGCCGTATAAATGAATAGTAGAATACGGGACCGTATAAATGAATAGTGAAATACTGATGAATAGTGAAAAATATGAAAATCTAATACAAGGTCCATATGAGTCTAAAGTTACTAACTGTGCAACTAAATAACTGCTAACGACGTTGGTGTGTTAATGAATTGGAATGGAGCTCGAAAACGCTCCTAAATGAACGAACCCGTTTAACGGTATACTATTATACCCGGGTTAACCTAGGAAGAGGTTTAATAGAAAAGAGAACCGAACTAGTTCTAAGACACAGGGTACTAATACTAGTTCTGATTACATATCTAGATAAGTCAGAGGCGTTCGGCGGATTAGGCGAACGTGGGATTAAGAGCTAGCCAGTCTCCGGTGTACGCACTGGTGGAACGGAAGCCTTTAATGACGGTGGTTTAATCACGGCTTTAACAAAAACCGTAATTAATATGAAGGCCGGAGTTAATTAACGACTTTTATTGAATTAACCGTAAGCAATAATCGATCGGAGGTAGGCGCGCCTTTTTTAGGACGGACTTTAGATGACGGTTATCAGTGAAACCGTAATCTAAAGTCCCGTGTTGACGCGCGCTTTACGGTCAACGGACTTTAGATTACGGTTTACT
Organism: Limonium bicolor; assembly: GCA_023374045.1. NCBI lineage: Eukaryota > Viridiplantae > Streptophyta > Magnoliopsida > Caryophyllales > Plumbaginaceae > Limonium > Limonium bicolor. The sequence goes on from CM041781.1 coordinate 219,606,093, forward strand.
AATAACCGTCAGCTAAAGTCCGTCCTAAAAAAGGCGCGCCTACCTCCGACTGATGGTCAACGACATCGTTTTCACCTGACGCCAAATATTTCCCGTGTTATTTGATTTTTTCGACGCCGCGCGTAATCTTAATTATAGTTAACGACGTCGTTTATCAGTGTATTTTAGATTAAAAATAACTTTATATTAATGTGTTACATATGTTTGATCGAATAAGACTCATGGCTTAATGGCCGTGGGTACATGAGTCAACACCATCGATCTTGAGTTCGAAACCCAGCATAGGCCAAATAATTTTCGCGCTATTTTTTTTATTTCGTTACACTTTAGATTACGGTTCTTTAGGAACCGTCATTAAAGTGTGACTTTACATTACGGTTTTCATGTAAACCGTAATCTAAAGTCCTTTTAACTACAACATTTGCCCGTTTACTCTGCACACTGTACTTACAGTAACTCTTCTTTCGCGCTATCTTCCTCACTGAAATCGCCTCCTCTCTCCCGTCACCTTGCTAACGGCCATCGCCGCCGTCGCTCCCACCACCTTTGTCACTCCCATCGCCGCCGGTCACCACCCATCTACCACTGGTCTCACCGTCGACCTCTCTATCGCGTATTGGGTATGCGATCGATTGATTGTCGTTTTTTTCTAACTTTGTTCATATACATGCATTTCGATTGCAAGTTCTAACCTCGTTTCTATCGAATCCTGAGAGTGTAATGGCAAATGTTCTAACCTTGTTCATATATTTGTGCCCAGATTCACAGTTAATTGCAACCTAGTTCGTGGGCTGATTTCTACACTACTTGCCCACTTCGGTGCTTAGTAACGGTAATTTTGCAAAGCAAACTGTAAACTGCTGTATTTATTTATTCTTAGCATTTAGTATTACAATTAATAAATAATAGTGTAGTTTTAAAAATGCTACTACTTAAAACTGCCACAGGAAAGAAAGTAAGTTCAAGTATATTACCGATTCCTGAAAATAGCTCATTTTCAACTGCTCAATCTGCTATGCCAGATGCTCTCTGTTTGATTCACAATCTGTGACAGGAATCAACAATGCTATTGTTATAACCACCAGAAAGAATAAGATGAGTTTCGGTATTTTAATGGTTCTAGAATGACTAGTTTCAGTCCTTCAATCTGAAGTACTGCAGAGAAGGTCATAAATAAACTTCATATATAGTAGAATAAGATAAGTTTATGTATGTTACTAGTTCTAGATGGTGCGTGCAAATTTGACTTTGATAAAACTGATTTGGAGACGTTAGAAATATAGGGGAGATGCTGTCGATTTTTTTCCGCGGTTTAGCTAGCATTTAACCTTGATTTTTTGATGAATTCTAATGTTGTCGTTTTTCATTTATGCATCAGGACTACGACTTTATTTTGGCTTCCGACCTCAACCGTCTTAGCATCGGCTAATCGTCTACCAGAGGTAAGATTTACATATATACATATAATATTTGACAAACTACCAAACATAGTTATCCGCCCAAGATATACCTAATAGAGGTATATCTTCGGCAGTCCCTGTCGGGACTGTCCATGATTGTTAAATCTCACACCTAGGGTGTGAATGTGTTTTTAATTGTACTTTATTGATTATTTCAGCAGTATCTCTTTATTGTTCTTCGAATGCATATATTATTGATTAATATCATAATATCGTGCATTTGAAGAACTGTAGGGAGATGCTGCCGAAATTTTCAATAAATTACATATTAAAAACACGTTCACCGGTGGGATTTAATACTCATGGATGGATTTAGGTTGATAAGATACAAAAGTGTAAAGACTCTGCCACGGGTGACGGTATGAAATGGCTGCCTTCATATAAATAGCTAGAAGGAGATGGAACGTTCGTGGATTTACAGCGGAAATTTGGACGACAAGTTTTTAGAAGGAGTTGATAAGTTATGCACGGTGTTGGCGAACAATCTGAAACCTACAGACAAGGGATACATATTTTGTCCGTGTATCGACTGCCAAAACAATCTGAGATATCGCGGCGTTGAAACAATTAAGGAACATCTGATCCGCCGCGGTTTTACAAAAGATTTCCAAGACATAATCCGATGGCATGGTCAGAGTGCGTTCGATGTTATTAAGCCTGACGAAGGGGATAATGGTCAGGCAAACACAGAAACAGAACTTGGAGATGATACAGTTGCTGGTGATCCAGAAGACGTTACAGCGAACGTTGCCAGATTTCTGGGATGATGACATTGAGACTATGCTTGAAGATGTGGAACGACATTACTCTAACACGCCAGACAAGCATGAAAATTTGTTGGATTCATCCAAAACACCGTTGTACCCCGGGTGTGACCCTACAAAGTTAAGCAAGTTGAGTGTCGTCCTCAAGCTATTCAACTTGAAAGCGAAACATGGCTGGAGCGACGTAAGTTTCACTGACCTCCTGGAACTATTGAAATACGTTCTTCCGGTGGACAACGTTTTACCAACGACTACGTACTCAGCCAAAAAAATGATGTGCCCAATGGGTATGGGGTACCAGAAAATTCATGCTTGTCCAAATGGTTGCATGCTGTTTTGGAAATCGGATGAATTTGCTGAAAGCTGTTCAGCATGTGGAGCGTCACGGTATAAGAAACAACAAACTCACATCAGCGGTAGTAAGAAAGGTTCACCAGCTAAGGTATTGTGGTACCTGCCCATCATTCCAAGGTTCAGACGTTTGTTCTCCATTGAGAAAGACGCAGAGAATCTTCGGTGGCATTCAGTTCACAGGAAAAAGGATGGCAGATTGAGACATCCCGCTGATGCACCACAGTGGAGAAACATAGACGTAAAATTTCCTGAGTTTGGTAACGAACCGAGAAACCTAAGGCTAGGCTTGTGCACGGATGGGATGAACCCTTACGGTACTTTGAGTAGCATACACAGTACCTGGCCTGTGCTTTTGGTTATTTACAATCTACCGCCGTGGTTATGCATGAAACCAAGACACATCTTGTTGTCTTTGTTAATATCTGGTCCAAAGCAACCGGGCAACAAAATTGACGTATTCCTACAACCTTTGATAGAGGATCTACAACTCTTGTGGAATGAAGGGGCTACGGTTTACGACTCATTCAGTAAAGAGGACTTCAATTTGCGTGCTATGTTGTACTGCACAATCAATGATTTCCCCGCCTATGGTAATCTTTCAGGCTATTCAATCAAGGGGGCGTTGGCGTGTCCGATTTGTGGTGAAACACTTGTAGCATTCGCTTGAAACATAGTGGAAAACCGTGTATATGGGCCACCGAAAAATGCTTCCAAAAGGACATAAGTATCGAAAGATGGCGAAAGAGTTCGATGGGAAAACTGATCACAGCATGGCGCGCCTGCCTTTGACAGGTACAGAGATTTACAAAAAGTTGGATAATATTGTGAACAACTTCGGGCCGCCAACCAAAAGTGGTGAAAAAAGTGTCTGGAAAAAGAAATCAATATTTTGGGAACTACAGTACTGGCAGCATCTGGAGGTTAGACATTGTATCGATGGGATGCATGTCGAGAAGAACGTGGGTGAAAGTATCACTAGCACCCTTTTGAACATAAAAGGAAAGACAAAGGATCATTTGAAAGGAAGAAAAGATTTAATTGAGTTGGGCATACGCACAGAGCTTGGCCCGCAAGAACGTGGAAAACGCACATTCTTGCCTCCTGCCTGTCACACTCTGTCTAAAGAAGAGAAACATAGTCTATGCAGTACCCTTTACAACATCAAGGTGCCATCAGGTTACTCCTCAAACATAAGAAACCTAGTGTCCATGACAGATTTCAAATTAGTAGGAATGAAATCTCACGATTATCATGTCCTACTTCAAGAATTTTTGCCAATTGCACTACGTGGGATCTTGCCGGATGCTGTCAGACACACAATCACAAACGTCAGTGTCTTCCTCAAATCCATTTCGTCTAAGGTTCTTGATGTGGACACTCTGTCTAAATTACAAAAGGATCTTATTGTGACAATGTGCCAGCTGGAGATTATCTGAACATTAACATTATTCAAGCTTATCTAAAGTAAGTGTTCTTTCCTCATACTGTAAAAACATATAGAATAAGTATCTATGAAGTTGTATTGGCTAACTTTTTATAGTACATGTGATATAATAGATGTCTGCTTGAGAGATGTGCTGAGAAGGACATGACCTCCATTACTGCGGTGTGCTCGGAGCGTTTATCGTACGACTCAGTCACTAGGGACCCAGAGAGGTTTTGTGAATACATGATTCATTGCTTCAATGTTGTTGATCAACAGAATAAATTATTCATTCCAATGCCGTATCACCAAACGTGAGTTCTAATATAAAATTACATACTAATTAGCTAACTTTTTTACCTTCATTTCTCATTTCATTTTGTATTTGACATTGTAGCCACCACTGGGCTTTGTTTATATTCTGCGCTGCCACCGCTACTCTACTCGTTCTAGATCCACTAGGGCAGTGGACAGAATTCAACACTGAAGACTTAATCAAAGAGTAAGTTTTTATTACTATTTAATTGTTTGTAAGTTTTTTGAACCAAAATTAATGTACTTGTTCATTTTGCTAAACGCTTTTGTTAATATATGTAACAATTGTTACAAAAAAACCCCTCAGGGAGAGTTTGGTGATTTGACCGTCAATTACATCAAGGTTTGGTAATTCATGTATTTCATTCGTGCTGCTATTATCTTTGTACAATTGTTTTACATTTGTGAATTTTGGTGATTTAGTGCCCTACCCAAAAGGATTCTAAGAGTTGCGGGTACTACGTGATGCGGTATATGTACGAGTTCTGCGGGTACTTCCCAAGTTTTAAGAATGATATTGACAAGGTAATACGAACGTTGTCTTGTATTTAATTCTTTCGGCAGATTTTTTGTGTTTATCTTAATCTCATTATGTGCTTCATTCCTTTTCTTGTTGCAGATTAAAGAGCATTATGCCAGATTCAAGACTTATGCTCCTGCCGACTTGTTGCATGTCAGAGAGAGCATGGCAGCCATGTTTATGAGAATGGAGTGGTAGACTAGCTAGCTCTGATGCTGTAACATATATTTTTTGTTAGTTGCTGCTCTGATTCTGTTAGTTGCTGCTGCAACAGATTATATGTGTAACAAATTTATTTTTTGTTAGTTGCTCTGATTCTGTTTGTAATGAATTATGCTAGCTGCTGCTGTAACAGATTCTAGCTGTTGTATTGAATGTTTCTGTTGCAATTGTGCGCAGAAATGAATTTGCAATTGTTATCTCTGTTGCAATTGTGTAACAGATTGAATATGTTACAGATTTTCGATCTGGTGCTTTATTAGATGTTATCTCTATTGCAATTGTGTAACAGATTGAATATGTTACAGATTTTCGATCTGGTGCTTTATTAGATGTTATCTCTGTTGCAATTGTGCGCAGAGAATGAATTTGTGTTGTTGGTATTTGATTCAGGTGGTTCAATTGTGCAGTTTCTGCCCTCTGTTGCTTATCTGTTACAATTCTGTCTCTGTTGCAATTGTGTAGATTTGTAAAAAAAATAAAATAAAAAAAATTACACTTTAGATTACGGTTCTAACAATAACCGTAATCTAAAGTCCTTTGGGCGCGTGCGCCAAAAGACTTTAGATGGCGGTTATTGCCAAAACCGTCATCTAAAGTGTCAACTTTACATTACGGTTATTTGTAAAACCGTGATCTAAAGTCCTTTGGTTCGCGCGCGCCAAATGACTTTAGATCACGGTTTTACAAATAACCGTAATGTAAAGTCAATGACACGCGGGCCGGAAAAGGGACTTTAATTACGGTTTTAAACCGTAATTAAAGAAACGCCATCTTTATTGACGCCCGCGTAGATTACGGTCCAGAACCGTAATTATACACGGTTTTTTGGACCGTAATTAATGGGTCGTGTTCCACCAGTGACGTTATGGGATTCTTGTAGCTTGTTTGCTAACGAGGTCTACCTCGGTTTGTGTGCTATGTGTTATTGTGATACGACCAAGCAAGATTAAGCATGAAACCGACTTATTGTATTGTTATTGGGTGTCCATTGCACACTAACACGAATTGATTCAGAGTTTGTTCATTAACTGTGTTAAGTAAACAATTGTATAAGGTTATAAATATTCCCTGTTGTTAGTTAGTTAATACCGAGAGAGGTTTAACTAACAAATCGTCATTGAGACTTCAGCTAACTGGAACTTGAGAGGAATCCGGGACTGACTCCGGTCATGCATGTTCAGGTTAGGAGGTCGGCATCTGTATCAGATCTGTCTTCCGCCTAGGGTCGACAAACTGACCCGACCATCTCGAGTGAACAGTTCGAGATGGGAGGAAACTTCAGGAGGCGCAGGAGGGTCAAGCCTACACCCCTTCTAACTTAAGAACTAATGTTTATTAAACCAATGGAGCTAATAACTCATTGGCTAGGGTTACCTTGACCCGACAAAAATAAACATATCAGTTAGTGAACATCCAGTTCTTTTAGGAGAATGGTTGATACTTATAAGGTATGGTCAAACACGAGAACTAAACAATTCTCAGGCCTCAAGAGTTAGGAATCTAACTTACATCATTAGTGGGCGTCCATTACGACGTTCGATTTATTTGAGTTGTGAATGTTTCACATAAATGTGTTGTTTGTTATCGTACTTCTTATTATTATTTGTATGAATAAACAATTGCATGTATACGACAAAGTAGTCGTGTGTAACCCGGCTAGCTTGTGGGCTGCACGTTTTCTGTACAAGCCATGTGCTGAGCCCCTTGGGGCCTGTGATTTAAACTTTGCAGGTACGTACCGGACGAAGACTCAACCTGAGAGTAGGAGCGGGTAGAGTACTTCGGGTTGCTTTTACATTTGTTACACGAGTTGTGCATGTACACTCGTTTAGTAAATTGATGAGATGTTAGTATGATGTATTAGGATATGAGATACTCGGTATAAATTGTGGTTTATAAATTGTAATGTTTTAGATGCTCGAGTGATTATCCGGTTAGTCAGACCGTGACTTGTAAAGAGAATAGGCCTAGTTAGTCACGTGGGTGACTAACGGCGATAACACCAATTTAGTAGAACTTCTCCGCTGCGTTGTTAATGAATGAGATAGACTTAGGGCGTTGATCATTGTATTTAGAGTAGGAGTGTTACGCTCTGATGACTGGAAAATACAGAGCTTAGGAATTACCGAGTTAGGAACTTTAGACTTTGGGTTAAGGGTTGAGTGTTAGTGCGAGAGGTGCGTTAGTTAGGATTCCCGATGTATATCGGATATCTATAATACCTGACCCGCCCTCCGCGCCCCTAGATCTAAGATACCAGAAATGAACGCCAGAGAGATGACAAGCTTTCTCTTACATGGGAAAACCCGATCTGGCAATTACTTAGCATGGAGCAAATATGAGAAACACCTCGTTATGCAATAGTCTTTCAAGACTTGAAGGTCGTAATTGGAGCACAACGTTGAAACAGGCGCTACCATTGGAATCCTACCAACAAGAGAATAATAATTACCGGTAACATGGGTCGACATGCTACGCAGTCGATATAACCCCGCCATACCAGTAAAAAGGAAAGCACTACGAGTGCAATGAGAGGACAAGAGAAGCGACAAAAACACCGGACAACAGTCCAAGGGAGCAATAACATTGGGATAATACCGCGCAAGGGCATAGGGACTACCTAAAAGTCAATTATGCAGTGGGTAACTCAGAACCTATACAGAAAGGGGTTGCAAAGACCTAACTGCAATAGCCCAGACGACTACGAATGCATATGCAAGTCATACTCCAAGATAGGACTACGACGTAGTGCCTAAGGAGAGTCAATACTCGATAACCTCTACGAAGGTGTGGAAACGAGAGTGAAAACTAAGGCGAAAGCGAAAGAAAAAGGGTCCCCTCAAAAAAGGAATACCCTGGTAAGTAATTATACTAACGAAAGCAGTCAGGAAACTGTCTAGATAACTAATTAACCAAAGCCAAAAAGGGCAAAGGAGGAGTGTCATGGACTACCACCTACATGGAGTTTAGGAGAATGTACCATTACTGATGTACCCAATACCGATAGCCATCTTGCATGGCGCACTTGCCATGGCAAGTGCTGCCACAATGAAGCTGTACGGGAAGCCGTGAAGACTAAATGGTAAAAACCACAGAAATAATACAAATTAGCACCGGATTACAAATCCTTAAGGACTGAAGAGCGAAACATTGAGAGGGCCTGACGGCCTAACCATGACAACTAAATCAGTACACCAGTCAGCAGGGAGCTGGACTTGGTCAGGAAACTAAACGGCGTGAGCATCAACAACAGACAACCGACACTACAGGTAAGAACATCAGCCCAAAACCAAGCCTAGCCTTGAGTGGAAGAACCAAAGAGATTACTCAACAATGTGAGAGGACCGGATGTAAGTAATAACCTACAAGGAAGGTATTACGACATACAATGAAGATGGAGGACATAACAACTTTCAATAAAAACGGGAAGAATTCCCAGAATAATACCATTAACAGCACTCTTCATTGAAGATGTTGATAAACCCCAGAAATGGAATCAGAGAAAACAAATTTAAGCAAAGACCTACTTAGGATCAAAGACGTGCAATCACGAAAGAGAGAACCTCAAAAGGACTACACCATAGAGTTGGTATAGTTGAGCAGAAAAAGACCCATAAACGATGGTTAGTATTGCTTGCCTAACTCATTAACACCCAAGTATGATTAGTCATTAACGGGTGGCGTAGCAACAGAAGTTGAACAAAGTATTGACATGGCAGCACATGATAGCCAGGATAAATATCCGACTTAGACATCTGAAGGCAGAGGCCTAATGAAAACTAATCCTTAGTTGCTAAAAGACGCAAGTCTATGAGAGCGAAGGTATTGTCACAGACACTGATAAACATCGGATTACCTAAGCGGACTTCCACAGCAGAAAGAGAGATACATCAACTTATTGAGAAACCCAAAATTATATCCAATGATGTGACCCAACATTGGCAGAGTTTAGAGAACAAGAGAATTACGTGGATAGCCTACAGATGAATAAGAATACAACAGTGAACCAAACACCGGCTATCACTTGAGACTAATCAAGCATTAAGAGCCTACGAGCCAAGGATGTTAAATACATCAGAGCTCGAGGCACAGGAAAGTATAAAAGGCTGATCTAGGCCATGAATGAACTACAACTCGTATATACGAGTGGTTATGGGAACCTATACTAAATTGAGGAAGAATTACCAGTAAAGGGCACCAATGAGAATGTTGAGATAGTGCTATGGACAGGGGCGGAGAATGAACCATTCCTTTTAGGGTGGGGATACCTCTCCTTGTTGTGAGGCCATGAATGGGAATAAACCCCTCATAAAGGGCTTTCACTTCTTAGAAATGGAATACTCTCTATTGGAGAATGGGAACCGTAGACCTTGAAATTTCCTTAGAACATTCCATTTACACATAAATAATATGGAAAGGCTGCAGAGACAGACCTCATATCCAACACCCAGGATTTAAGAATCAACAATCGTCAGAGATAAATATTATGAGTGCGCAATATGGCACGTCAAGTGACCAACGCTCAAAAGAGCTTGTGATTCAACGGATGACTTCTTCAGTAACCGGTTAAATTACATGGTAAATAAAATCATAAAGTATGAAAGAATGTGAGAGAAATTACCCTACTTACGAACTTGAGATTGAAGCAGAACGCCTTCATATTTAGAGATAACAATTTTATAACACGATACGGCAACCGCCAAACATCAGAATTAGAGAAATCCCAGTGTGGTTACACCATGAAGGGGATTGAATATAAGACAAGACGTTGAAGTCAACAATTGAAGAATCACGCCATCAATGGGCAATATGAGAAAGCTAAGCTACTTCGATAGTGGAAGCCATGAGAATAATACTTGTCAGGTAGATTAAGTTACGGTGCACAACAAGATAACCACTATATATAAGCCATCAAATATTGACACGAAAGCAATCAGATTTATGAATTAAAACACGATGTAAGTAAGATGATGAAATGTGAGACAGACTGTGCAGTAACGCCAGTAGCCTGGGCCATGTGATGAAAGGTTGCACAGGAAGCACACTGTCCATTCCGTAAGGATCTGGAAGTGCATTCCTAGTGGATCGACTTGAGAAGTAAGATAAGAGGCTCTAAGGAAAGAGACCTCAAATTACTAAGGGATCGAATCTGTACTAAATACAGAAGGTATAATGTAGTTGTGAATCCAGTAGATGGATATTCCTTGATTAAGTTCAAGAAGAACGACATGTGCGTTATCATGGATTGATGAAAGAGGGGATCGACAACAAAATACTTCACAAATTAGCTATAACTAAGCGTGTGACAAACACTACGAGTGTACTTAAACGAGATGTGGGACGACCGCACTCCAAAGGAGCTTGTGGACCTGATGGACTTATTTATAAGTTAGTCGGGTAAGTGACAATGTATCAGTAAGGTACCCCATATATGTAAACGAGTAGTGTACGGAACACGAGAAGTAGTCGACTCCGTATGGCAGTCAGCGATGCAAACTCACACCAGAACAACAATTTACCGTGAACAATCGAGGAGGAAGAACTCAGTTAAACTAATGGGATTAAAAGAGTCAAAGAACTCATTCCAGGAGGAAACAATTAAGAATTATGAAGTGCAAGAAGCACTGATTACTAAGTACGAACATTTATATGTCTCAAGAATTTCGAGGAAACTGTGAAGAGCAATAAGCACTGAACAGCAGCTCCAGATAATACAGAAATCTCAGACTGAGGGTCAGTTAGTAGGAAACAATTCAGACGCTGAAAGGCGTAATAACAGCATGAACATCAGATCTCCAAAGAACTGGATAGACAAGCTATAACTCATAGAGACCGTGTATAAATAAAAATACCACACGTCCATTAAGAGACCATTATTCCTAAATTATAAGAATACCAAAGAGCTGTAAACATATTGAAGAGGATAGGAAGGGCAAACTAAGCCCCAAGATTATCAGAGTCGCGCAGCAGAAGCTAGTGGACCGTATCTTAAAGGTTTGATATACCTAACAAAAGAGAAGAAGGAAGGATGTGTCTCACATCTTCCAGTAGAATAAATATACGACCTATCTACCAAATACTTTGGAACCTTAGAGACTACACTGGAACACAGTTGTAAGATTGGTATGAACACCAATAAGAATCCTTGATACAGAGACTAAGCCATTACCATGGTGGAGATCCTCTGACCCAATCATAATGTGAGATAGACTACATGGAACCTAGAATGCTCCATGACACATAAACATCTTGAACCTATGTTCAAGGAGGATATAATGTTGATTACGTGGGCGTAATCCATTTTAAGGGGGTAGAGCGTACAATCGCTTAGCCTATATTTCACGTATGGAGTACGTAACCTACAGTGTGCATAGCACAATACAATTAGTTGCGATGTTTGATACGTATGTTATATAAACACAAGTATTCATTCTTATGTGGTTGTGGTTATTACGCACAATTAAATGTGAATACCAGATGTATTAGAGGCTTACCTCGTTAACTTCGGTGCGAGAATTCAGGAAAAGAGGAGTAGAAACTCTAGGGGAATTAAAACCCCTATGATATGTATTGATATGAGACCAAATATGGTAATGTTATAAGGTAGGAATCAGTATGAGACCGATGTAGAACCTGGTAGGAATTAAATTCTCTAAGTAAGTGCTGAGAGGTGGATTAAGAATGACTGATGGACTGAGTTCCATAATTTGGAGATGTATTGATTTATGATTATGACTAGAAGGACTAAAAGATATACAATGCTACATGAATAATTATTTGATTGCTTGAATTTGACGTGGGAGGTAGAACTTGATCTTGGCCAGATCAAGGAAAACTGAACACAAATTGGGGTGAAAGGATAGTTTAACACTGATGCTGATCACATCAGGGTCGGATGATTCCTGAAACTCCCTACAAGTGGTCACAATTAACCACGTTAAGAGTAGATGCAGTAGCATAAAGTGGATTTGGAGTTGACATGTATTTTGGTATTACTCGCTCATGAACTCGAGGACATGAAAACCTTTGTCTCCGGACCAGTTACTTGAGGAGTATACAACAGAGAATATACAAAGAGTATTTTGATTACTAAAACATGCAAAAGACATGTTGTGTGTCAGGTGTGGTATATATATATATATATATATAAATATATATATATATATATGGTAGACCTTATGAGTCAGAATGCCTATACAGATATTGAGTGATCTATATGATCTTTTAGTGTGAAGTTACCTGTGTGTTCTAATAGATATAGATACATAGGAATTTTGGGGACAAAGTTCTTTTAAGGGGGGTAGATTGAAATACCCCAAACCTTAATATATTAATGAACTATCTAATTACGATATACTAAGGCTAGAACGTGCCTTAGAAACATTAGAAGAAGTGTTGAACAACAATTTACACCAAAACATGCTTTAGGAACGATTAGAGCAAAAGGTGTTTTAAAGAGTATAAATAAATTAGGGAACTACCAATAAGTTCCCATAAGATTTCAAATGTGAAATACCTCTAAGATTAGTAATACGCATTAAGCGGAATTAGCGTTTAAACCGGAAACGCACCTTAGAGCACGAAAATGTGCTTTAAAAGAAAATGTGCTTTAAAGGAAAATGTGCCTTAAGCATTTATACATGGAACTAAATGGCTAGTGAGCCTAAATACCAATAAGGAATAAGGGTACAAAAATTAAATGGTCATATGAGCCATAGCATATACACACAAATTAAGTATACAAGTCCACACAAAAACCGGTACTAAACTAACGAAAGTCAAGGTGAAACCACCAAACGACTTGGTTTAAATTGGAATTAGCAACATGCTATTTCATGAACAAAGTTTCTAAAGATTGTAAATGTACTAACAACACATTTAAACTAGCCAAAACAAATTGCAAAATCAATGTGAACCCGGAAGCACATAAAATGTGTTTTAAGGCATTTTTGGCCTTGTAACATACCTATCACATGGTATAAGTCATTAGGAACGAGTTTAATGTATCAAATATTACATAAAAACATTAGAGAAACAAAAAAATTCAGGTCAAATAAGGCATAAGCTGGCCGACCACAATGGTGAGTCACCATGTCCAAAATACTTTATTTTTTTACTATTTCAACAACCAAGACTTATTTGAATTGCCATATCATCTTGTCCCCTTAGTGGATCATTATTGAGACTCTTACCTGTCAAATGAGAGCTCCCAAATTCGTAGCTCATCCTCTCTTTGAAGAAACAACACAAAACAAGTGCAATGTTCTTAGTTTTGAACCTTAAAGAACACCTCTCCTTGTAGAAATCATAACTTTCTCGTCCTAGCTCCAAATCACAAGCTTGATAGCTCGTTGGAATCCTATCTTCAAGAGCTTTACAACCATAGGTCATGAGCCCCCAGATTCTCAGGAAAAACCACAAAGAAGTGCCTTTGATTCTCGAGGTAAAACATTGCCTTCTTGAAAACTTCTTGTTCTTTGGTTTTTGTTACAGCTGATTGGCATGGGATACTAACCCATCTTATTCTGCATCTTGTTGTATAATTTTGGAGCCAATTTCTCTAGCAAATTGCTGTCAAAATTTCTAAGGAAATCAAGCTTAAATATTAAGCTAATGGTTAATATACAAGGTAAATCCTACAACTACCTATTTCAAGGTTCTAAATATTGATCTATATATGATCTAATCTATTGTGTACTTTGTTTATTATGGCCGATTTTGTTAGGTGTTAGATTTAATTTTTAGCACCTAAAATGTTAATATTTTGTAAATCTAAAATTAATTTATACTCCTTATGATATAAGCTACAATATAAGCTATCATAATATACAAGAAAAATTCATATAATATGAATCTCAATATGGCCGAAAATTAAGGGATTATTAATGAGTTAGAAAAATTATCTAACTTAGTTAAATTAAAGGAATTAGTATAATTAAGAGTAATATGTAAAATTTGAGGAGTTTTGGTTACATAATATTAAGGCCGAAAATATATATGAGTCAATATGTATTTTGGAGAGTTTAAGTGATGGGAAAATAATTGTAGAATTAAGTTTACAATTTATAAAGAGTTTATAAGTGTTATAAGGAATTTATAAGGTTTTTGGTATATTTAAAGTTAATAAAAGATAGTATATATATACTACAACATTGGATAATTAAATCTGGTGATTTAGAGATGATTAAAATGATTTTTGATGTTCAAAAATATGTAGGAAAATTAGTTACGAAAATTAGAAATTAATTAGAGTTAATTTGGGTAATAAATGAGTTAGGATAAAAGAAAAGACCACAAGGGTAAAATGGTAATTTCCCTGGTCAAACGTGGTCAAACTTGGTCAATGACAGTTTGTAAAATGTTTAGAGAAGCTAAAATAAAATTTGTAGCAAAAGATTAGATATTAAAAGGATAAAGGAATGAAAAGTGAAGTTATATTAACTATAGGGGTGTTATTGTAAATAATGGAAAGTTAGGGGGTTTGACCATAAAAGACTGGTCAAACTTTGGTTTATTTTGGTAATTGACCAAAAGTATAAAGAAATTAATTAAGTAAGACTTTGGAGGAAATTAGAAATAAAAATAACAAGTTTAGAACTTATTAAGAGTAAAATGGAGATTAAGAGAAAACTATGGGTAAGTAATATAAATAACACATTTTTATGTGTTTAAGAAGGTTAAGGAAATTAATAAAGAATTGAGAAACAAGTTGTAAAACAAACAGAGTTAAGACGGGTTTAAATGAGACCCGTATATAAATTAAGGTATACGAGGGGTATACCCGTAATTTAATAAGTATAGGAGAAAATCAATACTTAAAGTATTTTAATGAAAATACAAGTTATATTGGAAAAAGAAATAAATACGTATGTCATACGGGCGTATACAAAAAATTTTAGTGTACATGAATAGTACTCGTATACGTGAATAGTATACGTATACATGAATAGTAAATACGTATACATGAATAGTAAATACGTATACATGAATTGTAAATACGTATACATGAATAGTGAATACGTATACATGAATAGTGAATACGTATACATGAATAGTACTACGTATATATGAATAGTCAAATACGAGACGTATACGAGAATAGTAAAATACGTATACATGATAGTGAAATACGGTGAATAGTAAAATACGAGGCCGTATAAATGAATAGTAGAATATGGGACTGTATAAATGATTAGCGAAATACGGATGAATAGTGAAAAATACGAAAATCTAATACAAGGTCCGTATGAGTCTAAAGTTGCTAACTGTGCAACTAAATAACTACTAATGACGTTAGTGTGTTAATGAATTGGAATTGAGCTCGAAACCGCTCCTAAATGAACGAACCCGTTTAACGGTATACTATTATACCCGGGTTAACCTAGGAAGAGGTTTAAGTTGAAAAGAGAAACGAACTAGTTCTAAGCCACAGGGTACTAATACTAGTTCTGATTATAGATCTAGATAAGTAGAGGCGTTCGGCGGATTAGGCGAACGTGGGATTAAGAGCTAGCCAGTCTCCGGTGTACGGTATAGGATTCTTGTAGCTTGTTTGCTAACGAGGTCTACCTCGATTTGTGTGCTATGTGTTATTGTGATACGACCAAGCAAGATTAAGCATGAAACCGACTTATTGTATTGTTATTGGGGGTCCATTGCACACTAACACGAATTGATTCAGAGTTTGTTCATTAACTGTATTTAGTAAACAATTGTATAAGGTTATAAATATTCCCTGTTGTTAGTTGGTTAATACCGAGAGAGGTTTAATTAACAAATCGTCATTGAGACTTCAGCTAACTGGAACTTGAGAGGAATCCGGGACTGACTCCGGTCATGCATGTTCAGGTTAGGAGGTCGGCATCTGTATCAGATATGTCTTCCGCCTAGGGTCGACAAACTGACCCGACCATCTCGAGTGAACAGTTCGAGATGGGAGGCAACTTCAGGAGGCGCAGGAGGGTCAAGTCTACACCCCTCATAACTTAAGAACTAATGTTTATTAAACCAATGGAGCTAATAACTCATTGGCTTGGGTTACCTTGACCCGACAAAAACAAACATATCAGTTAGTGAACAACAGTTCTTTTAGGAGAATGGTTGATACTTATAAGGTATGGTCAAACACGAGAACTAAACAATTCTCAGGCCTCAGGAGTTAGGAATCTAACTTACATCATTAATGGGCGTCCATTACGACGTTCGATTTATTTGAGCTGTGAATGTTTCACATAAATGTGTTGTTGATCGTACTTCTTATTATTATTGTATGAATAAACAATTGCATGTATACGACAAAGTAGTCGTGTAACCCGGCTAGCTTGTGGGCTGCACGTTTTCTGTACCAGCCATGTGCTGAGCCCCTTGGGGCCGGTGATTTAAACTTTGCAGGTATGTACCGGACGAGGACTCAACCTGAGAGTAGGAGCGGGTAGAGTACTTCGGGTTGCTTTTACATTTGTTACACGAGTTGTGCATGTACACTCGTTTAGTAAATTTATGAGATGTTAGTATGATGTATTAGGATATGAGATACTCGGTATAAATTGTGGTTTATAAATTGTAATGTTTTAGATGCTCGAGTGATTATCCGGTTAGTCAGACCGTGACTTGTAAATAGAATAGGCCTAGTTAGTCACGTGGGTGACTAACGGCGGTAACACCAATTTAGTAGAACTTCTCCGCTGCATTGTTAATGAATGAGATGGACTTAGGGCGTTGATCATTGTATTTAGAGTAGGAGTGTTACAAAGGGAGACTCCTCTAACTATAGAGGGCTCCTAATGACACCCACTATGGTGTCGAGCTACTAATGATAATGAATAGTAATATCAACTGGTGGAACATGAGGATAACTCGGGAAGACAACATCTCAGGCCACGCGGTATGGATGCTCGGGAGTTGGTATCTGCATCAGATACTTCGACCGTCTATGGTGGAACATATTTTGGGGGTCCCTGGGTGACCCCGCTTTCTCAGCACATCCCGAGGTCTAGAGGTGACCTCGCTTTCTCGACCCTGGGTGTCGGGAATGGGGGATTGGCAATTGGTGGAGCATTTCTTGGAGTCTAGAGGTGACTCCGCTTTCTCGATGTATGATGCCGGGAATGGAGGAATTAGCTACGGAGGAGACGTCCTCCAACGTGCGGTGATAAAAGAATTCACAAGTAATCCTTAAAGAAACAAGGAAAGATTGGCACCTACATGATATGGTTACGGGATCTAATTATATCCCCATAAAAGAATTCACAAATAATCCTTAAAGAAACAAGGAAAGATTGACACCTACATGATATGGTCATGGGATCTAACTATATCCCCAGACCTGGTGCAAGGAAAGAGAAAGAAAATACACATTATGGGAGCAAGAGAAAAGAAATGAAAACACACAACGCTCGAATGATCCCATAGTGAGGATCATGGGTATAACATACCTACGCACACATTTTATTATTTACATGATTGCTGTTGCTATACTAGCAGCTTGTTGTGCTTAGTTGCGTGTTTGATATTGCTATGTTTCCAGCATGTTATGCTTGGTTGCTCGTTGCTAATGCTTTGCTACCTTTAAGTGTGTATGATATCATGGTGTGTTGTGGTGTGCGTTACTGCTTTATTATAGCATGTAATTGGACCTAATAATATTCAACCAAGTAGTCGTGTAGCCCGGCAACATACGTGCTACACATATTCATACTCAGCGTAGTTTGCTGAGTCCTTTACAACCCAATTTTTTTACAGGTATTGAGCTGGATGATAACGGAGTGTAGGCGGGATGACTATCATGGGGGTAGTCTAACTGGGCATAACTTTTGAGTTTGGAATAGTATGTTTAATGTATGGGTTGTTACTAAACCCGGGATTTATTCTTCAGCTTGTGTGTTTAATTTAGTAACTATGTTGTAGACACTCGGTATTTGGGAATTGTATTTCATGTTGTATATGAGTTGTGATAGAGGGTTGTTTCCAGTTATACAGACCGTAACTTGGTGTTGGAAGAGTGGTCGTGTCAACCACGTGGGTGGTTGGCGTCTGTGACACCCGGATGAAGTTTATTCCGCTGCATAGTTAACTTGTAACATGGCTAGGAGTGTTGTTCGTATGGTTGGATGTTTATTCGGGGGTGTTACAGAAAGTGGTATCTACGCTCTGATGACTGGAACCGAGAAGTACCGAGTATTGGAAGACCTGAATTCGGGGAAACGGGGTTAAGGGCTAGTATGTGAGGCGCGTTAGTTAGGGTGCTTCCCCAGTAATTACTGGATACCTAGCAGACATCTACACCCAACCTCTACGTCCCTAGGGTCCATTACAGTTCATAGAAAGAACGCCGGAGAGGTAGAAAACCTCCTCACACTCGGGAAAACCCGATCTGGCACATACTTAATGTTATCAACCCGTGAAGTTCAAAGACATTGCCAAAGGGATATACCCATAGGGGGACCAATTTTAGCGGCAACTTGGGTCGACATGCTTAGCAGTCGATATGACCCTACCTCACAAGCAAAGAGGACCGAAATACCCCAAAATTTATGAAATAAATAAAGCTTAATTAAGCAATAACTTAAGCTAAGGATGGGATTGCGATAAATTATTCAATTCATACACTTGAGAGGTAAATTTTAGTAAACCTCCCATAAAAACAACGAAATAAGAGAATAAGTTTGAGACGAAATTACACCATAAAATTGGTACAATCTCTAATGCTTGATAAAGCATGACACAATATATACACAAAAATCTAATGCTTCGGGATTCAATAAATTCCCTGCTCCTTCTTATAGTTCTCTTCACTCTCTATGTTACCCGAGAGACACAACGCCTCAACTGGCGATTGGTATGCATCGCCACTACCGCTTTTCTACTTCTTTTATTCAATTATTCTTCTAAGTCTCTCAATCTCAGACAATTGAAACTGGTGACCACAACTGCTCATTCTCTTCTACTTCTACCACTGGCGAACGAGGAACATACATACTAATGTCTCCTTCATTCTCTCCTCGTTCGAGTTGTTTTATTCCCTTGGGACCCCACAATCGTCCCACCAAGGATGAATGCTGCTTATCATACTTCTACTCTACAACAACATAAAATCACACCAATATCTAGCCGCTACCTTAGTATGCGACGCATATCCTCATTAAACCACCATCACCATACATGACCCATATCACCATTTGGTATATGGTTACCCAAATACATGACTACCGGGATATCACTATGAAGCTCAAATCTCCCATCCTAATTCTTGTTGTTTCCCCATCGCTTCTGACATAACAAATTTTCTCAGACAATGATTGCGGTTCCCTGAAAAAACACATTGGTATAGGGATCATAAAAAGAACTCTCGAACCTTGTAAATAGCCATTACCATGAGGTACTGGTTACCCACACAAACAAAATCAAACAGATAAGAAAATGGTAGTGAATTCGCCACTATGTTCAAACATCTATCGAGTATCTTAATCAAGGAGACCAAATAAAGAGAATTGAGTACAATAGAGAATTAAGTTTCCATCATGGGAGAGATAAACCCTCTGGATCATGTGTATATCATTAACTAGGGTTATGATGGAAATGATACGAAGTCTCACCAACGAATATAGTGAGGGCATGGAATTAAAAACTCTAGTTCCAATAATTAATACAGAATTTAGCATACTTGCAAGCCTCACTAATTAATAAAGTGAAAACTAAACGTTCAAGTCACGCGTAAGGCTCATGCCATAAGACTGGGTTATAATAGACTAACAATTACCATAGCCTCAGTAAGATTATCTCAATAATGCTGTAAACATAACCTCTCTCAACAGCAACAAATAAGCAACAACCCTGTAAAAAGGAAGCCAAATCTAGAAACATATACTTATGCAACCATTACCAAATGCCTAAACTCCCAAATCCACACCAGAGTTTAGCAGAGTTCTCCAAATATAAGATATCAGTACAACTCAAGAAGTGAAAATCAATCACACCGACTTAAGTAATGGTATAACCTAACGGCTGAAAAAAATATTAGGACCTCAATGGTGATAAATCCGGAGTATCTATCACTCGTTTAGTGGACTAAGAAGGTAAAAAGCTAGACTATTTCAAGAAAAGAAACACACAATGAATAATAATCAGAGAGGAACAAAGGATTACGAGGACAAGGAGAGATTAATATGGAAAACAGAAAAAGTGTAAGTCAGATAGAAGTCAGCCTAAATGGGCCAAAAGAAAAATAAGACAAATATTTATGAGGAGGGAAATATCAGGAGGAAACCAATATTTATGAACTGGGTAATGAAATTTGGAAATTTTGAACAAAATTAAAGGACGTAATGGAGAGATTAATTGATGGGCTAAGAAAGAATGATGATCTGTAAATCAATAAAAATTGTAAGTGTGAGGAAATCATAGTAATATTAAGAATGGGAAGCATACCAGGGTGTCTAATGGACTAGCACTAGAATTTATGCGACCACAGTCCTAGCAAAATGAACATGTATCTATACAATGATGGTATGAGGACTGGGATGAAAGGAATTGAGAGCACCAGGGAGATATAAATACATGTACTAGTATATCACTAAACTTGTGAAACACTTATATGGGAATCTACCTATAAATCAAGAGGTTTAAAACACACGAGTATATATGTATGAGTATATAGTTAGGAAATTTGAACAATTAATCTAAAGGCTTAGATTTCGACACCAGTCAATGAATTGATTACTAGATTACTAGAACAAGTGGGATAGGAGTTCGAATTTGACTAATTGGTTGGTTGTTTAAATCGGACGTGCAAGGTTGAACTTGACCCTGGCCAGGTCAAGCGACACTACGCACAAATTGGGGTGAAGGGGGTATCCCAACATTTACGCTGATCACGTCAGTGTTGGATGATTCTCGAAACCCCTACAAGAGGACAAATGAACTACAAATAGGTGAAAGTTTGTAAGTTGGAGAAGTAAAAATGCGAAAGAAGCGGCGTTGATACTCGATAATGAAACCACATAGAATACATGGATACATGGCTCGAAAGTACGGGGATAAACACACGGGTGTATAAATATGTGACGACTGGAAATAATGTGATGTCACCAATAACATAGCTGTAAATACATAAAGTATACACTACCGTAATCAAATGCAATAAGTAACCGGTAGAAATCATTACTTTACTTCCTGACTGGACATAAGAACAATGGTGATGATAAGGAAACTAAATATTCCATGCTAAACGGTTTACAATCATAGAAACTTCTAACATACATAATTCGGTAACCTTTTGACTGAAACTTATTGAAGTCAACCAGCAGGGTCAAGGCCACAATTAGGTTGAAAAATAAAGATTATTTAAAGGGCGAAAAATGTCTAATTTGGCTATACACATTAAGGGATCAAAATGGGTAGCAATGCTAGGAAAATAAACTAGCTACCTACATATGGTTATAAGCGGTAATACCAACTAGACATGTCGTTATAACAATGTCACGGTTGTAACATTCAAATACTAAGAACTAAACCGTTACTACAGAGCATATATTAATATAAACCTTAAGGGCAGTCAGAAAGAAAACTCAGACGCTTAAAAGCGCACTAAAAGAATGAATATCCGACCTCCAAAGAAAATGGATAGACAAATTACAAGCCACCGAGACCGTGTATAAATTAAAATACCCCATGGCGGTTAGGAGGCCTTTATTCCTAAATGATAAAATTACAAATAAGCCAGACACCACCTTGGAAGGCATAAAAAGGGGAAAACTAAACCCGAAGGTAACCAGAGTCGCACAGCAGAAGCTGGCGGACCGTATCTCCCATTTTCCGGTTGAATAACAAGTGACTTATCTGCCAATACCTTAGACCCGAAGAGGCTAACCCAAATCCGTTATAGATCGGTATGGATATCGATAAGATTCTTGAGACATAAACTAAGCCATTAACATGGTCAACACATTTGATAAAATTATAAAGTGAGCTACATTGCATAGAAACTAGAACGCCTTGGGAATTAAACATCGTGAACCAAGGTTCTAGGATGATATAATAAGGATTACGTGGGCGTAATCCATTTTTAAGGGGGGTAGGCGCGTTGCGTTTTTACTGTGTCATTGCTCGTTGGTGGTGTTGCTATGGATACTACGTATGTGAACAGTGTGTGTGGATTGGTTTGAATACATGGTAGTCATGAATGAATGACTTGTTCATCTGGTTGCTATGAGTGCAGTATAAATATTATTGGTACATTTCAGTATTATTGAGCCACAGATGTGGCGTGGTGCTTATAAGCACAAATGGTGAAATAGAACTGTGGAACTTGTGGGACATGATCCCTTGGTTGGAGAGAACGTATTCAGGACTTAATCTTTGCACTGTGTGTATTCCTACAGCCTCACGTTGGTTGTGTGTATGAGATTGTTATGTGAATGGTATGTACACTTTGTCGTGAATGAATGTTGTGTGCCTTTTGACTACAGCCGTGCATGGTTTACGCATTGCTACTATCTTGGATCACTACGAGAACTGGTAAAAGCCACTAATGTGGCATGGTGCTTAGAAGCACTGAGAATTATAATATATGGGACTTAATCCTTTGGTTATCGTAAATGAATACGGGACTAGATCCCCAGGATTAACAAGAATGGAAAACACAAGTTAAGGAAGTAAGACTTCGGGACAAAGTCCCTTTTAAGGGGGGTAAGTTGAAACATCCCTAAAACAATTAAACACATAAAAATCATAAACACGAGAAGATTATCTGGGAATAACATGTTACATAATTCGGGCATATGATAACGCATGACAAATTAAATTTAGTGCGGGCATATATATGTCCGAAAATATGACAACGTTACATATTAATAAGGTCACGTACTTATATATGTACGTTTATAAAATACATATACGTAACGTTACAATATTACTACGTCGTATATAATAAATAGTAACGTCGCATAGTTATATATAACATAAAACGTGACAAAATAAAAGGGGCTGATGCACTGATTATTGATCGATCTTTTGAGTGCTTTAAACCCTTGTTTTCCATATTCTTTTACTTAGATTTATGCATTTACCTTCTTTTTCATGTTATTTTGGCTTAGGACGTGATTAGGAAGGAGTTAAGAGCTTTTGGAACGAAAAGAGAAAAATTTACACATGTCCGGATATGAGTCCGGATGGGAAGACACAGACAAAGAAGCGGACAGCTCCAGATCGAATACACCTCTAACCTGTCCAAAAACACGGACAGAAACACGGACAGACCCTTCTGTTCCATGTCCGCAACACGGACGCCCATGCGGACGCTTACAGATCTCGCCAGGACAGTCATGTCCTCAACGCGGACTCAAACACGGACAGGAGTTAATCTCGCTAGGACAGCCATGTCCGCACGCGGACAGAAATGCGGACGCGTGTAGATCTCGTCAGGACACCCCTGTCCGTATGCGGACTCAAACGCGGACGTCACACAGAATTGAAAAATAAAAATCATGCGCGCTGATAATTGTGCTTTCGGCGCAATTATCAGCCAATTACGCCCATACTCCGTCTAAATTAAGCCAGTTCCCATGCTCAATCAATCGCCTACCCAACTCTCCACGAACCTATGTTTACTGCTAAGCCTATTTAAACCCTTCCGCAGCCTTCATTCCAATTCGCACCGGACATTCGTCTACACCTCTCTTCATCCTCCTCCTCTCATTCCATTCATCTGCTCATCCTCATAATAATTCCTCTGTACTCCATCTCCATACACACACTCAAACACAAACACACTTCATATCACTCACATTTTCATCCCAATTCTTTCACACAAAAATCACACATAAGCCTCCGCACACACGCCACACAAAATATCACGTCCGGATTTGTGTCCGGATTTGAGTCCGACCCACCCCATCCGGCTGTCTCACAAACTTGCCCAAAATTTCCATTTTCACTCCATTCACCAAGTTCATTCCATTGTCACCAAATCCAACCTCTCCGCCAGCATAGCGCAAGGACAAAGGGTGGAGTGAGCAAGAAGATCTTCGTAACAGATGATTTCTCTCAACTCTCTCTCATTTATGAATTCAATTGCTATGTCTAGCTACGAGGATATACTCTAGGGAAGGGATGATGTAATTAGTTAAACTCTGCATTATTTTACTGCTTTATTGAGACTATTTGGATTGTTCAGGTTAATGCATTTAAGGCTTTTAATAAACGTGATGAATTTATTATAAGCCCTCGAATCATGTTATGATCAGATAAGGTGATTAGCATTGATGGTCCTATTAACCTGTTACCTGTGATAATTGCAATCAGATAGATTACACTAGCCACTAGGAGCTTTAGTCCGGACCAAACCAGACTAGTAATTCTGTGCAATAAAACCATCTTGATATACTTGATAAGTCTAGACTAGAACTACGTGTCCTGTCTAGATGAGCTATTTAGAATTAGGACTTAATACAGAATAGATAATTGAGAATTACAAGCCGATCCAAGTCTCCGTTTAAGCAGTCAAATATGCAGAACCTAGCTAGTGAAACAACTCCTTGAACCTAGAGTACCGTTCACACTCCCAATCTATCACTTTAACTTATCTGCAATTTATTATCTTGTTATCTATTTAAACCCAAAACCAAAACAAACCCCCTTTGAATTACCCATTGCCTAAGGCTAGGCTTATTTACCTCAAGTCCCGTGGATTGACACTTGGTCGCTTCATAATTGCTATACTACTACGACCGGGATTTTTGCAACCCGACGGTTTATTGATTTGTTGATTTCTAGGATTAATTCTTAGCATTTAATACATCAAATAAATCATTTGCCAAATGGCGCCGTTGCCGGAGACTTGACTTTGTCTAGTCCCTAGCGTTGGTTAATTCGTTACTCTATTACAACACCCTTTTTATTATTATTTATTCCGTAATTTATTTTGTTTAGGGTTTAATTTATTTTGTGTGCCATTTTAATACAATTGTTTTTCATTACTATCATTTAAATTCAGTTTATAATTTTTCTGTCATTTAAATTTTCAAAGTACTATAAGTTCATTTGTCTTAGTCATTTCATTACCAAAATTCCACGCATTTTGTTCCTTTCTCTTTGGCTGATTATAAGCACCTAGTGGATGCGCAGAACGTGTTCAACTGGTCCCCCGGATACAGACTTCGACCCCGAAATCGAGAGAGTTTACCTCCAAGCTCTGAGAGCAAGAAGGCAGCTTGATTTCAACATGGCAGCAAACCATGACCAGCTTGGAGGAGGCCCAATCGCCCAGTACATGATGGGAAGAATAAACAGACCACCAGCTACACCAAGAAGAGGACCAGTGGTTCTACCAGACTTAACTGCAGAATTAGTGGCCGATTGGCAAAAGGTAAAACCCTCTCACCAATCCAATGCGGTTCGAAATCACCCTGCAGGTACATTTTTAGGTGTCGACCCAGCTGATGCACTGGACCTCGTACATCAATTCCTGGTGCACTTGGACTCGCTTGGCTTATCACCAGGCTTGGAAGAGTATGCCAGACCGAGCCTGTTCCAGCACAGCTTATCGGGAGAAGCTTCGAAATGGTTCCATCGACTACCGCCAGGCATCATTACCACCTGGGAGCAGATGACGGATAAATTCTACGAGAAATACATCCCCATCTCTAGGACACGACAGATGATTGCCGATCTGATGGCATTCAGACAGATGGGAAGCGAGACAATATGCGAGGCATGAGACCTATTCAAAGAACTACTCCGCCAGTGCCCTCACCATGGTCAGGATATCACATCATTGGCTCAGGGATTCTTCCAGGGGCTAAAAGATGAAATCCGAGGCGAGGTGAAAGCTGACTTGGGAGGGAACCTACTAGCAAAAAGCGGGGAAGATTTCATGGCATCTATGGAGTCCTACTATGAGGAGCTTCGCCAATGGAGCAACAATGGGGGAAGAGTCTTCTCAGTAAATCACAGTTCTACCCGAGCTCTGGACCCAATGATAGAAGATAGCTGCCGAGCAAGCACAGCTGAAAACCACGATGGGAAGCATGGCAAAAATGCTCGAACAGCTCACAATGGGGCCAACCCCTAGGCAATCCGCCAAGACAATCTCTACAAGTGTCAATGAAGTCTGCTGCTCTCAGTGTGGGGATGCACATGAATATGAGGACTGCCCACTGGTAGCCGAAATGAAGCAAACTGAGGAGGCCAATGTCATAGGACAATTCAACAACAGGCAACCCTGGGTGCAGAATCAGCACCAAAACCTCAGGTACGGAAATCCGAACAATGCACTAAATTCACATCAGATGCAGCCTCAGAGGACGAACCAGGGAGGACCAACAGGTTTTGCTAGGCCTCAGTATAATCAATTCAGGCCACAACAGTCTCAAGCTCAGCAACCATCATTGAGCTCAAACAATGCCACCCTGAAGGAAATGGTGGATAAGTTAATGGCTTCTCAGGAGCAGCAAACTGTAATCAATCAGAGTCTGACAACTGGTCAGCAGAAATTAGAGAATGCCATGGTAGAGATACAGGGAACGATGAGCCAGTTGACTCAGTTCCTCTTATAGTAGAGACCTTCTGGATCACTGCCTTCCCAACCAGAAACCAATCTCAAGGAGCAGTTGAAGGCACTATTGGTCTTAGACTTCGAGGATTCTGGAAAAGTAGCAGGGGACCATACTGATGTGGAGACCGAACCCCTTTCTAATACAGCCGGTGCACCATCAGGGCATCCCACCCCTCATGAGGTAGTACATGAGGAGACCCGGGCTCCTATTCCTTCTCCCTCTCATTCAACTGTGTTAAAAATATAAAAGGAAAAATCTGCCAAAGAACTTCCTTTTCCAAACCGTCTCAAAGAGCGAGAGCTCGATGAACAATTTGGAAAATTTTTAGATGTATTTCGAAAGCTGACTATCAATATTCCTCTTATTGATGCGATTAAACAGATGCCAAATTATGCTAAATTTGTGAAGGATCTGATTTCGAATAAGCGGAAATATAAGGAGAAGGACACCATTCAGCTAACCAAACCTGTTCAGCAGCTATCCTACAGAAGCTGCCTCCAAAGCGTGGTGATCCTGGTCAGCCCATTATCCCCTGCTCGATTGGAGACATGGATTGCGGATACGGTCTCTACGATCTAGGAGCGAGCATCAACCTGATGCCATACACCATGTTCAAAAAGCTTCATGCGGGTGAGCTCGTTCCCATTCATTTCAGACTCCATTTAGCTGATAGATCATCAATCACACCAAGAGGTATGGTAGAAAATGTAGTTGTCAGTGTGGGTAAATTTTTCTTCCCAGCTGATTTTGTGATCCTCGACATGGATGAAGATGTTGAGGTACCTCTAATTCTTGGTAGGCCTTTCCTTAGAACTGCGAAAACTGTTATAGACGTTGACAAAGGAAATATTACCTTGAAGTTTCATGACGAAGAATTAAGCTTTGATATTAATAAGATGATGCAAAAAAATACTTCTTCTCATGCTGTTTTCTCTGCTGATTTAATTGAGAATTTTTATGATCTTGAGGATGACTACAACCATAGGAGTAATGACACTTCTAATTCTTTGTTTAAGTGTTCTGACATTTTAGAGCAGGTATTGAGTCGATCCATTGAGGATGATAAGGAAAGCTTTGAGATGGCCTCAGTCGTCCAACAGCTAAATCAAGGGAGGTCATACTTTCGTTCCTCCTCTCCTCCAGTAGAAAAGCTGGATCGACCCATTCAAAGGCCTATTCCTTCAATAGAGAAGCCTCCTACCCTTGAACTC
Organism: Limonium bicolor; assembly: GCA_023374045.1. Lineage (NCBI taxonomy): Eukaryota > Viridiplantae > Streptophyta > Magnoliopsida > Caryophyllales > Plumbaginaceae > Limonium > Limonium bicolor. The sequence goes on from CM041781.1 coordinate 219,633,913, forward strand.
AAATCTCTCCCTTCCCATCTTAAATATGTTTTCTTGGCAGAGGGTAGCACCCTGCCTGTTATTATCTCTGCATCTTTGTCTGTTTCGTAGGAAACTAGACTTCTGGAGGTGCTAAAGAAGCATAAAAGTGCCATGGGGTGGTCAGTTGCTGACATCAAAGGGATCAATCCAGGTTTCTGCACTCACCGGATTTATATGGAGGAGAATTATAAGGCAGTGAGGCAGCCCCAGAGAAGATTAAATCCAAATCTATAGGAGGTGGTCAACGCTGAAGTGCTGAAGCTTCTTGATGCAGGCATCATCTACCCGATATCTGACAGCCAGTGGGTGTCTCCAGTCCAGGTTGTCCCAAAGAAGGGAGGGATCATGGGAGTTCCCAACGAGAAGGGGGAGATGGTTCCCTAGAGGCAGACGACAGGTTGGAGAATGTGTATCGACTACCGCCGCCTCAACAATGCCACCAGGAAAGACTATTTTCCACTCCCATTCATAGATCAAATGCTGGAGCGGTTGGCTGGTCAAGAGTTTTACTGCTTCCTCGATGGCTATAGTGGCTACTTCCAGATTCCTATCGCTCCAGAAGACCAAGAGAAGACCACCTTTACCTGTCCATATGGGACATTCGCATATAGAAGGATGCCTTTTGGCCTCTGTAATGCTCCAACGACGTTCCAGAGATGTATGATGGCCATCTTCAATGACTTCATTGAGAAGAGCATTGAAGTTTTTATGGACGACTTTTCAGTCTATGGACAGAGTTTCGAGGTGTGCCTGGAGCAGTTGGATAAGATATTGGGGAGATGTGAGGGGACGAACTGGTACTAAACTGGGAGAAGTGCCATTTTATGGTACGGGAAGGTATTGTGCTGGGTCACAAGGTTTCTAAGGAGGGCATTCAGGTCGATAAAGCTAACGTGGAGGTGATAGAAAAGCTTCCCCCACCGACTACAGTGAAGGATGTCAGATCATTCCTTGGTCATGCAGGGTTCTACAGGAGATTTATTCAGGACTTCTCAAAGATTGCTAAACCCCTCAGACCTACTTCAAAGGATATCAAGTTCCAGTTCACTGAGGAGTGCTTGACAGCCTTTCAGACCATCAAAGATAAGCTCTGCTCAGCTCCAATTGTGGTCCCACCAGATTGGTCAGAACCGTTTGAGATCATGACGGATGCGAGCGACTATGTGTTGGCGCCGCATTATGTCAGAAGAAAGATAAGATGCTGAGAGTAATCACCTATGCTAGCAAGACCTTGATAGAAGCGCAGAAAAATTATACTACTACAGAGAAGGAGTTGCTAGCTGTGGTATTCGCGTTGGATAAGTTTCGACCATATCTGCTAGGAAGCAAGGTGATTGTTCACACTGATCATTCGGCCCTCAAGTATCTTTTTCAGAAAAATGAATCGAAACCAAGACTTCTGAGGTGGATCTTGCTTCTCCAAGAATTTAATTTGGAAGTTGTGGATAAAAAGGGGAAGCAGAACGAGTTGCTGATCACCTGTCTAGGCTTGACATCCCTGATGATTGAATCCCAATCAACGAGTTCTTTCCTGATGAGACGGTGTTCATGATTGGAAAGGTAAAAGAACCTTGGTATGCGGATTTGGCGAACTTTCTTGCTTCTGGGTTGATTCCTCACGATTACAGCTACAATCAGAAAAAGAAATTCTTATCAGAAGCCCGCCACTATATCTGGGAGGATCCCTATCTGTTTAGGATCTGTGCTGATGGTTTGATAAGGCGATGCCTTCCAGATGAGGAGATCCAGAGTGTAATAGAATTTGTCATGCTAAAGAGGCGGTGGCCATCATGGTTTTACAAGAACAGCTGCGAAGATATAGAGTGTGGATTCTTTTGGCCCACTCTACATAAAGATGTCCACCACTTCTGTTCCCATTGTGACCCCTGTCAGAGGATGGGAAACATCTCTAGAAAGCATGAGATGCCTCAGAAAGGTATTCTTGAGGTGGAACTTTTTGATGTTTGGGGCATAGATTTCACGGGCCCTTTCCCCTCATCCCATGGAAACCAATATATCCTAGTAGCTGTGGACTATGTCTCGAAGTGGGTTGAAGCTATTCCATGCCACACTGCTGATGCTAAGACAGTGGTGAAATTTTTGAAGAAACACATATTCACCAGATTCGGGGTGCCCAGGGCAATTATAAGTGATTGTGGCTCTCACTTCTGCAACCGTGCCTTCAACTCCTTGATGACTAAATATGGGGTGACCCACAAGGTGGCATTACCTTACCACCCCCAAACTAATGGTCTAGCAGAAGTGACCAATCGTGAGCTAAAATGGATCTTGCAGAAGACTGTTAACGCATCAAGAAAGGATTGGTCGGTTAAGCTGGATGACGCTCTGTGGGCATATCGGACTGCTTTTAAGACTCCTATAGGGATGTCCCGTTCAAGCTTGTGTATGGGAAAGCCTGCCATCTTCCAGTAGAATTAGAGCATAAAGCTTACTGGCATTGAAAGCCCTGAATTTTGATCTACACACTGCTGGAAGAAAAGAAAATTTCAACTGTCTGAACTCGAAGAACTCAGAGAGCAAGCCTATGACAGTTCCAAATTTATAAGGAGCGCACAAAGAATCCATGATCAAATGATCCATAAGAGAGAATTTAAAGTAGGGGATCTAGTATTGCTCTATAATTCCAGGTTGCCTTTTTCCTGGCAAGTTAAAATCCCATTGGGCAGGACCATTTAAAGTCGTGGGGATCACTACCTATGGTGCCTACGAGCTAGAAAACAAGTCAGGAGAAGTATTCAAAGTGAATGGTGCTCGACTGAAGAAGTACCTAGGCGATACCTTTTCTCAGCCTCCTGCACCAGGTATATCCTTGATTGAAAGTTCTTATTCCATAATTCTATTTTGCTCTGTACTGCAGCACCCCCTCCAAAAGCATCCAAGAAGCCGCCCCAATGGTATTTCAGACTGAAGAAGCTATTGCTAGCTGCTGTGGCGGCCCTCCTTGATACTACATGCGAAGTCTAGCCAGAGACTTTAACTCCGGGCAGCTTGGTGGGAGGCAACCCACCGGTTTGTATCTCTTTTCACTTCCTTAGTTTAGTCATTTATTTAACTCTTCTATTTTAATTCTGGTGGTGCGTTAATAGCTGTTGTGCATATTGAAAGAGCCTTGGCTCTTATTTTCTACTAATAGTTTTATCTGTTTCCACTTGAGTTCTTCTGGCTTGAGATTCAAAAATTTCAATGCTAAATTGGTGCTTGGCTGAACTCAAGTGTGGGGGAATCATGAAGCATTACTCCTTAAAAGATCAGGGAGCAATTCTTCCACCCTCACTCTTTGCTTTCTGTATTATGTGTGTTAATGTGATCTGTGATTTACTGCTTATTGTTTAATTAGTTAGCCTTTATCAAGTCTTCTGTGATATTTTTGGTATTTTCAAATATTAAAATTTTGATTTATAAATTATTTTATGTATATAAAAAAGAGAATTACAACGTGTCCGGATTGACGTCCGAGTAGCACCACCCAGACATGTTATAAAGTCCCCACGTCCGTATACGGACAGATACACGGACACAATTTTTATTTTAAGCTTGTCCGTTAACGGACTCCTGCGGAAGATTGCACCCACTGACGTCCGCATACACGGACGGCTCCACGGACAAGACCAACCACTGTGTCCGTAAACGGACACAATTGCGGACGCATGAACTCAGTCACGTCCGCAACACGGACTCAAACTCGGACGTGACTAAAAACGCGATTTCTTCTTCTTTCTTGCTATTCCTCCTTTCTTCCTCTATTCTCTAATTTCTTCTCCGACGAAGTCAACCCAGCCGACACCCAAACTTCCCGCCGCTCACGCCGGTGACCACCAGCGCTCCGACGACGCCGCACCCGCGCTCCACCGATGACGCAGCGCCTCCGCTTCGCCACCGCAACCGCAACCCACCATTCTCTGCACCGCCATTTCCAGGTTTTTTTGCCAAAAATCGAATTCTCTACCGATTTCACGTACTACCTCCATTAGATTCGAAATTAGACTCAAATCGGTAGTTTAGATTGTAGATAAGAGCGTTTATGCTGTTAAAGTAAAGATTGGCATGCGAAATCGATAGATAACTTGAAGATTCATAGAATTTGTTTGATTTGGGCGATTTTCTGTTCGCCGCGATTTTTTAGGGTTCTTGCTGTGTCCGGATTTGCGTCGCGCCAACCCATCCGGACACAAGTCCGGACATGTTGAAAATTTGCAAAATTTTTGAAATTTAATTCTAGCTTTGCACCTTAATGTTTGTTGATTGTTAAGCCATAAATTTCCGTGCTCGCACACGATTAAAGAACTTTTGAGAATTGACTTGCTATGAAGCTCGCTTTTTCAGTTTGTGTGTTCTTTTGCATTTTATTATTGCACTTTAATTTACTGTTTAAAACTATAAAATAGATGCCGTACTAGAGGAGGTGGGGTCACACGCTCCTCGCGAGCCCCGCCCGATACTACATCAGAGGCACCGCCTCCACCGCCACCTCCACCACCCACCCCACTACGTGAGGATGGGTTTATCTCTGCCACTGCCGTGCCTGGTATGACCAGGGCGGGAAATTCGTCATGGAGAGGCGAATCACATCAGAGGTGATCAACGCCACAGACATACAACCTATCTTCGAGGGCTTTGGGATGGCTGTAGTACTGAGGATGGGCGAGGGCCTGTTCTCTCCTGACCTAGTCCGGGAGTTCTACACGAACGCCGAGGCGCACGACACGCTGAATGTCATCACTTCTACGTGCGCCGCCACCGGGTTGAGATCACTCCCACCTCTTTCAGCACGTGTTCCTGCTTCCGGATAACGCGGAAGCACATGTGGATATGAGTGAGGACCTGCTGAGGACCACTAGGACTAGATAGGTCCAGGAGATTGGTCAGACGTCGGGACACCGGGGAGAGGAGAGTAAGGGTGTCATCCCCTACACCAGCCTCCCATCGCTCATGCAGAGGCTGGTAGCAGAGATCCTCAGCCATCAATCCGGCCTCGTGCTGGAAATGATGTCACTGAGGACTGTGTGCTTATCGACTACTTCCGCACCGCCTCCCGAGCCACGGCGACAGATCTCGGTGCCATACATCATGTTCCGCCAGCTGCACAAGGTGGTCACCTACTTGAGATCGAAGAAGAAGAAGATCACGCCTATCTTTCCCTTCTTCATCCACCACCACCTCGCCTGTGTGCTACCTGACGACGTCTTCACCGGGGCGACGTGCGCGAGGGTGAGAGTCCTATCTCTCTTCAGACTTTGAAGAGGTGGGGCTTCATGCGCTTAGCTGATGGGAGCTGGGTACGCGGCAGCACTGGCCTGGGAGCTACTGCATCCTCCTCGACTTCGGGCTCTGCACCGGCGACCACTACCACCATGCCGCACCTATTCCCCGGTCATGAGCATCCTCCACAGCTGCAGACCACGATGGATACCATCCTCAGCAGCAGCAGGATGCAGCAGCAGGTCGGGCCGTCCAGCAGAGACAGGAGCAGATGGCAGGACATATTGACGAGCTGCGCCAGACCCAGGACCGGATTACCCAGTGCATAGAGCAGTGACGAGGTTCAGAGTCGGACAGCCTACTCATCGAGAGGCTCATGGGCCACTGGATCACAGACCACCCCCGGGACCATCAGTGATCATCGATTTTTGTTTTGTTTTTTTTATTTATTTCAGTTGTTATTTATTTAGTTTGTACTCTTTTGATGTTTTTACCTTATTTTATTTTATTTTGAAGGGTAAACGGTGTCGTAAACCGTACAGACTAACTTGCAGTGTTTAAATGTTATTTCTATTCTACTTTCCTAATGCTATGTTGTGCAGTCTCTTCTATTTTACACTCAACACTTATGCACTCGAGGGGACGTATAGCACGACAAATAAACCTCAACTGCGCACGAACTTACGATTGGCTGGAACATTGGGAAGTACCCTTTTTACATTTTGTTATCTCTACTTGCTTACCAATGTTCTACGTTATAATGCTGCTTACTTGGGGTTCGATTTCCACGCAATGGGGGCATTGCTCTTCTCAAGTGTGTGGGGGGGGGGGGGGAATTAAGAGTAGAAAAATCTATCTGAATATGCAAGTTGGGTTTAAATGTCACACTTGTCTTTATTTGTCTACTTGCTTTCGAGAAAATCACTTCTTCAAGCAGATTTAGAAATCAAGGCATGTTGACTACCTCAAGAATCCTTCTGCTTTAGGGTGTTTGTACATCAATTTTATTCAAAATTAATCTATTTTCACTAAAATTTGATGGAGTAGTTGATTATGGAAACTGAATTAGTTTAGCTTGGGACTCTTGGAAATGATTTGAAAGTATGGAATGAAAAGGATAAGTCAAGGTACTCCACTGATCAACAAAAATTTTTTCCGAACAAAAGTAGGCCTCGTCTATCCGGTTATTAAGTCTTAAGGTGCCTTAACACCTTCTACCTAAGGTCTCGGGATCTGGGATAGTTGGCCCAACACCGTTACAAGGATAGAGAGAAAAGTCTGGGTTACAGAATAACTCTACAATTCGTAATAGCGTCCGTGGGTTACGGACAGGGCGTCCGGGACCCCGGACAAAGCGTCCGTGGGTACGAACCTCCCTTGGCGGCGTTTGGGTGATTCCCAGTGGTGTTTTTGGCTCAAAATTTATGGGTTTGTAGCCTGAAAGATTATAAACACGTTAGTAATAAAACGTTTTCTATTTGATTACGAATTAGAGACGAAACTTATTGATCAAGTTAGTGGACAAAAACGTAAATAAACCTTAATTCAAAAGCAAAGAAAAGTCAATTCGATTAGGAATTTCAACCATAAGTGTATTAATATTAAAGGAGTTAAAGAATTTAAATTACAAAGTGTTTTGACTTTGGGATTTGATTGTTCCTTCATGTCGGGAATCTTCGAGAGCTTCGTTGATGACCAATCCGGTTCGACTTTGATCCGAGCTTCTGACTCCTTCTTCCTTATGGTTTTAAACACGTTTTGGTTCTTTATTTTTGGTGTTTTGGTGCTCGGAAGCACAATGGGATAAGAGGGAATGTGTTTTTTGGTGATTTCGGGATGATTTCGGTATAGATTTGAGACATGGGAGTGCAAAAACGTGGGAAGAAGGTTCACGTCTGCCTCTTCTGACTTTGTAAATGTTCTCCTCTGCCCTAGGTAATTTTTGGAAGGTCCTTTTATAGAAAGAGCATGGCCATGTTGATTGAACAAAATTTTAATCTAAAATCCTAATTTTGTGCTCTAAGAGAATCTGATTTTTTAAAACATGCTACAGGTCGATAAAATTCTGAAATTTTAACCAAAGATAAAAGACGATTTTTATGAATTTTGAAACTTCGAATCAGGTTATTTTGATAAATATCCGATTAGACAAAAATCTTACAATCTGGAATCTCCCATAATTCGTAACTTACGATTGTAAAGTCTAAATAACGAAATTCCAAGGATTTCAGTCTTTAAAAATCATTCTCTATCTTGTGATAAAATTTCATGACTTTTGGACTTGATTTAGGTATTTTCCAAAGGAGAGACAAAATTGCAAAAATGATTGAAATTCTCTTTTATATTTCAGGCCAAGGTTCCGAACAAAACCATTTTAGGTTTAAAACTGTATGTGGTCATGGTAACCATGTGACAATTTTTTTTTTATTTTTGGAAACCTTTTTTTATTTCTATTTGGAGGCTATTTCATGTGTTAATTATTAAAGAAATTAGCTTATAAATGAATTAAAAGCTAAATTTCCAGAATAAATATTATCAGCAAATCATGAAATACCTTTCATAATCACTATGATATTTGGAAGTGTTGGGAGATAATGAACAAGTCATATGAAAATAGAAAATCCAAAATGTCCTTGGAAAATCCCGCCTTGGTGCTTTTTGACCATTTTGCCCTTTGTAACATGTATGCCTTAGAGACTATTCCGAGGGGGTTAACATTTTGGGTATTGCTAACTGAAAAATTGTAGGGGAAACTATATATAAAAAGAATAAAATAATAAACTAAACCTACAACTCTACTACGGGTAGCAAATAAAAACCCGGTCGGAGTATAGTGTAAATATAATACGACCGAGAGAATCGTACCCAAGGGACTTATAGAAAACTAGCCCTAATCCGGGCAAAAGCCTATTCTATAACAAGGGGGGAATTGAAAGGGACAATTAAACTAAAACTAAATAAGTTAACTTGATTGGGAAGATGTCAATGTAAGAGTATCATATGACCAATGATCAAGGGTGGCAAGTCTCAAAAAGAATTTAGTCTCGCAAAATGAAAGATGCCGGGTCTCCTGCCGGACCTCCTATACCCGGCATAGTCTAGGCCTTTGAATGTGCCGGACAACTTATATCCGGCAGTACATCCGGCAACGTTATTTCAAAATACCACTTCCAGAATCGGATCGGAGTAAAGGAACTAAATATCCTCACTTGCATCATGCATAGCCAATACCGCGAATACAACAGAATAATGGAAAATAAGAGATTAATTCTAAACATTAAGTCTTGCTCCCGCTGAGGCGCAAAAGACAATGTTAAAGATTACCAAAATCCTAATATGTCCTATTTTTGTCTTGTGAACATTAAATAGGATTTAGAGATAAGAGAATAAGGAGCTGACTCATTCTATTTGTAAGAAGATTAGAACTCGGGTTAAGAAACTTGAAAATTCCATTAATGATCATAAGAGTTTTACAAGGAAATCTCCCCTAACCAAACATCTAACAAATAATTCTACATCACCATCCACTCAACTACAAGAAGAGAATACAAAGAGGGAGAAGGAGATGTTAATAGCCTTAACCCGACAAGGTTTTTCTTCTTCCTTGCGTGGATGGATCCGTAGACTTCTTTGGACACCAACAATGGAGTGAGGCGGAAATATAGAAGTGAGTGGCTTGGATTTGGTATGTTGAAGTGTGTTCATTAATGTAGACTCTCGGCTTGTTTATAGGGCTCAAATGTGCCTGTTGCCGGGCGTTGTGCCGGGTCGTGAGTAGCCGGCACACATGGGAAATGTGCCCAACTGTTAACGGTCGAAACCGCCAATTCCGCGCGAAACATTGCATATGCCGGGTAGGAGATACCCGGCATCATACCCGGCAGAGGTTGGAAATGACGTGGAACACATGTGCTGTCGTATGGTCAACCGAAGCGATTTTACACTTATGCCGGATAGACGTTACCCGGCATCGCATCCGGCAAAGCTCCTTTTCCGTTCTACGCTCACGCCGTGCAGGATTAATCCGGCATTGAGTCCGGCATCAATGTACTTTTGCCTAGAAAAATCATTCCTTGCACAGAAAACTCACAAAAACATAAGTCTGTACAAATAGTATACTTTAACACATAATAAACATAAATGACATATATTTAACCTTATTTAGATAAATATAATACTAAATATAGCCCATAAAATATGATAAGTCTGCGGCTTATCAAGGCCCTACACTTACCTTTTGCTAGTCCTCGAGCTAAACAAGATTAGAAAGGAGTAATTACTCATGCACAAAACAGATAAACTTTAGAATGACAATTAGATAAATATTTCTAACTGCCTGACTCTAATTCACAAGTATCACTTAATCTAACTTATCTATCCAAACATACTAATGGGTATAAAATAAAGAATTTCAAAACCGATCAAAAACTTTTGGATTATTTTGCATAAGGGATTTGTAATCTCTCCTTTTTCCGGTTTCCATCATTCAGCTCTATTTTTCAAGAATTTTTGAATGTGGCCAAGACACTCCTCGATGGTTTTATATTCAGCCCTATTTTACAAGGGTTTCTGAATTAACCATGATTTTTTTGTATTCAAGAACGGGGAATTTAGGAGAAAAATAAAAGGAAAAACTCTCGTTTCTTGCTTTTATTTTGAGGCATCTTTTCTCAACCTCAAGGAATATAATGCTTTTCCTTTGGAAGAAGATTTCTTTTTCTTTTTGTTTTCTTTTTCTTCTTCTTCTTCTTTCTTTTTTTCACAAAAACCCTTTTAAAGATTTTCACCCAAAATATTTTTCACAATTTGAAAGGAAAAGAAACAAATACCGAGAAGTACAATAAGGAAGGAATTAGGAGCAAGATCATGTACTCATGTTAAATAACAAGAATCAAGAAGTTAAAAACAGGAATCTACAAGTCATTAGAAAGCTTACCTCTTGAGAGAACAAGCATTTAGTCATTCCTAATCTCATCTCAATCAAAAACATGCAAAAAGTTCTAGTAAAACTTTGATAACTCACAACTTATGCATATTATAAATAAAACTTTATTTTTTTAAGGGGGATCCCTGCCCTACACTTGGCTGGAACACTGTCCCCAGTGTTCAAAAGAAACAATACAATTGAAATTAAATTTTTTTTTTAGAAAAAAAAACTATTTGGAAAGTACTAACAAAAACAAAGCAATAAAAAAATAAAGGAGAAAAAGTAAATCGTAAGAAAGGCTCCCCTGTTTGATATTAAAGGTGTGAGGAGGACCCGCCCTACGTACACTTAGCCTTTTAGGCTATTTGGCATTATCTGAGATCCTGGGCAGGATAGTGACCGAATTCGCATGCTCCCGTGGATTTGTTTACGTTTGGGATGGGAGCTGACCTTGTTGTCGTGGTTGCGTCAGAAGTGGTTGTAATTGCAACTGCAACGATTTGTGCTCCTTGCGAATGGTCGAGATCTCATTGTGAGTGTCCTGGGTTTTATTCATCAGGGCTGACATCATCTCACGAAGTTCAGCCATTTCAGCCTCTGATGAGGATGTAGGATGGGATGGTCGGTATTGTCTTGGACCTCCCTGGTAGCCGGCTTGATTCTGGAAGTGTTGAGGGGGTTGGTTCCCTTGTTGCCATGGCTGTCGATACCCTTGGTTACTCACGTAGTTGACTTCCTCAACATTCTGAAAGTCGGGCATGTCAGGGCTCGGAGCGTGTGGTCGTGCACTAACCACGTTCGCCTATTGAGGAAGTTTATTCATCGCTATTTGCTCCACCACTTTCTGTAGAGCGCTAACCTTCGTAGACGTTTGAGCGTTGCTTTCCAATAACTGCTCATTACTTTGCATTAGTTTGTCAAATTTTACATCGCCCTCTCCCACTTGATATACACCAGCAGTACCACCCCTGGTTCCACCGGTGGCCCAATCCCTAATCTCTTCGCAAAGAGATTCAACCCTACTAAGGAATTGATCTCCAGGCTTCTTTAATATATCTGCACCAAGGGAAGATAAGATCATCATCTTGCATTGATTGATCAATCCTTTGTAAAACAACTGAGATAGTTGTTCCTTGGTGAGGCCGTGGTGTGGACATGTGCACAGCAACCCTTTGAATCTGTCTTAAGTCTCACAGATGTTCTCCGAGCTAGGCTGTCTAAAGTTGTATATCTCGGCGATCATCTCCAGGGTGCAACTTGGAGGCATGAACCTATCATAAAACTTGGTTGCCATGTCCTCCCAAGTGGTTATAGTATTGGGGGTCAGACTATGGTACCACTTGCTGGCGTTCCCCGTAAGGCTATGAGGGAAGATGGAAAGTCTGGCGTATTGGAGAACATTGTTTGTGGAGGTTAGGCTATTTGTGTGTTGCAAGAATTTGGTGATGTGGAGCAAAGCATCGTCCGGGTTTGTAATGTCGAACAAACCCAACTCCTTGATGCATCGGATTTGATGATATGGCTTAACTTTTTGCCATTCATCGTATTCGTTTCGTGGAAGGAGAGGGAGGTCGATTGCGGGATTTTGGCCATGGTTGGAAGTCCGGTTAATGTTGCGGACGGTTGGAGCTGCCATTTGTGTGTTGTGTAGGTTTCTTCGTTGACGAATTGAGCGAAGGAGGGTTCTCTCGATCTCTGGGTCAAAGTTTGGCTAAATTTTCAGGAGTACTCGTTGACCGAAGAAGTATTCACCTTTTAAATATTCAAGAGGAGGAAAACACCAAGTTATAATATTTGTAATAATTAAATAATAAGGTAATTCCAAAATTAAAATTACAAAATGAATAAAAGAAACAAAATGCGGTATGTCGGACGCTATGCCGGGTGTGCGTAGCCCGACATTAGACTTCCCCAATACGACCGGGTTGATTTTACCCGGCTTTGCACCCAACGAGTCCAATTTTTTAAAAGAAGAAGTAAGTAAGACGGAAAAATAGAAGGGAGAGATATAATAGAGGAGCGAGTGGAAGAAATATTAATAAACACTCTAAAAATTTAAAAATATGCAAACAAATAATTGAGACTTGATGCCGGGTTGTGTGCCGGGTGTTTCTCATCCGGCTAGGGACTTCCTCCAAACTGCCGGAAGTGTAATACTCGGCCTTTAACCCGGCTTCTTCTAAAATCGAACTTCAAGAAACAAAATAAAAAGGAGTATTAGAAGAGCAAAATAAATGAAAGTAAAAGAATCAGTGCAAAGATATAAAACATGAAAAATTTTAACATTTAACGAATTTTGAAAATAACTTGAACGTGCCGGACACCATGCCGGGTACAACATGTTCGACATTGGACTTCCTCCGATTACGCCGGGCATCAGATGTCCGGCATTATGCACGGCACATTCAAATTTGCAAAAGATTAAAGGCAAAAAAAAACAAAGAATAAAGAATAAAAAATAGGGTGTTTTACCGAATTTAGGACGGACTAATTCCAAGTCCCCGGCAACGGCGCCAATTTTCTAACTGAAAAATTCTAGGGGAAACTATATATAAAAAGAATAAAATAATAAACTAAACATACAACTCTACTACGGGTAGCAAATAAAAACCCGGTCGGAGTATAGTGTAAATATATTAAGACCGAGAGAATCGTACCGAAGGGAATTATAGAAAACTAGTCCTAATCCGGGCAAAAGCCTATTCTATAACAAGGGGGGAATTGAAAGGGACAATTAAACTAAAACTAAATAAGCTAACTTGATTGGGAAGATGTCAATGTAAGAGTATCATATGACCAATGATCAAGGGTGGCAAGTCTCACAAAGAATTTAGTCTCGCAAAATGAAAGATGCCGGGTCTCCTGCCGGACCTCCTATACCCGGCATAGTCTAGGCCTTTGAATGTGCCGGACAACTTATATCCGGCAGTACATCCGGCAACATTGATTTCGTAAATACCACTTCTAGAATCGGATATGAGTAAAGGAACTCAATATCCTTACTTGCATCATGCATAGCCAATGCCGCGAATACAACTGAATAATGGGAAATAAGATATTAATTCTAAACCTTAAGTCTTGCTCCCGCTGAGGCGCAGAAGACAATGTTAAAGATTACCAAAATCCTAATGTGTCCTATTTTTGTCTTGTGAACATTAAATAGGATTTAGAGATAAGAGAATAAGGAGCTAACTCATTCTACTTGTAAGAAGATTAGAATTCGGGTTAAGAAACTTGAAAATTCCATAAATGATCATAAGAGTTTTACAAGGAAATCTTCCCTAACCAAACATCTAACAAAGAATTCTACATCACCATCCACACAACTACAAGAAGAGAATACAAAGAGGGAGAAGGAGATGTTAATAGCCTTAACCCGACAAGGTCTTCCTCTTCTCTTACGTGGATGGATCTGTAGACTTCTTTGGACACCAACAATGGAGTGAGGCGGAAATATAGAAGTGAATGGCGTGGATTTGGTATGTTGAAGTGTGTTCATTATTGTAGACTCTCGGCCTATTTATAGGGCTCAATTTTGTCTGTTGCCGGGCGTCTTGCCGGGTCGTGAGTAGCCGGCACACGTGGGAAATGTGCCCAACTGTTAACGGTCAAAACCGCCAATTCTGCGCGAAACAGTGCATATGCCGGGTAGGAGATACTCGACATCATACCCGGCAGAGGTTGGAAATCATGTGGAACACATGTGTTGTCGTATGGTCAACCGAAGCGACTTTACACTTATGCCGGATAGACGTTACCCGGCATCGCATCCCGCAAACCTCCTTTTCCGTTCTACGCTCCGTGCTGGATTAATCTGGCATTGAGTCTGACATCAATGTACTTTTGCCTAAAAAAATCATTCCTTGCACAGAAAACTCACAAAAACTTAAGTCTGTACAAATAATATACTTTAACACATAATAAACATAAATAACATATATTTAACCTTATTTAGATAAATATAATACTAAATATAGGCCATAAAATATGATAAGTCTGCGGCTTATCAGGTATAACATTGGGCATGGCGGTAGACATCAAAGCCTACTGCTGCTGATCGAGGGTCTACTGAAAATGGTCCATCCTCTCATAAAGGGGACCCAAGTCAGGAGAGAGACTAGAAGCCTGAGGATACTGATAAGGCTGAGGGGTGGTGGAGGAAGGCGGGGGTAGCATCAACTGGGGATCATCTCCCTGATAGCTCGGGTAGTCCTGAGCAGTGGCATTGGCCCTAGGCCTCTGCGCAAAAGGGACGTACCAGTACTCTCCCGGTGCAGACTCGTGAAAACACCATCGTCGAATAAGAGCGAGGTCGATGAGGGAGCACTCATGGTGATACTGTAGAGTCCGTGGAATCTGATCCTCCCTTAGAGACTAAGTGATATGCTGTTGAAAGTAGCATCGGGAAGACAGGGCGCTGGGTATCTCCATGTGGAATCGCCCAAACCAACTGAGCAAACATCAGTCAGTGTACCGGGAACCGTGCTGCAACATCACTATGTAATGGCCCACGAAGATACTCGAGGAGGGCACAATCCATGTCATTAAGCTCATCATGCTTACAGGGCCTAATGTTATGCCAAATAATCTCCATGGCCACTCTAAGATGTAGGTCAGTGATGAAAGTGATAGGGATCACAGGACGAGCTCTGGTGTGGGCCCGATCCATATATCGGACCTGTGACCCAAACTGAGCAAGAATAATAGAATGGGAAGTGGCTAGGTATTACCTAGTAAATGAGATCTGCCTTGGGTCATAAGCTATCTTAGAGTGTCTGCTATGCTACAAGGTGTAATCAGAATACGAGTAGATTAAAAGTAGGAGCGAATATGTACCTCAGAGACTTGGGGTGGCCCAAGAAACTCAGCATTAGCATAGAACTCACGTACAAGGTCGGAGTAGAAGTGCCTATGACCGATCTCAATACTCCTATCCAGCCATGCCTCTGGAATAAGGAGGTGATCCGAGACAACTAGCGCATAATCTGATCAATGCGTCGCTCCTGGACCCACTTGCCCTTCTGCTTAGACTGATGGAATTAGCGAGCGGCCTCAGAGTTGATGAACCCCTCTGTATCAAACTGGGGGTCCTCTTGGAGACAGGACGGTAAAGGATGAGGAGTGCCAAAATCATCCAACTCAGATGCTGTGGATGTAAAGCCTAGTCCACTCTGAACCTCAAGAGAAGGTTGCTTCTTCTTCCTCCCTATCTTAGCTTTCTTTGGAGGCTGGGGAGCACTACTGGAGGCTGGCTCCTTGCCTGCCCGTCTGGTAGAACAACAAGGTGGCTCAGATGCCGGAGGAGCCTCCTCTGTGGTGGCCTCTACTACAACTGCATCAGCCGGCTCAAATATCTCCTCCTCCTCAGAGTCGAAGCACGAAACGCGTGGAGGAGTGGCGGCTCGTCTGTGAGGCATCTACAAAAAGGAGAGAGAGAAGAATACCATGCAACAGGTTATCAATGTTAGTTCAATAGAAATAGAAATTAGAATTCTCGAATAACCTGGAGTTGTGCCATGATTCCTATAATTCTGATGCCTAATCGACTAATTCTCAACAAAACATTATCCTAGGAATTAATTCGGAAGACTAGATTCACAATAGGCAAAGAAGAAACAATCAGACAGGCGTGCCAGCTGTGGTGCCGGATAGAAGCAACCCGGCACATTCATACAATATAATACCGGACAGGGTACCAGACAGAACCTAACCGGCATATTCAATCATCGTTATGCCGGACAGTGGAGACCCTACACATGCACCCGGCACATTCAACAGTAAACCCAGATTTTGCAGAAAATCAGCAGAACCACACAATCATTCAGAAAGTAACTACAGTAGGTCCAAAAGTCCCTAAATCAATATATTAAGCTACGAATCTATCAAAAATCGACATATTGAACTTTAAAAATGTAAAATTATAAACGCAAGGAAAATGAGGGATTAGGGGAGCCTGGTTGGAATTGATTGGGTTGGAGCTTGTGGTTCAACGTCCGAAGGAGTGGCGGTGGTAGGTACGACGAGAAGAGTTTCGGCGGCTGAAATTTGGTGGGGTGCGTTTGAGTATTGGGAGAGGTAGGAGCTGTGCTTCTACGGCGTGTGGTCGGGTAGGTTAGAGTGGGAGAAGGGAGAAGACTTACCCGGTACCTTATTTTTTTTTAATTTACGTAGTGCCGGATGTAGTGCCAACTATACTGTACCTAGCACATGGAGTTTTATCAAGCCGGCTGTCTGTTACCCGGCATGATGCATGGCACTTTGAACATTATTTTGCCGGGTGCGGTTTACCCGGCTTTGCATACGGCAGACCCCTTTTATATATATATATTTATATTAAATTAAAAGAACAACTTTGCAAAGAAAAAATAATAGAAATAAAAAAAAATAAAGGAAAAAGGAATAGGAAGGGAACACTCCCTTGTTATGATAAGGGCCTAATGGAGAGGGCCCTACACTTGGTGCTTGGTTATGAGGTGAGATGATTTGAGACACCATGCATGACTTGTCTTTTCTGCTTCCTTTGGTGAGGGAGAGATCTTGGAATCATCCTCAAAACTTAAGTAGGCTGAAATGGATTTGTCGGGGTCACTACTTAAAAGTTTCTTTAGCCTCGAACCATTGACCTTAAATATTTCACCCTTACCATTCTCAAGTTCAAAAGCACCAAATTCATTCATGGAGGTGATGGTGAAAGGTCCAGCCCAATGAGATTTCAATTTTTCGGGAAACAGTCGAAGACGGGAATTATAAAGGAGACCTTTATTACCAACTTGGAAAGTACGTGGTAGAATGGATTGGTCATGAATCTTTTTAGTTCTCTTCTTATATAAACTTGCATTCTCATATGCGTTGTGAAGTAATTCCTCAAGTTTAGAGAGCTTGAAGTTCCTTTTTACTCCAGCGGCCTTCATGTCGAAATTCAAAGCCTTGAGGGCCCAGTAGGCCCTATGCTCAAGCTCTACTAGTAAATGACATGCTTTACCAAACACCAAATAGAAAGGAGTGGTCCCAATAGGAGTTTTGAAGGCAGTCCTATAGGCCTACAATGCATCATCAAGTTTCTGTGACCAATCAAGCCGGGATGTAGAATCCACTTTAGTTCACAGTTGGAAACTTCAGCCTGTCCATTGCTTTGTGGATGATATGAAAGTGCGACTTTGTAATGAACCCCATATTTATGTAGGAGGGAATCAAACAGGCGGTTGTAGAAGTGGGAACCGCCATCAGAGATAATTGCCCGGGGCACTTCGAATCTGGTGAAGATGTTTTTTCTGAGGAACTTGAGGATTGTCTTGACATCTACGGAGGGGCAGGAGATAGCTTCAACCCATTTTGATACGTAGTCCATGGCGACCAAAATATATTGATCTCCTAGGGATGGGGGAAAGGACCCATGAAATCGATCCCCAAAACATCAAATAACTCGACTTCTAAGATGTTGGTCAAGGGCATCTCTTGACGTCGGGAGATATTTCCCATCCTTTGACAACTATCACATTGTGAGACAAATTTGTGAGTGTATTTATATAGAGTAGGCCAAAACAAACCCGCATCTAAAACCTTAGCAGTAGTTCAGGTGGAGCCATGATGTCCACCTGCTTCTTTGGAATGACAGAAGTGAAGAACTATGGTGGCTTCATTTTCAAGAATACACCTTTGGATGACCCCGCAAGCGCATACCTTAAAAAGGTAGGGGTCATCCCAGAAGAAGTGTTGATTTGGGAGAGGAACCTCTTCTTTTGTTGTGAAAAGATACCATGGGGCACTACTTCGGATTCCAGGTAATTTGTGATGTCGGCATACCATGGTTCTTTAGAGCTTACCCACAAAGCATCAAGCAGCTCAACCCAATATGCACAAATTTCCTTTTCTGCCAGATCCTCTATCTGCTGGATGCTGAGCACCGTCTTGTCTGAAAAGTATTCTCGGATGGGAACTCCATCATATGGCCTCTCTATGCGAGAGAGGTGGTCAGCTACCCCATTGTCGTACCCTTTCTTGTCCACAACCAGAACATCAAATTCTTGCAGTAGCAAAATTCAACGCAATAATCTTGGCTTGGTGTCTGCTTTTGTTAAAAGGTATTTCAGGGAGGAATGGTCAGTATGTACTATCACCTCGCTTCCCCATAGATAAGAACAGAACTTATCAAGGGTGAAGACAACAGCGAGAAGCTCTTTCTCCATGGTTGTATAATTCTTTTGAGCATCCACAAGAGTTTTACTTGTGTATGTGATAATCCGCAATACAATGTCCTTCTTTTGACATAGGGCAGCCCCCACAGCGTAGTCACTTGCGTCGCACATGATCTCAAAGGGATGAGACCCATTATGGGCGACGACTACAGGGGCTAAGACAAGCTTCTCTTTGATGCCCTCGAAGACCTCTAAACATTCTTCTGTAAAGTCGAATCTCGTATCCTTTGCCAATAGATAACTTAAAGGCTTTGCTATCTTAAAAAAAATGGCAATAAATCTGCGATAGAAGCCGGCGTGACCCAAAAATGCTCGCACTTCTTTGACTGAGGTAGGGGGAGGGAGGTTCTGGATGACCTTGACCTTGACCTTGGCCTCATCAACTTCAATACCTGCTTTCGATACTCGATGTCCCAAAACAATGCCCATATTAACCATGAAGTGGCATTTCTCCAAATTTAAGACCAGATTAGTGTCTTCACACTTGGTTACGATCAAATCTAATTGCTGCAAACAATCGTCAAAAATAGGACCATATACACTGATATCATCCATAAAACTTCAATACTTTTTTCAATGAAATCAGCAAAAATTGCTTGCATGCAAAGTTGAAAAGTGGCAGGGGCATTATAGAGCCCAAATGGCATTCGGGTGTAAGTGAAAGTACCGTAAGAGCAGGTGAAGGTAGTTTTCTCCTGATCTTCGGGTGCAATTGGAATTTGAAGATAACCTGAGTACACATCAAGAAAATAATAGAATTCTTGCCCTGCTAGTCTCTCAAACATTTGATCTATAAAAGGTAAGGGAAAGTGATCTTTTCGGGTAACATAGTTTAACTTCCTATAATTGAGACAAATTCGCCACCCCGTTGTTTTTCTTTGAGGGATCAACACTCCTTTTTCATTTGGGACAACCTCTATCCCACCCGTTTTAGGTACCACCTGGACAGGATTAACCCAAGGGCTGTCAGAGATGGGGTAAATAATACCCGCATCTAATAATTTAAGAACCTCATTTATGATAACTTCTTTCAAATTGGGGTTCAACCTCCTTTAACATTGCCTTACAGGCTTGTGGTTATCCTCCATGCAGATACGGTGGGTATAGAAACTTGGGTCAATACCTTTCAAGTCTGCTAAACACCAACCTATGCCTCGCTTGTGATTTCCTAGGACTTCTAACAGTTTGACTTCTTGTTCAGGAGAAAGAAGCGAGGAAATAATAATAGGGAGAGAGTTGTTACATTAGAGGAAGACATACTTCAATTCAGAAGGAAGTTCCTTAAGCTTTACCTTAGGTGGTTGCTCGATAGATGGTGTAGCATTTTTAGACGGGCGGTCTAGTCTCTCCAGTGGTGGTCAGTAGATAGGATTTTTCCATATGCCACAATCCAGTTGGTTGACAATGACATTAACTTCTTTTAGTGGAGATTCTTCAATGGGTGACACCAAGACTTGCTCTTAGGCCACCAACTCGTCAGGTTCGACCGACGGTATGGAGAATACCTCTTCATTGTTCATGAAATCATTTTCACCACCATCTGCTAAGAGACCAACACAACAGACAGTATGGGCAGATACACTCTTCTTTACCATTTTTGCCATATTAAACTTAATCTTTTCATCCTCGAATCGGAAGGTGACCTTGCCATCGTAAACGTCTATAACCGCTCTTGCAGTGCTTAGAAATGGTCATCCAAGGATCAAGGGGACTTCGGTATCCTCGTTGATATCCAAAACGACAAAAGTGGCAGGGAAGATGAACTTATCAACTCCAACCACCAAATTCTATACCACTCCCATAGGTTTGATGGAGGACTGGTCTGCCAGTTAGAGGGATAAGGAATTTGGCTTTAGTTGACTACCACGAATCCTTGCGAAAATGAAGTATGGCATTTTGTTGATGCTTGCGCCCAGGTCACATAAACCATGACCGCAATCAACATCACCTATGCAGAAAGGTACGATTGGTAGCCAAGGATCCTTCTGTTTGGGCGGCATTACTCGTACTAACGCTGCCGAACACTCTTCTGTCAGAGTGACCAACTTCAACTATTTCATTTGCCTTTTGTTGCTCATTAATTCCTTTAGGAATTTAGCATATGTGGGCATCTACTTCAATGCATTATTCAAAGGAATGTCAATAGTCAAACGTTTAAATATTACTAAGAATTTCTTAAATTGCTCATCCATATGCTTTTTCTTGAGCCTATTTAGAAATGGTAATTTTATAGAAGATGATTGATTATTGAGAGAAGAGTTAGAAAGAGATTTAGAAGTAGAGGGAAGAGGAGAAGGAGCCTGTGTCTCATGAGATAGTATGGGGGAGTTACTTCCTCCACATCATCAGGTGTGACTTGCTTTTCTTTTTATTTTCTTGATTCCTGCTCACCTTCCTTCTAGTTAAGAAAGAGATGGTGTTTACATTTTCACTCTTGATGGAGACAGACTTCGCATGTTCACTTGGATTGATTTGAGTCTAGGACGGCAGTTGGCTGGGTGGCCTTGGTTGGGAAAGAATTTGTTGCAATTATGACTACAAGGATTTTGATCCTTGCGAAGGGCTGAGATCTCTTCCTGGGTATCCCGAGATTTATTCATCAACACCTTCATCATATCACACATCTCGGCTTAAGAATTGAAGGTGGGTTGGGGTTGGTTTGGGAGCTCTACCACAAGGGGCTTGTGAGAACTGCCTTGGTCCTCCTTGATAACCCGCCTGATTCTCGAAATTCTGAGGGGGTTGGATCGGTCGGTTTTGAAGAACTCCTCCATAACCCTGGTAGTTTTGAGGGGGTTGGGCACCGCGTTGCCAAGGCTGCCTGAACCCTTGGTTGTTGTTCACGTAGTTGGCTTCCTCAGTTGTCTTTAATTCCTGTAACTCAGGGCATTGTTCGAAATCATGTGGTCCACCACACTGTGTACAAGACATGTCAGAAGGTGGTAAAGAAAACATAGAAAATGATTTACCTGAACTGGTGGTCTTGCAGTGACCACATTGGCTTGCTGAGGAGAGAACTCATGGCTAACTGCTCCACAACTTTCTGCAGAGCACTTACCTTTATAGATTGCTGAGCGTTTCTTTCCAACAACTGCTCGTGACCCTTCATTATTTTGTTGAATTTGTTGTCACTCTCTCCGATGTGGTACAAACCAAGGGTGCAGCCTCTCGATCTGCCGGTGGCCCAATCACGAAATTTTCATAGAGGGATTCAATCCTCTTTAGAAATTGCTCTCTTGGTTTCTTCAAGACGTCTGCACCGAGGGAGGAAAGCACCCTGGTTTTGCACTGGTTCACTAGCCCTTTGTAGAACAATTGGGAAAGTTGCTCCTTTGTGAGACCATGGTGGGGGCATGTCAGAAGCAACCCCTTGAACCAATCCCAAGTCTCACAGTTGTTCTCTGATCCTGGTTGCGTGAAGTTATACATCTCGGCGATCATCTCCAGAGTTTGACTTGGTGGCAAGAACTTGTCGTAGAACTTGGTTGCCATGTCCTCCCACGTGGAAATGGTACATGGAGTCTGAAACCAGCAAGCGCTCCTAATGCGTCCCCGACGTATCGTAGACGTATCGTGGACTCTAATGAAACTTGATAGTTGAGGAATAGACATGAGACAAATTTAAACTGGAAAACCCATTTCGATTGAGAATTTACTCACACAAAATTCAGTCAATCTCCCTCGCCCCACACATGGACTCCCGGGACAGTTTCGACTTTACTCCTAAAGTCCTTAATCCTCTCCTGACTATTAGCCTACGGTTCACCGACCACTCCCTGACCTATCGGTCTATCAAATACCCAATGTATTGATACTCTAACCCAGTCCTTTCTAGCTTGCCAACTCTCTTGCACTTACACACCCTCCTAAGTCTGATCTACACATTTCCAGATTATCTATTTCTTTTCTCTCGTCCAGGCTTGATTTACATAGGACATAAATGCTCATATTTATACACGTTAGTTAAGGTGTAACTAACGGCCTATGAATGTGTAGACTGTAGAAGTAGATTACTTCTTCTTCTCTTATTATACTAGTCACACCCTACTACAGATTGTCTTCCAACTTGATTTGGAGCTATCAACACACGTGTTGCCTTGCGATTGGGAGTGTTGGTGGTGCGTCTCCCAAGTGGTCAGTCACCACTTGCACACTTCAACTAGTCTCACCTTGTCTGGTAATTTAATGCTCATAAATGCTCTCTTCTTAATTTATTTCAGCTATGTAATGATGTTCATTAATATCCTTTGCTTATCTTGTTATCTTGCACATTAATGAGCTTCTCCTTTTGTTATGAGCTAGTTGCTTGTGTGGATGTGACACATCTGAGTGAGTTTGTCAATGTTGCTAACACATTTCGGTCTTTGTTTATTGTCTGTTGTAAAAGATATGTGATAGTGTGGTTCTTGACTCCTTGTGTGTTACTAGAAGTTCTTCGAAGCTCTCACAGACAGGTGCCCGACTGGTTGGGCACATGTCGTTGATTGAGCGTGCTTGCAACCTTGCGTGCTAAGCCACTCATGACTTAAGTACGCTTGGAACCTTGCGTGCTAAGCCACTTATTCACCTGTCTATCTGAATCATGAATCTTGACAAGCGCATTAGATAGATTCTACAAGGTTTGCTATCATCAAAACTAAAGGATCTTGTCTTAACAATTTCCCCCTTTTGATGACGGCAACCAATACAATTATATGTACTTGGCAATTAAAAATTGAGAGATTCCCCCTAAGAAGGATTCCCCCTGAGTTTGTTAAGGGTTTTAAGTATGTAAAACTTTAACAAATGATAGCAATAAGTGACAGCTTTTATGCACAATAAGTGACAGCTTTTATGTTATACTATAACCATAGTAGAAAAGTTTTCATTCAGATGATACATAATACAAGGATGATAGACATAGTCTCACAAGTACATATACTTTATTTTCTCCCTTTGCCATACAGCAAAATGGGGAGCAAATACAACGTAGGATGTTGTAAAGGCCATAACATTCCATAGAGTACAAACTATAAAAGTGAATAAGATAATCTAGATAAAGCAATGTGTTTGGGTATCCCATTCATAATCTTCTGGGTCAAAGGGTTCATCCTCCGAAAAAGAAGCTTTGATCCAAGATGGTTTGGCTTTGGTAGGATTGATCAAAGGTGATTCAGCTGTGGTGGAAAGGTCGGACTCATCAAAATTTATTTGAACTCCATGTAGTGTGGAGAACGTGTGATTGATTGAGTGACAGTTGAGGTGATAGACCAAGCTGTAAATGAGTCGGAGTCTGGTTGAAACTAGCTTTGGGCGATGTATTTCTTTGGATGTTTAGTGAACATAAACATGCGAATGGTGGAGTGAATGGTTTGCTCATTTGAGCTGGATGAACTTTGTGGAGTTTGTGCCATTTTGTGATATGTGAAGGACTGAGTGTGAGCGGCAGATGGAGTAAGCAAATTTTATAGACACTTTGGATATGCTCAACGAATGATCGGTGAGTGATATTAAATGAGGCGCTACATCTTGTGGGCTATGTTTATAGGCCTTTTAGGTGTAAAGGTTTGAGGTTGGATTAGTGGAATGAATGGGACTAAATATCTCAGATCATTTTACAATTTTTAATCAAGGAAGAAGCAGCCAATACAATAAATTATTTTGGAACCTTCATAAGCATTCAAGTCCACAAGAACCAGTTGAATTTTCATTGATATCAAAAGATTACTTTGAAAAAAAAAGTCAAAGGCAAAATAACACATTAATGGAAAAAGAAAAATCTAATCTTAAATCTAGTTCTCACGGATTCACTCAAGTCTCTATGAGACAATGAACACTCAGGCTATGTGAGAGTCTATAAAATCTATTACTCCTTGAACCATGGGATGAACACTTGGTTCAGAGGAGACATCTTGCACAGCTGTAAGAGTTACTCTTACATGCTGAAGAATGTCCCGAGCTGAAGTATCCATACTGGTCCCTGACTTGTCGTGGACCGGTGTGGGACTTCTCTTCCTTTTAAGTCCTGAGGCTCTTGTCGTTGGTCTAGGTTCTGACCTTGCATCTTTGCTCTTTGTAGGATTCTGGAGAGCCACGAGCTTATCTCCTCTAGTCTTGATACCCATTTTGGAAAGCATCTCACAGCAGATGCAGTCCTGATTGGTTTGTACGCACTCGTGGAACCTGTCGGTGTCCACTCCAAAGTCTTTTAGGGCCGCGGTGATCACTCTCCCATGTATTAGCCCTTGGTTGACGTGTCGGCTTTCATCAAGTGTGAGGAGAATCATGGCTGGGAGGTCAATCTTCTCCTTCATCTTGAGAGTGTATAGAAGTCTCTTGTCTCTTGCACTCACTATGTGAGTTCGTTGATTCCTTGGGGTGATGTTATGAGTGATCAGATTGAATAGGACTCTATCTGGGATGGACATGTCCACAACATGGAAATTTTTCATAGCTGCTCTTTGGTTGAGCATATTCACCATTTTCCCTCCTTGGTGTCCTAGGTCATTCCACGTTGTCTGCTTGGAAATGACCAGCCCCTCTGACTCTAAGTTGAAGGTTTTACATATCCAGGATTTCGTTATGTTGATGTCAACACCTTGAACTATGGAGATGAGGTATTCATCGTCTTTGTCACTCTGGAGAGGTCCTAGCTGTCTCATGTGTTCTTTGAGCAGCTCTGTGTAGACAGGGATAGACTCCTAAAAGAAGTCTACCCATCTTTGGAACTCCAATAGCTTGACAATCTGTCCAAGACCCATCTTTTCCATCCACTCCATGTCCAACGTCTCGGATAAGACGAGACAGGATCAGTCATTGACATTCTCAGCCTTGATCAAGGCTGGCTCAAGCTCCTTGAATTTCTTGAAGCACTTTAGAGCTTGAGGTGGTTGAGGCTTGGCAACGGCCTTCTTGGCTTGAAAGAGCTCTTCGTGCTCTTTAGCGTGTGGAGAAAGGACCATCTTCTCCTTGCTTTTTGCCTTCTTTAATTGCTCATGATCCTCGTGCGTGAGTATGACAGGTGATATCGATTCTGTGTTGCTATCTTCAACCTGAGGCTGTTGTTGAGGTGTCGGGGACATGTTGATGAGTGGCTCCCCAAACACAGCGATGAGATTCACCTCTTGCTCTGAGTCAGCTGCTTTCTCTTGGTGTAACTAATCTATTGAAGCATCCTTTTGTGCTGGTTCATCATGTTGAACCTCCTTTTCCTCAAGTTGTTGTGCAACTGCCACGATGTCAACTGAGGGAGTCACTTCTTCTTCATCGAAGAAGTGCATTCGTCGAGTGGCTTTTTCTAGAGTAGAGTGAGATTTGTTTGTGGTCCTGTTGGCTTTTGAGCACACTTTGATGTGCGTGTCACACGACCAGTTGTAGCGGTGGAATGGCTCTTGGGTTTATTTTTGGATTGTTTTGTGGCGATTTTGGTGGTTTTTGGTGAAGGAGCGGGAGAAGACATTTGTGGATTTTCTGTGGGTGCAGGGTAAGGAAGAATAGTACGTTTGAAGGTGCCGGACTCAATGAGGTAGTAGGTTTTAGGAATATGAGTTCTTATATATTCTACCTCACTAGCTTGTAGTTTGCCTTCTTGTACTACTTGGACCATGAGTTGTTCTTCTTCTTCTTTGGTCAGACGAGCTAGTGATTCAGTCGGCTGTATGTTGGCCACTTGTTGTGAGGAAGCTTCCTTGAGAATTTCCTTAGCCTATGATCGAAGAGCAGTCTTGGGTGCCATTTTTGGTTTAGAGGATTTGTACTGGACTTTAGAACTTTTCGATCGGGTGTTCTTTAGCGGCTTTGAGGCAAGGGTTCTTTGCACTAAATCTCACGAGAGTGTTCGTAAGAGAGAAGAAAAAAAATGCTCTAAGTGCTTAGAGAGATTAGAGAGAGTGAGGGCAATAGTGTGACAAGAGTAAAACTCCCGTCGCCCTTTTATAGATTTTGAGTAACGGTCGGCGACCGCTCCTCGTCCGCTCGCTGACATGTCCCAACAATACTATTCATAACGGAAGCGGTCATGACAGGCTGTCATCGATCATTGGCAATTTCCCATTTCTTCCCGTTGAACTATCTCTAAACTAACCTCTCTTTGTGGAAAATGACATATCTGTTTCAAGTAGCCGTTTGACATAATTTCTATGCATTAAACTAATCGTTGACTACTGAATGACAATATAATAGGTGTTGCTGACATGTCGGTGACCGATCATGGGAAATAAAAGACAGTTTAATTGTGAATAATGAATATCATTCCAAGATCATGAACAATCTTAGTAAACATTTCTCTACTTAATGGCTTAGTAAAGATGTCAGCTAGTTGGTCTTCAGTAGAAATATACTTTAAACAAACTAATTCCTTTTCACAACAATCTATAAGAAAGTGATACCTAATGTCAATATGTTTGGTACGAGAATGATGCACAGGATTTTTGGAAATAGAGATGGCACTTGTATTGTCACACATAATTGGTAATGTACCTGTTTTGATGTCATAATCACCAATTTGTTGTTTAAGCCATAGGAGTTGAGCACAGTAGCTTGCCGCAACAATGTATTCAAATTCAGTTGTTGAGATGGCAACACTTTGTTGTTTCTTTGATCCCCATGCAATCAGACATGACCCAACAAAGAATGTTGTCCCTGACATGCTCTTTCTATCGGTGATAGATCCTCCATAGTTTGCATTTGAAAATCCTACAGCGTTAAAGTTGGTGAACTTAGGATAAAAGAGACCAAGATTCATGGTTCCTTCCAGTCATGATGCCCATCTTGGTGCCAACTTCCATTGGTGTGTCAAACGTTTTACATTCCTCTATTCTAAATCTCTTTAGCAAATCCTTTACGCACTTCTCTTGGGATATGATAGTTCCTTCGTCGTTTTGCTTGACTTGAAGTCCTAGAAAGAACTTCAGTTCCCCCATATCACTCATCTCAAATTCCTTTTTCATCAATGCTTCAAACTTTTGTAATATTTCTCATCAGAGGCTCCAAAGAATTAAGAAATCCCTTTTGTTGTTGTACACAAACAAGGTTTTATCCACCTTTCCTCTTTTGAATTGGTTTTCCAAGAGATAGGAAGAAAGACGATCGTACCATGATCTTGGAGCTTGTTTCAGCCCATAAAGAGCTTTTTCGAGTTTAAGTACCATGTCCTTTCCTTCTTGTGTCTCAAAACCTGGAGGTTTCTCAACATACACTTCCTCTTTGACGTACCCAATTAGGAAGGCACTTTTGATGTCATGTGACACCCCTCTCGATAAACACATAATAATCCCTCACGTTGCATAATTAAAAACGTCTTACAGCGGAAGTACAACAATAATATTAATCCTCACTCGGGTGTCACCTGTCATTACTCGCCCATGCAAGTAACGAAGCAGAAACTAAATCCAACAACAAAATAAATAACGCTACTAAACCGCTGTGATAATGAGATAAATCCTATACATCATACTAAGTCCATAACCATAACTGATGACAAGTGAGCGTCTACCCAATCCCGATTTTATACAACAATACCATCTTTCAATCCAAAGTCTAACACCGTTATACAATTGAATTCCATGTGCGGTAATAAAATAAAACCCTAACTTCTCGGGTCCCGCACTTCGGCTTCGACGATGATTAGCAACCTGCACAATGTTGTGAAGCTCAGCGATAAACACTGAGTATGTTGGGTTTGCATTCAGGCCCTATAGGTCACTTAGTCATTTTAACCATCTTTATATTAGATTGGTTTCATGCTTTACCAGTTTACAGATATAATAAATACTGTAACAATCATGCACAATCACGGAGTCATCCATCAAATCAATAGAATCTTTACATTTCGCAAGACAGCAGTTGCATAAACGAACGTATCAAATAACTGCAATAAAGTGCATAGTCGCTTTTAGCAAACAATTTCCATACTTGTTAATATTCAGCCTTCAAGGCCTCATCCAACCAAACCATGTTTAATTATTTACCAGATGGGTGTCATGTTAGGACAACCCGAATCAACCTTACCAATGGACCGTAGTCCTCCTGTACACACAAAGGTGCTCATTTTGCCAAAGGTCCGGAGGCCCCTGGTCGTTCACTTTGCCTCGTAAGGCGTCCATATAAAGGCCGTAGCCGTGTACAAACAGCAGGTACCATCTGACCCATGATCCAATTAGGGCTCGGTGGGAAATTTCCTAGAGCGGAACCCGATCGGGTCTCCCCTCAGTGAACACAAATGCGCAACCAGGTAGTTCGTAAACTACACTGGATTCCTCCCCTCAACTCATACCAATTCTCTCATAAGATTAAATGTCTTAATCGTTTCCTAAGACATACTCTTAGTTTTATGGAGAATACAATTTATTACTTAGCTGCCCAATGGGTCTCACGCATGCCTACAAATAGTCTAGGTTGTATCATGTTTGAGATCCATGCTCTAGAGACGGACAATGTCGTATCTCATACCTAAGTATTTTACTTAGGTTATTTATTTACATAATTATAATACTAATGGTATTATATTAAGTAACCATCCTTTTATCACATTGAACACATATGTATGTTTATATAAGTCGATCTATAGTCGACATAATATTAGCCCGATGGGCATTCGCGTACAGTAATAACAATGCGATAATGATAAACAAGTATCCAGCTCAAGCACACATACATGCATATAAGCATTCACATAGAAATCTTATCATACTAAATAATATCTGAACCCGAGGGAAGACTCAGGACAATCCAAATCAAACCCCTTACATACCGTACACCTTAGACCCAGGATGCGGAGTAGACCACTAAGCTCGTCAGGCGCCTTTGACTGAAGTACAATCTAAACTGTAATAAAGCTGTAAGTCAGTTTCCATGACAAACTAGATCCGATATTTCCGAATAACATTGTAACCCCGACAGTTCATCCCTTGATTTCAACTGTTAATTGTTACTAGTTTCTGTAAACCAGTCGGCTTCGTTACTTAGACTCGTAGTGTGTCATAATTCGACGGTTGAATTAAATTAATTATATTCATTTAATTTGTTCATTCTTGAGCTTAGCCATATAACCTATAGTTGCATGTATACATGCATTATTTATCATATGATATTATTATCCCACCATCAATTATAATACATTGTATTATATAATCCATTTATATTATATGGTTTCCAACCATAATATATACCCATCCTTATATATATAATTCTCGCATTTATATATGTACCAATATAGGTGAGTTTCATGAATTATAAAACTCTTATATTATATGTCACATTTTTATCATCTTATATGAGATGATTATCCTATTAATTGTATTATATTATACAACTTATATTAAGATCATTATCTTAATATTATGTAACATTTTATGTTGTATAATTACAACTCCTAAGGTTTATTCAATATATACCTTAGTTTATAAATCCAATTTATTTATAGTTTGTCACATTATTTAATGTGAATATTCTTACTTATATTAATTCCATTTAAATCACATTAACACCATATAATTGTTATAACTTTTGTAATATTGTAGACCACAGTCTAAAATTCATTTTCCAACCTTTATAAATTCGGTACAGCACTATATTTTATTTTATTTTCATTTTGACCACATAACATTACGTAATGTTATACCATATACTAATATCATATAATATGATATTTTTATCTCATATAACTTATAACCTATAGTTTTAATACAAAACTATTTTTAATTGCCGAAAGGCACATCTTCATAATTTAATTTCATTATCTTACCATATCTTTATGTTTATTACAATATCACCCCATAATTTATACCATGTTATATATACCATATAATATAACATTTTTAACTTATAAAAAGGTATAACCTAAGTTTTTTTTATTTAATAACCGAACAGACCTTAAATTTGTTCTAATTTATTTCTCAACCCACCAACATTCTATAATTACAATTTGACCCAATTTATAACATATAGTTTTATAATATCATTAAAACTATATATTATACACATATCTTATTAAATACTCCTATATTATTCTAAAAATCACCAAATTCCACCAAACGGTTATAAATATCATTTCTAACCCCTAAACTCTCGGTATTTATATTTCCTCCCCATTTACTTATCCAAAATGTAACAATGACATAATAACTATATATTATACATATATAGTTTATTTTAACTCCAAATTCCACCCAATAAAATCCTAAAAATTTCTAATAGCCCATGGATGTTTAAAATATTATTTCACACCCCTAAGTTTCGGTAATCTCCATATATACCCCATATGTTAGAAAAATGTTACAATTAATTACATAACTTATTATATAGCCATTAATAAATTATTTAACTTATCTAATTTGGTCAAAGCCTACCATATGGTCTAGGTTGACCTCCTTAATGTTGCCTAGACCATTACTTTCCCTTATTTATGGTTTCTACCCACAATTTTCAGAAATTACCATTTAACCCCAAAACTTTATAAAAGCTTATAATTTTTATTTAACCTACTTTTAACACCTAATTTTTTGGCTATATTTATATTTAGCCCCAAAATTTGATTTAATTATTGTTTAGCCCCCTTTCCTTGCGGTAATATTTATTTATTACCTAAAACCTAATTTAAACTTAAAATACATAATTAAAATGGCCTAAAGTACATGGCCTTATTACAAACATTAGCTTATAAAATAAGTTACACATAAATGCTCCAAAATACATATAAACCCTCGGCCTCACCATATATTTTCCAATTATTACCAATCTTCCACATAAAGTCTTAATTTGACATTTATGTTACTTAATCATTTAGATAAATTTACTAACTCACTTCCTTAACCATCTAAGAGATAATCTGACCATTTAACCTATGTTCACTCAAGGTAATTAATTAGCATAAGCTTAAACATATATTAACATACCAAAGATGTGATTTAAGTGTTTTATACCTTGTTTTCGCCAAGGTATGGCCTTGTTTGGCCACAACAATCTTGAGGAAAATCCCACAGCTTGTTAAACATGTTTTGAACAGCAAATTAAGATATGATTAAACCCTAAGCAAGAGCTAATCATAGGTGAAATACCCCAAATCTAATTAATATTATTAAACCATTATTTAATGGAAAATAATCCTATTATAAATCATTTCACGTACGCATGCAAACCCATGCATGAGAACGTTACGTAAAAACAGTCGTTTCTCCATAAACGCTAAAACGCCTTAGAAGCATATGGTCAAACATGACCTTGTATGACCCTCTAATATTCAAACCAAATGGTCATACAATTATTATATGAATATATAAATATATTCCCTAAGCTATATTCAGTCAAAAACGCAAAACGCTCGGGAGTGCTCACGCACGCCCCTTAAAGCACGAAAAGTCCGGAGGAGTGCCGAGGTGGCACGAACTCCTATAAAATTAATTCCTAGAGTTCCTAAATCATTATTAATCATTCTAAAGAGAACCCAAAGTGGTTTCACAAAATTCAGCAAAAACCACAGGAGGATTTCTTAGCGCTCCTTTTTGGCCCGGGAGTGTCCCGATGGCCCGTAAATTATGTCACGGGTTGATATACCCCATATAACTCAATGTAACATCTTAGTATATGTTTATTTACCATAATAAGTGTTTACAAACACTTGGAACTCATAAAAACAATTGGTTTCCCAAAAAGTTCCTTAGAGCACAAAACACACCTTCGGGTGTCACGAAAATGCGTTTTACGCAATTGTCTTGTAGTTTTTGACATGCCACGAATTGGTAATCTTAAAAAGGGTTAAAATGACCTTCTAAATCAGTTGGTGTGACTAGTCAACAAGGTGCTCTATAGGGGCCGATTTTAAGAGAAAAACTAGTATAAAATTTGCTTTAAAAGTTTATAAAAGGCTTAAAACATGATGACTCATCATCCCATGTGTTATATTACTTAACGCCAAAGTATGTAGGTCTCATTTGACCAGAGAGCTGTCGAAATTAGGTCATGGAATAAGGCCATGTGAGCTAGATACAAAACAAATACTAAAAGCAAAAAGTAGATTCCTTTTCTTTTTGCCTTTTGATTTCTTAAGCATGTGACCTTCCTTAGCTCTTCCTTGGCTCTTCATGACCGGTGGAGACCTCCCAATTGAGCTTGAATTCGTCCAGCTACAAGAGGAGAAGAAGACAAGCAAAACTTAGAAAAATCAAAAGAAGATACCTTACCTTTTCTTACCTTGTCTTCTAGCCAACATTATTTTCTTTCCAACTCTTGCTTAGTCACACCACATGGCCGGTTTTATGCAGTAAAGAAGGGCTTTTATTGAGCCAATAATCTATGTAATAAACTAAGGAAAAGAATAGTCAAATGACATTAAAAATTGACAAAACAAAAATCAATTTCCAAAGGCATTCTTACCTTATACGTAAGTTTAGTCTCATTTCCCTCCTTGCACTCTTCATTCACGAATTGGTAAGGTTCTAAGCTCTCTCTTCTTGCTTCATCTTCTTCCTTTCAAGCTTTTAAGTCCATTAATGGAGTTTTAACTTCTATCTTCATCTTTAAGGTAATTTCCTAGCATTTCTTGTCAAACCTTGAAGCAAAACTCTTCCTAGCATAACAACAAGAGTTCGGCATCACTTAGTTCACCAAGGAGGTTGTTCAAACCAACATTAATCCAAGGAGCATCTCAAGGTTATCTTAAGGTAGTTTTAATGCTTGAAAATCCTTAAAGCACATTTTTATGTGTAACCAAGTTCTACTCCTTCTAAGGTTCTTTTCTTCTTCATTTTGATGAAGGAAAATTTGTTCTTCATCCACCTTAGGAGTGCCGAATTCATAAGGAGAAAAGTCTAAGGTAAATACTTGTAAAACTACTTACAAATCTACTTAAGATCTTTATTGAAGATCTAACTCCTAAACACCTTCACCACTTGCATATAACCGAAGTGGAGCATCAAAATTCCCTTGAAGAAAGCTTGGAGATTCAAGAGGGGTTCAAGCACTTAACCACCTTTGTTAAGAAGTAAGTTTACTAAGTAAATCCTTATGATATAAGCTTTGTTAAGCTTCTAAAAATTATACAAAAATTATGTACATCTCCTAGGTTTATTAAAACCGAAACCATATGGTATTATATGCCAAAAATACAATCTATAACTTATATAGAAAATATTTACCTTAAGACACATTTTTGTGTCACAAAATTTAGTTATGTTACACATTAATTCAAGCCGAATTACCAAGGGCAAAAATGCTTATTTTTGAGCTAAGAATTTATATAAGACATTACAATAATTTTTACATGAGTTATATAACTCCTATGAATTTATGTATAATTATTATGACATATAAATCCACTTTTATATACTATATGGTCACCAAATAAATATGGCCAATGCTTTAATTGATAAATAGGTATTAATGACCTACTTAGGTATATAAACTTATATCACAAAGTTTGGTGAGCTAAAAATATTTCATTAGTGCTTAAATGGCTAATTAATTAAGTTAAGTGGCTTAAATGTATTTTTACAAAATTTAGGGTATATATTGTGAAAGCCGAGAGCTAAAGGGGTATTTGGTGAAATTATAATATAATATAAGGTTAGGAATTAAGTTTTATGAATTTTAGATAATTTAAACAAGTGTAAAATACATTTTATTAAGTTTTGGGCTATTTGTAATTTATAAAAGTTGATGAAAGTTTAGTAGAACATAAAAAGGGCGCGAATTCATAATTAAGAGATTTATTAGGCTCACCTTGAAATTTTGAGGAATTATATTTAGACTTTAGTTTATTAAGTCATTACGAAGAAGTTATTATAAAGGTTTTAGGGTGAAAATGTATTAATGGAGAGTTCAAGACCAAAGCCGAATTATTTGGGGTTAGTTTGGTAATTTAAGAATTTATATATATATCGGCAT
This sequence comes from Limonium bicolor, assembly GCA_023374045.1. Taxonomy (NCBI): domain Eukaryota; kingdom Viridiplantae; phylum Streptophyta; class Magnoliopsida; order Caryophyllales; family Plumbaginaceae; genus Limonium; species Limonium bicolor. The sequence continues at coordinate 219,668,134 of CM041781.1, forward strand.
TTAGGAGAATTAAAATTAAAACTATAGTTATAAGGCATTATGCAAAGTTTATAAGGTTTTGTGGTTAAATTGTAATTATGGGAAATAAAATATTATTGCCGAGAATTTAAGGGCTAAGTGTTATTTTGAAAGTTTGAGTTATAGACTTAAAACTATATACCAAAAATTAGTGTGAATATGTAATTTAGCAAATAAGAAGTTAAAATGCTATAATATAATGAGAATAGAATTTAAATAAAGTTTATGAATTAATGTGGTTGATTTATAAATAACCGAAATATAAGGGTAATAAGTTAGATTTAAAAAATATAGGTCTACATGAGATTTGGAGGAATTAGAAGAAAGAATTTTAATTAAAGGAATTATGGAATTAGAACTATGGCTTATATAGTTATAAGGAAGTTAAAGGAAAAACAAAAATATTATTTATGACTAAAAGGAGAATAATGAGATTATAAGAATATTATGTCATTGTTAAGACAGCTAAATATAGTTAAGAAATTATAAGTTGTTTTATGTCACTTAGACAATTAAAAAAACAACAAATATAGTACATGAATATATGAATACATATGGACATTAAAGGATTTATAAATAAATCACAAGGAATAACAAATAAGATACAATAAACCATGAGGTAATTAAAGAAATAAACCTCACATGAAATAACAAATACGAGATTTTTACAAGATCCAATAGAATTTTATAAGGGTAACATAAATTAACCCTCTCAGATAATCCTATTCTAGGACTTGTTTGACAGACGTTGACCAGGGTATAATCAACTGCAAACTACGGTTGAACGGTATGGGATTCTTGCAACCTGTTTCTACGGATTACACCGCCTGTGTGCTATGGTGTTTTGAATTAACGACCAAGATATTAATGCAAAATGTTGTTTACATTCTGCGCTGTTGAATTATTTTATGTGCGTGAATGATGCTGACTACAACGTGTATGTCCACACGCATACAAACATACTATACCAGTGGATTAAATACCTGCGCTTCAGTATACCGAGGACTTGTACTCAAGTCTCTCACTAACTGTCACTTTTATAACAAACGTCATTATCCTAAACGTGATAATTGACAATACACATTGTGTTCTTGTTAACGTCTTTATATGACACTTAACAATTCATACACGAGAACGAGGAGCCCAGTTAGATCTGGCCATGCTGCTACGGAGCTGTACCTGTCTCAGGTCCGTCTCCTAATTACGTCGCGACGGAACTTTCAGTTGGGGGAAGACTCTATTCCTCCCGGTTTCTAATGCCCTTCAGTTTGAGGAAGACTTCATTCCTCTAGTGGGATTCTTTTCCCCACGCCTCTCTTTCAGGGGTTAACTACGTTATCTCCTGGGGTTTTATACCCAACCTTTCAATCTTAACGAGGTCACTATACCTCCACTATATTGATATACTTTTATACATCTGTCAGTCCACTGGTGGACCCGACAGCTATCAGATAATTCAGTTCGCTAACTCGACCTTCTGAGTCTTGTTCTATGTGACATTATTGTCCTTGTATGGATACTTGTTATTATCAGACTATGCTTGTTTACAGCTTTATAAAAATGAACTGCATGTGTTCGACAAAGTAGTTGGTGTGGCCCGGTAGACGATGGGCTGCACGTTTTCCATACCAGCATTGTTTGCTGAGCCCCTTTGGGGGCACCCCCATTTTTCAGGTACCTGAAGTTAGAAGATTACCACACCGAGTGTAGGTGGGGTAGATTCAAGCTATGGGAGTCTTCCTTTAGACATTTGTTTTACTTAAGTATTTTACATTTGAGTTTGATTCCTAGTATCTCGGATTGTATTCGTATTCAGACCGTGACTTTTGGAGATTGTATTTGGACTTAGCCTTGTTGGTCACAAGGGTGGCCAACGGCATTGTAATACCGCCCGTTGTTGTATTTATTTCCGCTGCAGTTGTATTTTATTTGGGAGTGATCGCCGTTCAGTTTATTGGATTTCGGGTTGGGGTGTTACAAAAAGTGGTATCAGAGCGTAGTTACGCTCTGGATACAAGGATACACCGAGATTAGGATATCTAAGACTTAGGTTAAGGGTTGAGAGATAGTATTGAAAGAGTTTAAGTTAGTTTTACTTAGACTACTATCCAAGACCAGATTTTGACCACAGTGCCTAATATACCTCAACATCCTGCAGATGTCAGGAAGAGGAGGACGACTGGACAGGCTGATGAGGAGCCAAACATCAGGCTGGCAGACATTGCCACCTTAATCGCTCAGGCATTTGCACAGGCGGGGGTTGCACAGCAGCAGCAGCTACCTCCACCACCACCACCCAGGGAGAGACTGGGTGAAGAGTTTGGCTGATTGAGGCCGACTGCTTCAAGGGGCAGACTGACCCTGCTCACTTGAGACATACATCATGGAGATGGAGACAGCGTTCGAGACGCTTGCAGTCCCAGCTAGGGAAAAAGTAAGACTTGCTGCCTTTTATCTGAAGGATGCAGCTAGAGATTGGTGGAACATGGTGAAAGCCGACCACCTGGATGACCCAGCTTTTACTTGGGGACATTATACTGCACTACTTAGGGGCAAATACTACCCGGCCCACACCAGGATGGTGAAGACCAGGGAGTTTGACGTCTGGAGCAGACGGGAAAGATGTCAGTGGATGAGTACTATGCAAGTTCACTCGCTACTTCGACTATTACCCGGTATAGGATACTCGGACCAGGTGTTGGTCGACCGGTTCTACGGGGGACTGAGCCCTCGACTTCAGTTTGGGATGGGACCAATCATCCCTACCAGTTTCAGGTAAAACAGGAGAAACAAACCAGTTGAAAATTTTATTACCTACTATACCCCGTCATGAGAGATTTGGAGATTGATACCTTGAGATTTCAGGAATGCTATCATGCTGCCTCCGTAGTGGAGATCACTTGTAAGAGAAGGGATGCTTTGAGCTCCCAAAAGAGGAAGGACGGACCCGGTGGCGAAGATGCCAAGCAGGGGAACTCCAACAAAAGGAACAAACCTATCAGAAAGGACAGGGGTCCTATCAAGGGAAGGGGAACCAAACTACTGGGAACCCCCAGTCAGGAACCCATGGAGCAGCAACTTCACAGAAAACCTACCCATCTAAGGGTAGGCACTCTAATCAGACAGTTAGATTTGAAATTTGTGATTACTCAGTACCGTTAGAATGTATAATTAACCTTGATTGTATTAGGTTCTGGACATGGCTCAAACACGGGCCAGAAGTATGTCCGCCGTTTCAACTGTAAGCAGTGTGGAAAGGATCACCCCGGCGTAGACTGCCAAGGGGAGAAAGTCCAGTGCCGCTACTGTCAGATACTCGGACATCGTGCCTTCGAGTGTATCCGAAACCCGAGAGCAGGAACTACCGCCCGGGAGCAAAGCCAAACACCGGCCCTAAGAATGGAGCTAGCGATACTCGCCCTCCACCAACAAACCAGGCTCAGGGGTATAAGGGCAAAGGCCCAGCATCGGGACCCGCCCTACATGTCATGGACCGCTCAGATGAGGCTGGTCCTTCTACCAACCCAGGTATTTCTAAACCATGTGAACCTGTTATTGAGCAATGGATGATGTGAATGAGTGCTTGCATGCCTTGATTGCCTAATTGAGTAGGAAGAATTAGTAAACTCACTAGTAAAATTTAAACCACGTAGGAAGCTATAAGATATGCTTTCCTATCCCCTCACCGCCCTCCCTGGGAGAAAACATTATCAAAGTACAAGAACCAGGGAACGAACAATGTAAGGTTATCCAACCAGGTTTGATACTACTCAAAGGATACCTAACACCGGAGACACAAGTTGCAATCATTAGAAAATGTCACGAATTGGGAGCAGGACCAGGAGGGTTCTACACTCCAGAATTTCCAGGAGGATCAAAGATGAAGCTGAAAATGATGTGCTTAGGAAAGGATTGGAATCCTTACTCAAAGACCTACCAGGATACAAGAAATGGAGATGGAGCACAAGTGCCAAAAATCCCAGAAGAATTTTTACAAATTGTGGAACAAGCAGTTAATACAGCTCAGCAACTAGAAGAAGATCTAGTTCCCAACTTAAGGGCTGATCTATGTATCATCAACTTCTATGAAGAAGGAGGCCGTTTAGGACTACACCAGGACAATGATGAAACAAAAGGGTCCCTTGAACAGGGGATACCAGTATTATCTTGTCAATTGGAGATGACGCAGAGTTCCTTTATGGCGAGCAGAAGCGTGTGGACCTTGCAAAGAAAATCATATTGAGTTCAGGAGATGTTTTAGTAATGGGTGGAAAGTCAAGGTTGCTATACCATGGAATTAAAAGGATTAAACTAAACACAGCACCTTCGACAGTGATAAACACTCACATGAACCAGGAAGATTAAGTTTGACTTTTAGAAAGTACTAGTATTGTAATTGTTTGGACATCTGAAAGAGATCATCTCATCAATGAAGCATTATTGTTATGAAAGTGAAGTCTTTAGACCCCATCATATATCAAAGTACTTACTCAGATTCTGTTATTAGGTTGTACTAAGGAGACGGAAGGTGCCTTAAGTATTCTTACTGAGGAGGAGGCCAGCAAGGGCGGCGCGATCCTCACTGGTACCTTTCCTGTTAATGGAGTGGATGCACTAGTACTGTTTGACTCCGGAGCCTCACATACTTTCGTTTCGCCTTCGCTTGCGGGGAAGTTGGGGCTAGACGCTGTAGAGTTACCTGATTTTAAGGTGGCACTCCCGTCTAAGGAGAAGATCAGTTGCACTCGTCTTTATAGAGGAGCCACTATCCGCATTAAGGAGGAGAATTTCCTATGACCTTATTGAGTTCAGAGGTCTAGGATTCGATGTTATAGCCGGGATGGCTGGGGCTGGGGCGCACAGAGGCCGCATTCTTTGTGCAGAGCGCAGGCTGTTACTTAAGAGCCCATCAGGAGTGACAGTATCTTATCGTCAGAGCCCTAGAGCACCGTCTATAAAAGTTATATCTGCTATGTCTATGTACAAGCACGTCAGGAAGCAGAAGGAAGTATACCTTATGCTATGTTCAGATGTAGAGTACGACCCTGACTTTGATCCAGCTATGCCAGTGGTGTCGGAATTTCCAGATATTTTCCAAAGGAACTTCCAGGCTTACCGCCATCCAGAGAGGTAGAGTTCTCCATCGAATTACTACCAGGTACCGGTCCCATAGCTAAGGCCGTACCGTGGCACCAGCAGAGATGGCTGAGCTGAAGGAGCAGCTGAAAGATTTATTGGACAAGGGATACATACGACCTAGCGTATCTCCTTGGGGAGCACCAGTCTATTTGTGAAGAAGAGAGGATGGAAGCCTTCGTTTATGTATTGATTACAGAGAGCTTAATGCAGTATCGGTGAAGAACAAATATCCACTACCACGGATTGATGATTTGTTTGATCAGTTGAGAGGAGCAAAAGTGTTTTCGAAGATCGATTTGAGATCAGGCTACCATCAGATACCCATCAGGGAGCAAGACATAGAAAAGACAGCATTCAGAACACGGTATGGCCACTATGAGTTTACAGTTATGCCTTTTGGCTTGTCAAATGCACCTGCATCTTCATGGATTTGATGAACGATTATTCAGAGAGCAGTTGGATAAGACCGTGGTTGTATTCATCGATGACATCCTCATCTATTCAAAGTCTAAGGAAGAGCATGAGAGTCACCTCCGACATGTACTTGAGATCTTAAGGGAGAACCAGCTTTATGCTAAGTTCTCCAAATGTGAGTTTTGGTTAGACAGAGTTTCCTTTTTAGGACATGTTATCTCTGATGCTGGGATCGCAGTGGATCCAGCAAAGATAGAAGCAGTTCGCACTTGGCCTAGGCCAAAGACAGTTACGGACATCAGGAGTTTCCTTGGTTTAGCAGGATACTACAGAAGGTTTGTCAGAGACTTCTCCAAATAGCCAAACCTATGACCAGCTTAATGAAGAAGGACACACACTTTCACATGGACTACTGAATGTGAGACCTCATTCGAGCTTTTGAAGAATGCTTTGACATCAGCACCAGTTTTGACTATACCTGAAGGCACAAGAGGGTTATGAAGTTTACTGTGATGCATCAGGCAGGGATTAGGGTGTGTACTCATGCAGAATGGGAAGGTAGTCGCCTACGCTTCCCGACAGTTGAAGAAACATGAGGAAAACTATCCCACACATGACTTGGAGCTTGGTTTTTTTTGCATAAGATCTGGCGCCACTACCTGTATGGTGTCCAGATGACCGTATATTCGGATCACAAGAGTTTGAAGTATGTATTCACCCAGAAGGAGTTAAACATGAGACAAGAAGATGGGTTGAATTCTTAAGGACTATGACATTGATTGCAGTACAAAGAAGGGAAAGCTAATGTTGTAGCAGATGCACTTAGTCGACGAGCACATTCCCTAAACGCCATTGTGGCTAGCTCGAGTCTTATGGACGACATACGTAGAGCACAGCAGAGTGATCAGCGAATGATGGAGATCAGTCAGAAGTTGTCTGACGGTACATTTGAGGGTGGAAAACATGAGTTCCAGTTACATGATGATGGACTCATCAGATTGAAGGGCAGATTGTGTATTCCCAGAGACAGCACAGATATAAAGGAGCAATTCTTCGAGAGTCCCACACTTCTTCCACTCTGTCCATCCAGGAGCTTCTAAGATGTACAAAGATCTAAAGAGGTATTTCTGGTGGAGTGGTATGAAGGGCGACGTGACAGAATATGTGATTCGATTCTCACTTGTCAGAAAGTGAAATTCGAACATAGACGACCAGGAGGTATGGTACAGTCTATGCCAGTTCCAGAGTGGAAGTTTTATGATATCTCCATGGACTTCGTGGTGGGACTACCACCTACGAGAGGAGGCCTTAATATGATTTGGGTTGTGTGTTGATCGACTGACTAAGGTTTGCTAGGTTTTATTCCGATGAAAGACACTTGGAAAGTGCCAAAGTTGCAGAACTATTTGAACAGAGATTATCAGACATCATGGAGTACCTAAGACTATTGTTTCAGATCGAGACACTAGATTTCTCTCACGATACTGGCGAGCTACTCGCGAGGCACTTTGGCACTGAGTTGAAGCTTAGCACAGCATTTCATCCTCAGACAGATGGTCAGTCAAGAGGACTATTCAGACCTTAGAGGACATGCTACGAGCATGTGCCTTGGATTTCCAGGGCAGCTGGATATAATTACATCTCATCGAGTTGCATACAATAACAGCTATCACGCCTCTATACAGATGTCACCTTCCCAAGCCTTATATGGCAGACCATGTCGCACACCATTGTGCTGGGACGAGTCTAGTGAGACTGTCATCATTGGGCCTGAGTACTTAGAGCAAGTCCAGGCAGAAGTACAACAAATCAGAAGTAACATGAAAGCAGCACAAGACAGACATAAATCATATGCTGATAGAGGCGACGAGACCTTGGTTCGCAGTTGGCGACCAGGTATTTCTACGAGTATCACCCATGAAGGTGTATTCAGATTTGGGCAAAAGGGCAAGCTAAGCCCGAAATTTGTAGGACCCTACGCTATCATAGAGCGGGTGGGCCTTGTGGCATATCGACTTGATTTGCCAGCTGAGTTGGGCAAAGTACATAATGTTTTTCATGTCTCAGCTTAAGAAATACATGCTCATCCTTCGCATGTTCTGCAACCAGAGACACTCTCATTAGAACCAACAATGCGGTATGTGGAAACACCGCAACGAATCTTAGACAGAAAGACACGAGATACACGAAACAAATCTGTGAGCCTAGTAAAGGTTCTTTGGTCGAACCACGATGTGGAAGAGGCCACATGGGAATTAGAAGCAGATATGCGAGCGAAATTTCCCCTCTTTATTCACCGACTAGACACTTTAGTCTAGGTACGGGGGCGTACCCCTCTTTTTTTGGGGGGTAGAGCCTTTTTCATTTGTGAACTTAGTATGCATTTTGTTGCACTTTTGTGCATTTCAGTTGTTGCACTTTTTGTGCATTTCAGTGACACTTTGTCTTACCTGTGTTCTTGTTAACACTGTATTGAATGTACTTTGTACTTCTACTTGATTTGTGTACTTTATTACACTACAATGGAAGTTTATGTGCACTACGCTGCACTATTTGACATGAAAAGTGACTGTGTTATTACATTACACTATATTGTTCCAAGTATTCCTATTGTGTTTGATGTACACTGTGAACTTAGGAATATAGAGACTTGGGACTTGATCCCTAAAAACTATCGAGTTGTGGATACTTAGTGGAACTGATTCCCCACAACCCTATAATTTAGATATGAGACTTCAGGGCGAAGTCCTTTTTTAAGGGGGTAGATGAAATACCCCAAATCTAATTAATATTATTAAACCATTATTTAATGGAAAATAATCCTATTATAAATCATTTCACGTACGCATGCAAACCCATGCATGAGAACGTTACGTAAAAACAGTCGTTTCTCCATAAACGCTAAAACGCCTTAGAAGCATATGGTCAAACATGACCTTGTATGACCCTCTAATATTCAAACCAAATGGTCATACAATTTATATGAATATATAAATATATTCCCTAAGCTATATTCAGTCAAAAACGCAAAACGCTCGGGAGTGCTCACGCACGCCCCTTAAAGCACGAAAAGTCCGGAGGAGTGCCGAGGTGGCACGAACTCCTATAAAATTAATTCCTAGAGTTCCTAACATCATTATTAATCATTATAAAGAGAACCCACGAAGTGGTTTCACAAAATTCAGCAAAAACCACAGGAGGATTTCTTAGCGCTCCTTTTTGGCCCGGGAGTGTCCCGATGGCCCGTAAATTATGTCACGGGTTGATATAACCCCATATAACTCAATGTAACATCTTACTATATGTTTATTTACCATAATAAGTGTTTACAAACACTTGGAACTCATAAAAACAATTGGTTTCCCAAAAAGTTCCTTAGAGCACAAAAACACACCTTCGGGTGTCACGAAAATGCGTTTTACGCAATTGTCTTGTAGTTTTTGACATGCCACGAATTGGTAATCTTAAAAAGGGTTAAAATGAACTTCTAAATCAGTTGGTGTGACTAGTCAACAAGGTGCTCTATAGGGGCCGATTTTAAGAGCAAAAACTAGTATAAAATTTGCTTTAAAAGTTTATAAAAGGCTTAAAACATGATGACTCATCATCCCATGTGTTATATTACTTAATGCCAAAGTATGTAGGTCTCATTTGACCAGAGAGCTGTCGAAATTAGGTCATGGAATAAGGCCATGTGAGCTAGATACAAAACAAATACTAAAAGCAAAAAGTAGATTCCTTTTCTTTTTGCCTTTTGATTTCTTAAGCATGTGACCTTCCTTAGCTCTTCCTTGGCTCTTCATGACCGGTGGAGACCTCCCAATTGAGCTTGAATTCGTCCAGCTACAAGAGGAGAAGAAGACAAGCAAAACTTAGAAAAATCAAAAGAAGATACCTTACCTTTTCTTACCTTGTCTTCTAGCCAACATTATTTTCTTTCCAACTCTTGCTTAGTCACACCACATGGCCGGTTTTATGCAGTAAAGAAGGGCTTTTTGAGCCAATAATCTATGTAATAAACTAAGGAAAAAATAGTCAAATGACATTAAAAATTGACAAAACAAAAATCAATTTCCAAAGGCATTCTTACCTTATACGTAAGTTTAGTCTCATTTCCCTCCTTGCACTCTTCATTCACGAATTGGTAAGGTTCTAAGCTCTCTCTTCTTGCTTCATCTTCTTCCTTTGAAGCTTTTAAGTCCATTAATGGAGTTTTAACTTCTATCTTCATCTTTAAGGTAATTTCCTAGCATTTCTTGTCAAACCTTGAAGCAAAACTCTTCCTAGCATAACAACAAGAGTTCGGCATCACTTAGTTCACCAAGGAGGTTGTTCAAACCAACATTAATCCAAGGAGCATCTCAAGGTTATCTTAAGGTAGTTTTAATGCTTGAAAATCCTTAAAGCACATTTTTATGTGTAACCAAGTTCTACTCCTTCTAAGGTTCTTTTCTTCTTCATTTTGATGAAGGAAAATTTGTTCTTCATCCACCTTAGGAGTGCCGAATTCATAAGGAGAAAAGTCTAAGGTAAATCCTTGTAAAACTACTTACAAATCTACTTAAGATCTTTATTCAAGATCTAACTCCTAAAACTCCTACACCACTTGCATATAACCGAAGTGGAGCATCAAAATTTCCTTGGAGAAAGCTTGGAGATTCAAGAGGAGTTCAAGCACTTAACCACCTTTGTTAAGAAGTAAGTTTACTAAGTAAATCTTTATGTTATAAGCTTTGTTAAGCTTCTTAAAATTATACAAAAATTATGTACATCTCCTAGGTTTATTAAGACCGAAACTATATGGTATTATATGCCAAAAACAATCTATAACTTATATAGAAAATATTTACCTTAAGACACATTTTTGTGTCACAAAATTTAGTTATGTCACATATTAATTCAAGCCGAATTATCAAGGGCAAAAATGCTTATTTTGAGCTAAGAATTTATATAAGACATTACAATAATTTTTACATGAGTTATATAACTCCTATGAATTTATGTATAATTATTATGACATATAAGTCCACTTTTATATACTATATGGTCACCAAATAAATATGGCCGAATGTACTAATTGATAAATAGGTATTAATGACCTACTTAGGTATATAAACTTATATCACAAAGTTTGGTGAGCTAAAAATATTTCATTAGTGCTTAAATGGCTAATTAATTAAGTTAAGTGGCTTAAATGTAATTTTTACAAAATTTAGTGTATATATTGTGAAAGCCGAGAGCTAAAGGGGTATTTGGTGAAATTATAATATAATATAAGGTTAGGAATTAAGTTTATGAATTTTAGATAATTTAAACAAGTGTTAAAATAACATTTTATTAAGTTTTGGGCTATTATGTAATTTATAAAAGTTGTTATGAAAGTTTAGAACATAAAAAGGGGCGAATTCATAATTAAGAGATTTATTAGGCTCACCTTTGAAATTTTGAGGAATTATATTTAGACTTTAGTTTATAAGTCATTAAGAAGTTATTATAAAGTTTTGGGGTGAAAATGTAATTAATGGAGAGTTCAAGACCAAAGCCGAATTATTTGGGGTTAGTTTGGTAATTTAAGAATTATATATATATATTCGGCATTTATGGAGAATTAAAATTAAAACTATAGTTTATAAGGCATTATGCAAAGTTTATAAGGTTTTGTGGTTAAATTGTAATTATGGGAAATAAAATTATTGCCGAGAATTTAAGGGGCTAAGTTGTTATTTTTGAAAGTTATAGTACTTAAAAGCTATATACCAAAATATTAGTGTGACTATGTAATTTAGCTAAATAAGAAGTTAAAACTCTATAATATAATGAGATTAGAATTTAAATATAAAGTTTATGAATTAATGTGGTTGATTTATAAATAACCGAAATATAAGGGTAATAATTTAGATTTAAATAAATATAGGTCCTATATGGATATTTTGAGGAATTAGAAGAAAGAATTTTAATTAAAGGAATTATGGAATTAGAACTATGGCTTATAGTTATAAGGAAGTTAAAGAAACAATAAGTATTATTTATGACTAAAAGGAGAATAATGAGATTATAAGAATATTATGTCATTGTAAGACATTTAAATATAGTTAAGAAAATTATAAGTTGTTATGTCACTTAGACAATTAAAATAAACAACAATATAGTACATGAATATATGAATACATATATGTACATTAAAGGATTTATAAATAAATCAAAAAGGAATAACAAATAAGTTATACATTAAATCATGAGGTAATTAAAAGAAATAAACCTCACATGAAATAACAAATAAGATTTGTTGAAAGATCCAATAGATCATTATATAAGGGTAACATAAATTAACCCTCTCAGTTAATCCTATTCTAGGACTTTGTTTGACCAGACGTTGACCGGGAATTAAACAAGTACAGTCTACGGTGAACGGTATGGGATTCTTGCAACCTGTTTTCTACCGGATTACACCGGCTTGTGTGCTATCTGTTGTTTGAATTAACGACCAAGATAATTAATGTAAAATGTTGTTTACTCTTGTGCGTGTTGTATTATTTTATGTGCGTGAATGATGCTGACTACTACGTGTATGTCCCACGCATACAAACACTACTATACCAGTGGATTAAATACCTGCGCTTCAGTATACCGAGGACTTGTACTCAAGTCTCTCACTAACTTCACTTTATAACAAACGTCATTATCCTAAACGTGATAATTGACAATACACATTGTGTTCTTGTTTAACGTCTTTATATGACACTTAACAACTCTATACTACGAGAACGAGGAGCCCAGTTGGATCTGGCCATGCATGCTACAGGAGCTGTACCTGTCTCAGGTCGTCTCCTATCTACGTCGCGACGGAACTTTCAGTTGAGGAAGACTCTATTCCTCCCGGGTTTCTAAGCCCTCAGTTTTGAGGAAGACTTCATTCCTCTAGTGGGATTCTATTTCCCACGCCTCTCAGTTCAGGGTTTAACTACGTTATCTCCTGGGGTTTTTATACCCAACCTTTCAATCTTAACGAGGTCACTATACCTCCACTATTTAATATTCAGTTATACCTGTCAGTCCCATTGTGTGGACCGACTATCATTAAAGAATTTCAGTTCAGCTAACTTGACCTTCTGCAGTCTTGTTCTATGTGACATTATTGTCCTTGTATGGATACTTGTTATTATCACTATGCTTGTTTACAGCTTTATAAAAATGAACTGCATGTGTTCGACAAAGTAGTTGGTGTGGCCCGGTAGACGATGGGCTGCACGTTTTCCATACCAGCATTGTTTGCTGAGCCCCTTTGGGGGCACCCCCATTTTTCAGGTACCTGAAGTTGAGAAGATTACCACACCGAGTGTAGGTGGGGTAGATTCAAGCTATGGGAGTCGTCTTCTAGACATTTATTTTACTTAAGTATTTTACATTAGAGTTTGATTCCTAGTATCTCGGATTGTATTCGTATTCAGACCGTGACTTTTGAAGTTTGTATTTGGACTTAGCCTTGTTGGACACAAGGGTGGCCAACGGCATTGTAATACCGCCCGGTTGTTGTATTTATTTCCGCTGCAGTTGTATTTTATTCGGGAGTGATCGCCGTTCAGTTTATTGGATTTCGGGTTGGGGTGTTACATCAATACAAAACAAATACATTAAAGTGGAATTTGGGCTCTATTAAACCAATACATAAGATTGAAAATGCATAAGTTAAATGAATAAAGTGATGTTTTCACGAGGGAACAATGATGATTACATTATTTTTCCTTCGCCATGGTGTTTGTCTCACTGGTTTTACGTGGTTTGGTTTTTACAAAGAAATCAATGATGAACATTCAATGAATTCATTGAATGCATAAGATTGAGAATGCATAAGTTAAATGACTAAAGTGATGTTTTCATGAGGGGAGCATTTATGATTGCATTCTTTTTCTTTCACTATGGTGTTTGTCCCATCGGGTTTTACGTGGCAGGGTTTTTACAAAGCTATCAATGATGAACATTCAGTGAATTCATTGTATACAATGTGGATGTTGAGTTAAAATATATTTGGTTGATTATCTTAATTAATTTAGGTCACTGTAGGACTGTACTCTCTTTATTCCTTTGACCGAGGTTCTTATCCTACATGATTTTTCCAAGTGATAGTTTTAGCGAGACACTATATAACAATATACCTCGTCCAAGGGGGAGTATTATAAATAAATATATATGGTGAACTTTACATCTCATTAAACAAATTATATATTATCTACTTAAATCATTAAATTATTTCCATGTAGCACACCTTTTACAAATAAACGCCTTATTTATCCATATTAAAAAAACAAATAAATTATCTTTTATATTTTCTGAACATCTTTCTCTTTGTTTCTAACAAAAATTTCATTTGTCTATTCTATATACGCAAGATGGTAAATTCGAACCTGGCGATTGCGCTAGCTTCTAAGGTGGAGATTGGACATATTTTGTCCTTTTTTATTTTATCATTTTGTAAAACTTTAAAATGTTATATCTTATTATATATAAGTCTAAATAACATAAATTTTATACCATTGTTCATCATTTTCGAGGTGTTCACAATAAGACCATATATTTTGATAAATTTATTTATTTATTTTTTGTATGTACATATGTTTTAAGATTCAATGTGAATCTTAAGTTTAAGAAAAGTGAACCAAAGGTTGTTAAAAAGTGAATCAGAGGTCGTTAGATCCTAAACCCTGCACTACAAACCATAAAAATGTCCTTGGCGTTTTTAGCATTCCTAGGGTGGTTTTTAGGGTGTTTGGGGGTAGGGTAATCTTTTTGGCATTAGTTATACACTTTATATTGTTGTCACTGACTCAACAGTTTTTTAGGGTTTGTGGTTTAGGGTTTAGGGTCGGGGTGTTTAGGGGTAGGGTAATCTTTTTGGCATTAGTTCTACACTTTATATTGTCATCACTGACTTGACAGTTTTTTAGGGTTTGTGGTGCATGGTTTAGGGTAAACCATGCACTACAAACCATAAAAATGTCTTTGACGTTTTTAGCATTCATAGGGTGGTTTTTAGGGTGTTTGGGGGTAGGATAATCTTTTTGGCATTGATTCTACACTTTATATTGTCGTAACAGACTCGACAGGTTTTTCGGGTTTGTGGTTTAGGGTTTAGACCCTTAAACCCTACACTACAAACCATACAAATGTCTTCGACGTTTTTAACTTTCCTAGGGTGATTTTTAGAGTGTTTGGGGTAAGATTCATATTGTTAATGAATAAGGTTCATTTTATTATTAAAGAAAATTAATTTTGTTAATGAATAAGATTCACTTTAAAATTTTCTAATATATACTCATTCTAAAAATACAAAATTTTAAGTTTACCAAAACATATACATGATGCATCTTGTTTTGAAGAGCACGAAAAATGATGAACAATGGTATAATTTTTTTTTTAATTTTTTCACTTTTATTTTGTGAGTTAGAACATTTTGAAAAAATAAATTATTTTCTCTCTCGTACTAATAAAGCCACATCTAACCCCCAAACTCCAGTAGACACTCACCTATAGACCTGTCAATTTTGGCCCAACCCGAAACCCAACCCGAACCCAACCCATACTTTTGCGGGTTAGGGTCTTGATTATCGACCCATCTATTTTTGGGTTGGGTTAGGGTAATAAGCTAATTTTATGGGTTGGGTTAGGGTAGAGATCTTAACCCATGACCCAACCCGAAACCCGAAAATATATTTGTTAATAATAAAAAATAAAAATATTAATTTATATATATATATTATTTTCAGATCAAACTATACCTTAGCCTTAAGCCCAAGTGTAGTTGGACTATCCCACCTTTAATAATATCACATAATCTTAACTAAACAAATGATCCAACTAGCTGCATATCATTCAAAGGGCCTAACCAGACCTTAACATAATGCTGAGAACCCAAATGCTCCCATCTTGTGGACTCACATCCCTTTTTTTCTCTACATCGTTGTTCATGTCTACGTCGCTCTTCATCTTTGTCCTAGATTTATTTTTCTTATTCTCACTGCCATAGTTGTTCTTGAGAACATATGTATGTTCAGATTATCTAGAAGGGTGAACAAAAGTAGGTGATATGTAATTTTTGTAAGTAAGATATTGATTATAGACCTCTTAGTGTATCAGTTATAGTTAGAGTCTTGGAGATCTCAATCTATAAATTATTTCTAACTTTAGAAGATTTGTCTTTAGTATATTTCTCTAATGCATAATGAAGATTTTCATTTCCGTTCCCCTTTTTATCAAGGGCACAAGAATCATGTGCATATCTAGATAGGATTCCTCTCCAGCAGTGGTAGAGCTTTAGGCTCAGATTGGTAAATATAATCTTATGTAAAAAGGATGTTCTATTCATGAGAAATCGGTGCAGTATTTTTACATTCTTTGTATAACATGGAATTCCTTTAAAGTTGGGTCGATCAAGCAAGATTACTTCTCTTCCTTTTGTTTCATTCTAATTAGTGTGCCAGCTAGCATTGAATGTTTTTGGATTTTTTTTATTAATTTCTACTCCTAATGCATCTAAATTATTGCATGCTTAAAAAATGGGTTGGGTGGGTTGGGTTAGGGTTGAAGGATTTTAAACGGGTTGGGTTAGGGTCATGATTTTCGGACCCATCAATTTTTGGGTTGGGTTGGGTTGATGATATTTTAAATGGGTTGGGTTAGGGTTGATATCAACCCGACCCAACGACCCAAATTGCCAGGTCTACTCACCTATCTCCATTTTTTTCTCATTTATTCCCCCAATCACAATTTGACAATGGCATTCTCCATGTTGTACCATGGCACAAGCTCCACAGTCTCCATACTGAATAGATATGAAAGACCGGGCCTGTCTGATTCATGAACTGAAAAAATGGAAAGTTATGAAAAGACAAAAATAATCGTGCTATTAACAAACCACTTTGAAAATTTATAATAGTTGTTAAAAATTAAAAAAATACAATAAAATATATATATAAATAAATTATACAATTATAAAAAGATTATTAAAAATATAATATAATATTGATAATTTTCAAATAATTTTGGAAATTGTAAAAAATTTATTAAGTTCCATAAAATAGAATATAAGTTTTCAAAGTTATAATCGTACTAAATTTTTTTTTTAAAAAATATAGGATTTGCCCCACCCATGACATTTGGCGAAATTACACACTCCACCCACGTGGTTTCAAAAATTACTTTCCCCACTCACGTGGTTTCCCCCGTTTTACATTCAACAACTTTTCTAATTTTTGGTTAATTTAAAAAATGCTTAAAAGTTATCCAAAATTGATGAAATTTTACATAGACGATGCTAAAGTGTTATATTTTGGTTCAATGAGAAATTTAAAGTTTTTTAAGCTTAAATGTGACATGTGGGACCCAATGAACATGTCACATGTTTCATTGAGTCCCACGGGTAACATATAAGCTTAAAAAACTTTGGATTTGACATAAGATCAAAATATATCACTTTAGCATCATCCATGTAAAGTTTCATCAATTTCGGACAACGTTTAAGCATCTTTTGAATTGAACAAAAATTAGAAAAGTTGCTGGATGTAAAACAAGAGAAACCACATGGGTGGGGAAAGTAATTTTTGAAACCATATGGGTCGAGTGTGTAATTTCGTCAAACGTCATGGGTGAGGCATGTAATTTTCCCAAAAATATAATATAAAGAAATTATTAAAATTGGCAGAAAAAGAAAATAAAATTTCAAAAAATTAATGTACGATTTAATTTACTATTTTCCCTACTTTTTGATCAGAAAAAAAAAA
Organism: Limonium bicolor; assembly: GCA_023374045.1. Classification (NCBI taxonomy): domain Eukaryota; kingdom Viridiplantae; phylum Streptophyta; class Magnoliopsida; order Caryophyllales; family Plumbaginaceae; genus Limonium; species Limonium bicolor. Next base: position 219,685,479 of record CM041781.1, read on the forward strand.
AATTGAATATCATTTTGTCTTACTCTTGTTCACACTTGAAAGCTCTTTTAAATTTTTTGAATATATTTTATATTAGTTTTTTTCTTTAATTTTATCTCTTTTTCTACCAATCTTGATAATTTGAGAAATAAATTATTTTTAAATTATTTTAATTATTATGTCTTTAAATATTTATATTATATTTTGTACTAATATTTTGTTATTTCTTAAATTATTTAATAGTTAATAATTACATTTTATTAGTTTTAAATTTAAATTTATTTTAATACGCTTTTATAATTGTTTATATATATTTTTATTATATTTTGAATTTTTAACGCGTGACATATTTTGAACTTTCAAAATAATTTGTTAATAATAAAAATATTTTTATCTTTTTTCCTATTGGTTAATGTAAAATATTATTCTATAAAATTCAGGGAAAATCTAATAACATTTTCTAATTTCATGTTTTCAATAACATTTCATAAATTAGATAAAAGATGCGGACATTTCATAAAAATTTCCAAAAAGAGAATGATGGGTTTTAAATACTTAGCTACATCTTACTGTAACTATATATGGCTACATCCTAAGAAATTTTTGTAATTTACAAAAAGTGAGAGAGACGTAGGGGGAGGGGGAGCACACGCGTCAGAGAAAGGGAGAGAGGAGCACGCGACCAGGCTTCTTTTTTTTTCATTTTTTTCTTTCAACACCCGATTGATTCATTTTTTTTCTTTTTTCTTTTTTTTTTCTTTTTTAATATTTTATTATTCTTCTTTCTTTATTATAAAAACTTTAAATTGTTATAACTTTTAATATATAAGTTCAAAATGAAAAAAAATTATATCATTGTTCACCTAAATTCAAGCTCTTTAAATCAGGACTAGTCATGGATATGTTTTGACAACATTTTTAAAAAATTATTTTTACGTGTATACGATGATACACTAAAATGATAATATGATTCATTAATTTTGTATTATGATTCATTACAATTGATATTATGATTCATTAAGTAATAAGTGGTGAATTCGACGTTTTTAGCTTTCGTAGGGTGGGTTTTAGGGTGTTTTGAGGGTAGGGTAATCTATTTGGAATTTGTTCTGTACTTTATATTGTAGCAACTAACTCGACATGTTTTTAGGGTTTGTGGTAGCCACTGCAAACCCTAAAATTGCCTTCGACATTTTTAGCTATCTTAAGGTGGGTTTTTGGGTGTTTTGGGGGTAGGATAATCTATTTGGAAACCGTTCTATACTTTAATGTGAGAATGTACATATTTTAATGTGAGAATGTACATGTTTTAATGTGACGATGTACATGTTCAAATGTGAGAATGTATATGTTTTAATGAACATCTGTACATATTTGTATGACCGTCTGTACAAGTGTTCTTCTTTATATGTACAAATTTTAATTTAAGGATGTACATATTTAATTATCCGTACAGGTGTATATGACTATCTATATGTTTTTAATGCGAGGACGTACATGTTTTTACGTGAGGATGTACATGTTTTAGTGAACATTTATACAAGTTTGTATGACAATCTGTACAAGTTTTCTTTTACGTTTTGTGCTCCATACATGTAAAAATATTTTTTTTAAAATTGTTAAAATATATCCATGACTGATCTTGTTGAAGAGCTTGAATTTAGATGAACAATGATATAATTTTTTTTTATTTTGGACTTATATATTAAAAGTTACAATCATTTAAAGTTTTTATGATGAAAAAGAAAAAAAAAGAAAAAAGAAGAGGTGTTTAAAAAAAAAAGAAGAAAGAAAAATTCACGCCACAAACGCGGTGCGCTGCTTCCAATTCCAGTACTATCTCTCTTCAGCTGGAATTTCCCTCCTCCACCGGCACCTCGCCGTTTCGCTTCCCGCCAATCACACAAACCCAAAATCACAACGCCACAAACTTTGTACAGTACGTCTGTCTCC
>CM041781.1:219687910-219719243 GCA_023374045.1 Limonium bicolor
AGAACTGAAAACAGAAATTAAAATGCAAATACTGGGCCGGACCGACCTTAGGACCGAACTTGCAAGGTCGGTCGAGCCCAGATTTACAAAGACGGGAAAGCTTCTGGAATCGACCGGACTTGCAAGTTCGGCGGACCAGAGAATTCTCCCGTCTGTAACCTACTGGAATGGACCGACCTTGCGACCGGACTTACAAGGTCGGTCGACGCAAAATTTTTCCGTCTTGTAACTTACGGGAATGGACCGACCTTGCGACTGGACTTGCAAGGTCGGTCGAGCTAAATTTTTCCGTCTTGTAAGCTACTGGAATGGACCGACTTTGCGACCGGACTTGCAAGGTCGGTCGGGCTAAAATTTTCTGTTAAGTAACTCACTGGAATGGACCGACCTTGGGACCGGACTTGCAAGGTCGGTCGGCCCTGGAATTTTCACCCGATGTAACTACTGACTCAGACCGAACTTGCAAGGTCGGTCGCAAGTTCGGTCGGGTCAAAACTTACAAAAAAATAAAACTATAAGACTATGATTAGTATATGTATGTATGTATATATGTATATGTATACCTACCTATACATACGTGCATATATGTGTAAGTAAACCATTGTTAAGTAATTAAAAGTAAGTAAGTAAAATGTAAGTATAAGAATGTGAAGACTTAGTAAGTATGAGTTAGGAAGCGTAAGGTAACCGAATTAAGTTAATGATAGTTAGATTAATTATTCGGTTTTGTATATCATAGGATTTGAATTGTGAATACCGAGGAACGTTGGGATACAAGTACAACGGTGAAAGGTATGATTTCTTCATGCCCTGTATCCTAATCTGGTTACCCCGATTTGTGTGCTTATTTGACCACCTAAATAAGATAAATGCATGAATCGGACTATATTGCACTTACCTGTGCTTGACTTATGTTGTGCTTGATATTTATTGTCTTGAGCACTAGTTTGTATAATTCATGAAATATATGAATGATGATGAATGGTATTCGAACCTCGTATTGTACTTGTGTAATGTATTGTACCTCGTATGTATGTGTATATGTGTATTGTATTATTGTGGCTTGGATGTTGACTTGTGCTAATTCCTAACTATCTAACTCCTAACTTAAGTGAGTAAATTGGAATGAGTACAAGTCCGATATAGCTTCGGCCACGCGTGAGGATGCGGAGTCACAAGAGGTTGGCTGCAATTCCTGACTCTTAAACTGGTCCGCGGCCCAAATCCCTTAAATGGGTAGCATCCCGGATTGGTGAGTCAAGTAAATCCCGGAGGTGGGACGGTGTAGTCCCCAGGGCCGGAGGTCCCGACGACTTAACTTGAGTAAGAGTAAGAGTAAGTAAGTATGGATCCGTAAGTATGTATGAGTATGTATGCGTACGTATGAAGTAACGAGTAAAAGAGTAATCTCCACCCGATTAACCCGGGTGGAACAATGAAGCTAACAAGAACTGTACTTTGTGTATGTAGTAAGCATGTGTATTCGGAAGAAGGTAAGTGAGTATTGAATGGTTATATCGCATTCCTTGTATGTAATGAATTGTATGTATGTATGTTGTGTAAGTATTATTGTATTGTGTGTAAGAGCATGTATGCTTGTATGAAAATGAACCGCATGTATTCGACCAAGTGGTCGGCGTACCCTCACTAGTACGTGGGGTATGCGGTTATATGCTCGGCGAAAGCTGACCCCTTCGGGGGACATTTTTTAGTGTGCAGGTACCCGAAGAGAATATGGTCAAGGAAGAGACCGGAGGCACACCCTTGTAATTGGGAGTAAGTAGTTTGTGAGGAACGGGTAGTAAGTAGTCTCGTAGTGAGTACGTATGAACTTTGAAGAGGTAGTACATTTGTATAAGGATCTTAGTAAACTCGATATGTGGATTATATTGTATGGTATTTGAAGTATTGTATCGAATGGAAGAATGTAGCGTGTATTGGAGTATGAAATATATATGGTAGATATGTAGTACTCGGGATTCCGGTCCATCAGACCGATGCCGTAAGCAGTAGTAGTAGCCTTGTTAGCCACGTGGGTGGTTAACGACATTGTATCACCCACAGTATGTAAGTAAATATCCGCTGCGTGTATCTGACGTGTAAGGAGATTGGACGGTAAGCATGTATTAATGGTAGGGGTGTTACAATACTATTTGTACAGACTTATGTTTTTGTGAGTTTTCTGTGCAAGGAATGATTTTTCTAGGCAAAAGTACATTGATGCCGGACTCAATGCCGGATTAATCCTGCACGGCGTGAGCGTAGAACGGAAAAGGAGCTTTGCCGGATGCGATGCCGGGTAACGTCTATCCGGCATAAGTGTAAAATCGCTTCGGATGACCATACGACAGCACATGTGTTCCACGTCATTTCCAACCTCTGCCGGGTATGATGCCGGGTATCTCCTACCCGGCATATGCACTGTTTCGCGCGGAATTGGCGGTTTCGACCGTTAACAGTTGGGCACATTTCCCACGTGTGCCGGCTACTCACGACCCGGCACAATGCCCGCAACAGGCACATTTGAGCCCTATAAATAAGCCGAGAGTCTACATTAATGAACACACTTCAACATACCAAATCCAAGCCACTCACTTCTATATTTCCGCCTCACTCCATTGTTGGTGTCCAAAGAAGTCTACGGATCCATCCACGCAAGAGAAGAAGAAAACCTTGTCGGGTTAAGGCTATTAACATCTCCTTCTCCCTCTTTGTATTCTCTTCTTGTAGTTGTGTGGATGGTGATGTAGAATTCTTTGTTAGATGTTTGGTTAGGGAGATTTCCTTGTAAAACTCTTATGATCATTAATGGAATTTTCAAGTTTCTTAACCCGAGTTCTAATCTTCTTACAAATAGAATGAGTCAGCTCCTTATTCTCTTATCTCTAAATCCTATTTAATGTTCACAAGACAAAAATAGGACAGATTAGGATTTTGGTAATCTTTAACATTGTCTTTTGCGCCTCAGCGGGAGCAAGACTTAATGTTTAGAATTAATCTCTTATTTTCCATTATTCTGTTGTATTCGCGGCATTGGCTATGCACGATGCAAGTGAGGATATTTAGTTCCTTTACTCCGATCCGATTCTGGAAGTGGTATTTTTGAAATCAACGTTGCCGGATGTACTGCCGGATATAAGTTGTCCGGCACATTCAAAGGCCTAGACTATGCCGGGTATAGGAGGTCCGGCAGGAGACCCGGCATCTTTCATTTTGCGAGACTAAATTCTTTTTGAGACTTGCCACCCTTGATCATTGGTCATATGATACTCTTACATTGACATCTTCCCAATCAAGTTAACTTATTTAGTTTTAGTTTAATTGTCCCTTTCAATTCCCCCCTTGTTATAGAATAGGCTTTTGCCCGGATTAGGGCTAGTTTTCTATAAGTCCCTTGGGTACGATTCTCTCGGTCGTATTATATTTACACTATACTCCGACCGGGTTTTTATTTGCTACCTGTAGTAGAGTTGTAGGTTTAGTTTATTATTTTATTCTTTTTATATATAGTTTCCCCTACAATTTTTCAGTTAGCAATACCCAAAATGTTAACCCCCTCGGAATAGTCTCTAAGGCATACATGTTACAAAGGGCAAAATGGTCAAAAAGCACCAAGGCGGGATTTTCCAAGGACATTTTCTGGATTTTCTATTTTCATATGACTTGTTCATTATCTCCCAACACTTCCAAATATCATAGTGATTATGAAAGGTATTTCATGATTTGCTGATAATATTTATTCTGGAAATTTAGCTTTTAATTCATTTATAAGCTAATTTCTTTAATAATTAACACATGAAATAGCCTCCAAATAGAAATAAAAAAAGGTTTCCAAAAAATAAAATAAAATTGTCACATGGTTACCATGACCACATATAGTTTTAAACCTAAAATGGTTTTGTTCGGAACCTTGGCCCGAAATATAAAAGAGAATTTCAATCATTTTTGCAATTTTCTCTCTCCATTGGAAAATACCCAAATCAAGTCCAAAAGTCATGAAATTTTATCACAAGATAGAGAATGATTTTTAAAGACTGAAATCGTTGGAATTTCGTTATTTAGACTTTACAATCGTAAGTTACGAATTATGGGAGATTCCAGATTGTAAGATTTTTGTCTAATCGGATATTTATCGAAATAACCTGATTCGAAGTCTCAAAATTCATAAAAATCGTCTTTTATCTTTGGTTAAAATTTCAGAATTTTATCGACCTGTAGCATGTTTTAAAAAATCAGATTCTCTTAGAGCACAAAATTAGGATTTTAGATTAAAATTTTGTTCAATCAACATGGCCATGCTCTTTCTATAAAAGGACCTTCCAAAAATTACCTAGGGCAGAGGAGAACATTTACAAAGTCAGAAGAGGCAGACGTGAACCTTCTTCCCACGTTTTTGCACTCCCATGTCTCAAATCTATACCGAAATCATCCCGAAATCACCAAAAAACACATTCCCTCTTATCCCATTGTGCTTCCGAGCACCAAAACACCAAAAATAAAGAACCAAAACGTGTTTAAAACCATAAGGAAGAAGGAGTCAGAAGCTCGGATCAAAGTCGAACCGGATTGGTCATCAACGAAGCTCTCGAAGATTCCCGACATGAAGGAACAATCAAATCCCAAAGTCAAAACACTTTGTAATTTAAATTCTTTAACTCCTTTAATATTAATACACTTATGGTTGAAATTCCTAATCGAATTGACTTTTCTTTGCTTTTGAATTAAGGTTTATTTACGTTTTTGTCCACTAACTTGATCAATAAGTTTCGTCTCTAATTCGTAATCAAATAGAAAACTTTTTATTACTAACGTGTTTATAATCTTTCAGGCTACAAACCCATAAATTTTGAGCCAAAAACACCACTGGGAATCACCCAAACGCCGCCAAGGGAGGTTCGTACCCACGGACGCTTTGTCCGGGGTCCCGGACGCCCTGTCCGTAACCCACGGACGCTATTGCGAATTGTAGAGTTATTCTGTAACCCAGACTTTTCTCTCTATCCTTGTAACGGTGTTGGGCCAACTATCCCAGATCCCGAGACCTTAGGTAGATAGGTGTTAAGCACCCTTAAGACTTAATAACCGGATAGACGAGGCCTACTTTTGTTCGGAAAAAAATTTTTGTATGATCAGTGGAGTACCTTGACTTATCTTTTTCATTCCATACTTTTCAAATCATTTCCAAGAGTCCCAAGCTAAACTAATTCAGTTTCCATAATCAACTACTCCATCAAATTTAGTGAAAATAGATTAATTTTGAATAAAATTTGATGTACAAACACCCTAAAGCAGAAGGATTCTTGAGGAAGTTAACATGCCTTGATTTCTAAATCTGCTCGAAGAAGTGATTTTTCTCGAAAACAAGTAAACAAATAAAGACAAGTGTGACATTTAAACCCAACTTGCATATTCAGATAGATTTTTCTACTCTTAATTCCCCCCCCCCCCCCCCACACACTTGAGAAGAGCAATGCCCCCATTGCGTGGAAATCGAACCCCAAGTAAGCAAGCATTATAACGTAGAACATTGGTAAGCAAGTAGAGATAACAAAATGTAAAAAGGGGTACTTCCCAATGTTCCAGCCAATCGTAAGTTCATGCGCAGTTGAGGTTTATTTGTCGTGCTATACGTCCCCTTGAGTGCATAAGTGTTGAGTGTAAAAATAGAAGAGACTGCACAACATAGCATTAGAGGAAAGAGAATAGAAATGTCACATTAAAACACTACAAGTTAGTCTGTATGGTTTACGACACCGTTTACCCTTCAAAATAAAATAAAATAATGGTAAAAACATCAAAAGAGTACAAACTAAAATAAATAACAACTAAATAAATAAAACAAAACAAAACAAAAAATCGATGATCACTATGATGGTCCCGGGGGTGGTCTGTGATCCAGCTGGCCCATGAGCCTCTCGATGAGTAGAGTTGTCCGACTCTGAACCTCGTCACTATGCTCTATGCACTGGGTAATCCGGTCCTGGGTCTGGCGCAGCTCGTCAATATGTCCTGCCATCTGCTCCTGTCTCTGCTGGACGGCCCCGACCTGCTGCTGCATCACCTGCTGCTGCTGGAGGATGGTATCCATCGTGGTCTGCAGCTCGAGAGGGATGCTCATGACCGGGGGAATAGGTGACGGCATGGTGGTAGTGGTAGCCGGTACAGAGCCCGAAGTCGAGGAGGATGCAGTAGCTCCCAGGCCAGTGCTGCCGCGTACCCAGCTCCCATCAGCTAAGCGCATGAAGCCCCACCTCTTCAAAGTCTGAAGAGAGATAGGACTCTCACCCTCGCGCACGTCGGCCCCGGTGAAGACGTCGTCAGGTAGCACACAGGCGAGGTGGTGGTGGATGAAGAAGGGAAAGATAGGCGTGATCTTCTTCTTCTTCGATCTCAAGTAGGTGACCACCTTGTGCAGCTGGCGGAACATGATGTATGGCACCGAGATCTGTCGCCGTGGCTCGGGAGGCGGTGCGCGGAAGTAGTCGATCAGCACACAGTCCTCATTGGTAACATCATTTCCAGCACGAGGCCGGATTTGATGGCTGAGGATCACTGCTACCAGCCTCTGCATGAGCGATGGGAGGCTGGTGTAGGGGATGACACCCTTACTCTCCTCTCCCCGGTGTCTCGACGTCTGACCAATCTCCTGGACCCATCTAGTCCTAGTGGTCCTCAGCAGGTCCTCACTCATATCCACATGTGCTTCCGCGTTATCCGGAAGCAGGAACACGGTGCTGAAAGAGGTGGGAGTGATCTCAACCCGGTGGCGGCGCACGTAAGAAGTGATGACATTCAGCGTGTCGTGCGCCTCGGCGTTCGTGTAGAACTCCCGGACTAGGTCAGGAGAGAACAGGCCCTCGCCCATCCTCAGTACTACAGCCATCCCAAAGCCCTCGAAGATAGGTTGTATGTCTGTGGCGTTGATCACCTCTGATGTGGTGCGCCTCTCCATGACAAATTTCCCGATCTGGTCGTACCAGGCACCGGCAGTGGCGGAGATAAATCCATCCTCGCGTAGTGGGGTGGGTGGTGGAGGTGGCGGTGGAGGCGGTGCCTCTGATGTAGTATCCGGGCGTGGGGCTCGCGAGGAGCGTGTGACCCCACCTCCTCTAGTATGCGGCATGTATTTTATAGTTTTGAAACAGTAAATTAAAGTGCAATAATAAACGATGCAAAAGAACACACAAACTGAAAAAAAAGCGAGCTTCTAGCAAGTCAAATTCTCAAAAGTTCTTTAATCGTGTGCGAGCACGGAAATTTATGGCTTAACAATCAACAAACATTAAGGTGCAAAGCTAGAATTAAATTTCAAAAATTTTGCAAATTTTCAACATGTCCGGACTTGTGTCCGGATGGGTGGCGCGACGCAAATCCGGACACCAGCAAGAACACTAAAAAATCGCGGCAAACAGAAAATCGCCCAAATCAAACAAATTCTATGAATCTTCAAGTTATCTATCGATTTCGCATGCCAATCTTTACATTAGCAGCATAAACGCTCTTATCTACAATCTAAACTACCGATTTGAGTCTAATTTCGAATCTAATGGAGGTAGTACGCGTGAAATCGGTAGAGAATTCGATTTTTGGCAAAAAAACCTGGAAATGGCGGTGCAGAGAATGGTGGGTTGCGGTTGCGGTGGCGAAGCGGAGGCGCTGCGTCATCGGTGGAGCGGCGGTGTTGCGGCTCGTCGGAGCGCTGGTGGTCACCGGCGTGAGCGGCGGGAAGTTTGGGTGTCGGCTGGGTTGACTTCGTCGGAGAAGAAATTAGAGAATAGAGGAAGAAAGGAGGAATAGCGAAGAAAGAAGAAGAAATCGCATTTTTAGTCACGTCCGTGTTTGAGGCCGTGTTGCGGACGTGACTGAGTTGCATGCGTCCGCAATTGTGTCCGTTTACGGACACAGTGGTTGGTCTTGTCCGTGGAGCCGTCCGTGTATGCGGACGTCAATGGGTGCAATCTTCCGCGTAGGAGTCCGTTAACGGACAAGCCTTAAAATCAAAAATTGTGTCCGTGTATCTGTCCGTATACGGACGTGGGGACTTTATAACATGTCTGGGTGGTGCTACTCGGACGTCAATCCGGACACGTTGTAATTCTCTTTTTTTATATACATAAAATAATTTATAAATCAAAATTTTAATATTTGAAAATACCAAAAATATCACAGAAGACTTGATAAAGGCTAACTAAATAAACAATAAGCGGTAAATCAGACAGGATCACATTGAGCATACATAATACAGAAAGCAAAGAGTGAGGGTGGAAGAATTGCTCCCTGATCTTTTAAGGAGTAATGCTTCACGATTCCCCCACACTTGAGTTCAGCCAAGCACAAATTTAGCTAATTGAGAATTTTAATCTGCAAGACCAGAAGAACTCAAGTGGAAACAGATAAAACTATTAGTAGAAAATAAGAGCCAAGGCTCTTTCAATATGCACAACAACTATTAACGCACCACCAGAATTAAAATAGAAGAGTTAAATAAATGACTAAACTAAGGAAGTGAAAAGAGATACAAACCGGTGGGTTGCCTCCCACCAAGCTGCCCAGAGTTAAAGTCTCTGGCTAGACTTCGCATGTAGTATCAAGGAGGGCCGCCACAGCAGCTAGCAATAGCTCTCTTCAGTCTGAAATACCAGTGTGGGCGGCTTCCTTGATGCTTTTGGAGGGGGTGCTGCAGTACAGAAAGCAAAAATAGAATTAATGGAATAAGAGCTTTCGATCAAGGATATACCTGGTGCAGGAGGCTGAGAAAAGGTATCTCCCAAGTACTTCTTCAGTCGAGCCCCATTCACTTTGAATACTTCTCCTGACTTGTTTTCTAGCTCGTAGGCACCATAGGTAGTGATCCCCACGACTTTAAATGGTCCTGCCCAATGGGATTTTAACTTGCCAGGAAAAAGGCACAACCTGGAATTATAGAGTAATACTAGATCCCCTACTTTAAATTCTCTCTTATGGATCATTTGATCATGGATTCTCATTGTGCGCTCCTTATAAATTTTGGAACTGTCATAGGCTTGCTCTCTGAGTTCTTCAAGTTCAGATAGTTGAAATTTTCTTTTCTTTCCAGCAGTGTGTAGATCAAAATTCAGGGCTTTCAATGCTCAGTAAGCTTTATGCTCTAATTCGACTGGAAGATGGCAGGCTTTCCCATACACAAGCTTGAACGGGGACATCCCTATAGGAGTCTTAAAAGCAGTCCGATATGCCCACAGAGCTTCATCCAGCTTAACCGACCAATCCTTTCTTGATGCGTTAACAGTCTTCTGCAAGATCCATTTTAGCTCACGATTGGTCACTTCTGCCAGACCATTAGTTTGGGGGTGGTAAGGTAATGCCACCTTGTGGGTCACCCCATATTTAGTCATCAAGGAGTCGAAGGCTCGGTTGCAGAAGTGAGAGCCACAATCACTTATAATTGCCCTGGGCACCCCGAATCTGGTGAATATGTGTTTCTTCAAAAATTTCACCACTGTCTTAGCATCAGCAGTGTGGCATGGAATAGCTTCAACCCACTTCGAGACATAGTCCACAGCTACTAGGATATATTGGTTTCCATGGGATGAGGGGAAAGGGCCCGTGAAATCTATGCCCCAAACATCAAAAAGTTCCACCTCAAGAATACCTTTCTGAGGCATCTCATGCTTTCTAGAGATGTTTCCCATCCTCTGACAGGGGTCACAATGGGAACAGAAGTGGTGGACATCTTTATGTAGAGTGGGCCAAAAGAATCCACACTCTAGTATCTTCGCAGCTGTTCTTGTAAAACCATGATGGCCACCGACCTCTTTAGCATGACAGAATTCTATTACACTCTGGATCTCCTCATCTGGAAGGCATCGCCTTATCAAACCATCAGCACAGATCCTAAACAGATAGGGATCCTCCCAGATATAGTGGCGGGCTTCTGATAAGAATTCCTTTTTCTGATTGTAGCTGTAATCGTGAGGAATCAACCCAGAAGCAAGAAAGTTCGCCAAATCTGCATACCAAGGTTCTTTTACCTTGCCAATCATGAACACCGTCTCATCAGGAAAGAACTCGTTGATTGGGATTCCATCATCAGGGATGTCAAGCCTAGACGGGTGATCAGCAACTTCGTTCTGCTTCCCCTTTTTATCCACAACTTCCAAATTAAATTCTTGGAGAAGCAAGATCCACCTCAGAAGTCTTGGTTTCGATTCATTTTTCTGAAAAAGATACTTGAGGGCCGAATGATCAGTGTGAACAATCACCTTGCTTCCTAGCAGATATGGTCGAAACTTATCCAACGCGAATACCACAGCTAGCAACTCCTTCTCTGTAGTAGTATAATTTTTCTGCGCATCTATCAAGGTCTTGCTAGCATAGGTGATTACTCTCAGCATCTTATCTTTCTTCTGACATAATGCGGCGCCAACGACATAGTCGCTTGCATCCGCCATGATCTCAAACGGTTCTGACCAATCTGGTGGGACCACAATTGGAGCAGTGCAGAGCTTATCTTTGATGGTCTGAAAGGCTGTCAAGCACTCCTCAGTGAACTGGAACTTGATATCCTTTTGAAGTAGGTCTGATAGGGGTTTAGCAATCTTTGAGAAGTTCTGAATAAATCTCTTGTAGAACCCTGCATGACCAAGGAATGATCTGACATCCTTCACTGTAGTCGGTGGGGGAAGCTTTTCTATCACCTCCACGTTAGCTTTATCGACCTGAATGCCCTCCTTAGAAACCTTGTGACCCAGCACAATACCTTCCCGTACCATAAAATGGCACTTCTCCCAGTTTAGTACCAGATTCGTCTCCTCACATCTCCCCAATATCTTATCCAACTGCACCAGGCACACCTTGAAACTCTGTCCATAGACTGAAAAGTCGTCCATAAAATCTTCAATGCTCTTCTCAATGAAGTCATTGAAGATGGCCATCATACATCTCTGGAACGTCGTTGGAGCATTACAGAGGCCAAAAGGCATCCTTCTATATGCGAATGTCCCATATGGACAGGTAAAGGTGGTCTTCTCTTGGTCTTCTGGAGTGATAGGAATCTGGAAGTAGCCACTATAGCCATCGAGGAAGCAGTAAAACTCTTGACCAGCCAACCGCTCCAGCATTTGATCTATGAATGGGAGTGGAAAATAGTCTTTCCTGGTGGCATTGTTGAGGCGGCGGTAGTCGATACACATTCTCCAACCTGTCGTCTGCCTCTGGGAACCATCTCCCCCTTCTCATTGGGAACTGCCACGATCCCTCCTTCTTTGGGACAACCTGGACTGGAGACACCCACTGGCTGTCAGATATCGGGTAGATAATGCCTGCATCAAGAAGCTTCAGCACTTCAGCGTTGACCACCTCCTATAGATTTGGATTTAATCTTCTCTGGGGCTGCCTCACTGCCTTATAATTCTCCTCCATATAAATCCGGTGAGTGCAGAAACCCGGATTGATCCCTTTGATGTCAGCAACTGACCACCCCATGGCACTTTTATGCTTCTTTAGCACCTCCAGAAGTCTAGTTTCCTGCGAAACAGACAAAGATGCAGAGATAATAACAGGCAGGGTGCTACCCTCTGCCAAGAAAACATATTTAAGATGGGAAGGGAGAGATTTGAGTTCAAGGGTAGGAGGCTTCTCTATTGAAGGAATAGGCCTTTGAATGGGTCGATCCAGCTTTTCTACTGGAGGAGAGGAGGAACGAAAGTATGACCTCCCTTGATTTAGCTGTGGACGACTGAGGCCATCTCAAAGCTTTCCTTGTCATCCTCAATAGATCGACTCAATACCTGCTCTAAAATGTCAGAACACTTAAACAAAGAATTAGAAGTGTCATACTCCTATGGTGTAGTCATCCTCAAGATCATAAAAATTCTCAATTAAATCAGCAGAGAAAACAGCATGAGAAGAAGTATTTTTTGCATCATCTTATTAATATCAAAGCTTAATTCTTCGTCATGAAACTTCAAGGTAATCTTTCCTTTGTCAACATCTATAACAGTTTTCGCAGTTCTAAGGAAAGGCCTACCAAGAATTAGAGGTACCTCAACATCTTCATCCATGTCGAGGATCACAAAATCAGCTGGGAAGAAAAATTTACCCACACTGACAACTACATTTTCTACCATACCTCTTGGTGTGATTGATGATCTATCAGCTAAATGGAGTCTGAAATGAATGGGAACGAGCTCACCCGCATGAAGCTTTTTGAACATGGTGTATGGCATCAGGTTGATGCTCGCTCCTAGATCGCAGAGACCGTATCCGCAATCCATGTCTCCAATCGAGCAGGGGATAATGGGCTGACCAGGATCACCACGCTTTGGAGGCAGCTTCTGTAGGATAGCTGCTGAACAGGTTTTGGTTAGCGGAATGGTGTCTTTCTCCTTATATTTCCGCTTATTCGAAATCAGATCCTTCACAAATTTAGCATAATTTGGCATCTGTTTAATCGCATCAATAAGAGGAATATTGATAGTCAGCTTTCGAAATACATCTAAAAATTTTCCAAATTGTTCATCGAGCTCTCGCTCTTTGAGACGGTTTGGAAAAGGAAGTTCTTTGGCAGATGTTTTTCCTTTTATATTTTTAACAGCAGTTGAATGAGAGGGAGAAGGAATAGGAGCCCGGGTCTCCTCATGTACTACCTCATGAGGGGCGGGATGCCCTGATGGTGCACCGGCTGTATTAGAAAGGGGTTCGGTCTCCACATCAGTATGGTCCCCTGCCACTTTGTATATGATTAAGTTCCTTCCACTTCTTAGGGTCACTGCTGCTACTTTTCCAGAATCCTCGAAGTCTGAGACTGATACTGCCTTCAACTGCTCCTTGGGATTGGTTTCTGGTTGGGAAGGCAGTGATCCAGAAGGTCTCTACTGTAAGAGGAACTGAGTCAACTGGCTCATCGTTCCCTGTATCTCTACCATGGCATTCTCTAATTTCTGCTGACCAGCTGTCAGACTCTGATTGATTACAGTTTGCTGCTCCTGAGAAGCCATTAACTTATCCACCATTTCCTTCAGGGTGGCATTGTTTGAGCTCAATGATGGTTGCTGAGATTGAGACTGTTGTGGCCTGAATTGATTATACTGAGGCCTAGCAAAACCTGTTGGTCCTCCCTGGTTCGTCCTCTGAGGCTGCATCTGATGTGAATTTAGTGCATTGTTCGGATTTCCGTACCTGAGGTTTTGGTGCTGATTCTGCACCCAGGGTTGCCTGTTGTTGAATTGTCCTATGACATTGGCCTCCTCAGTTTGCTTCATTTCGGCTACCAGTGGGCAGTCCTCATATTCATGTGCATCCCCACACTGAGAGCAGCAGACTTCATTGACACTTGTAGAGATTGTCTTGGCGGATTGCCTAGGGGTTGGCCCCATTGTGAGCTGTTCGAGCATTTTTGCCATGCTTCCCATCGTGGTTTTCAGCTGTGCTTGCTCGGCAGCTATCTATTCTATCATTGGGTCCGGAGCTCGGGTAGAACTGTGATTTACTGAGAAGACTCTTCCCCCATTGTTGCTCCATTGGCGAAGCTCCTCACAGTAGGACTCCATAGATGCCATGAAATCTTCCCCGCTTTTTGCTAGTAGGTTCCCTCCCAAGTCAGCTTTCACCTCGCCTCGGATTTCATCTTTTAGCCCCTGGAAGAATCCCTGAGCCAATGATGTGATATCCTGACCATGGTGAGGGCACTGGCGGAGTAGTTCTTTGAATAGGTCTCATGCCTCGCATATTGTCTCGCTTCCCATCTGTCTGAATGCCATCAGATCGGCAATCATCTGTCGTGTCCTGGAGATGGGGATGTATTTCTCGTAGAATTTATCCGTCATCTGCTCCCAGGTGGTAATGATGCCTGGCGGTAGTCGATGGAACCATTTCGAAGCTTCTCCGATAAGCTGTGCTGGAACAGGCTCAGTCTGGCATACTCTTCCAAGCCTGGTGATAAGCCAAGCGAGTCTAAGTGCACCAGGAATTGATGTACGAGGTCCAGTGCATCAGCTGGGTCGGCACCTAAAAATATACCTGCAGGGTGATTTCGAACCGCATTGGATTGGTGAGAGGGTTTTACCTTTTGCCAATCGGCCACTAATTCTGCAGTTAAGTCTGGTAGAACCACTGGTCCTCTTCTTGGTGTAGCTGGTGGTCTGTTTATTCTTCCCATCATGTACTGGGCGATTGGGCCTCCTCCAAGCTGGTCATGGTTTGCTGCCATGTTGAAATCAAGCTGCCTTCTTGCTCTCAGAGCTTGGAGGTAAACTCTCTCGATTTCAGGATCGAAGTCTGTATCCGGGAGACCAGTTAAACACGTTCTGCGCATCCACTAGGTGCTTATAATCAGCCAGAGAGAAAGGAACAAAATGCGTGGAATTTTGGTAATGAAATGACTAAGACAAATGAACTTATAGTACTTTGAAAATTTAAATGACTGAAAAATTATAAACTGAATTTAAATGATAGTAATGAAAAACAATTGTATTAAAATGGCACACAAAATAAATTAAACCTTAAACAAAATAAATTACGGAATAAATAATAGTAAAAAGGGTGTTGTAATAGAATAACGAATTAACCAACGCTAGGGACTAGACAAAGTCAAGTCCCCGGCAACGGCGCCATTTTGCAAATGATTTATTTGATGTATTAAATGCTAAGAATTAATCCTAGAAATCAACAAATCAATAAACCGTCGGGTTGCAAAAATCCCGGTCGTAGTAGTATAGCAATTATGAAGCGACCAAGTGTCAATCCACGGGACTTGAGGTAAATAAGCCTAGCCTTAGGCAATGGGTAATTCAAAGGGGGTTTGTTTTGGTTTTGGGTTTAAATAGATAACAAGATAATAAATTGCAGATAAGTTAAAGTGATAGATTGGGAGTGTGAACGGTACTCTAGGTTCAAGGAGTTGTTTCACTAGCTAGGTTCTGCATATTTGACTGCTTAAACGGAGACTTGGATCGGCTTGTAATTCTCAATTATCTATTCTGTATTAAGTCCTAATTCTAAATAGCTCATCTAGACAGGACACGTAGTTCTAGTCTAGACTTATCAAGTATATCAAGATGGTTTTATTGCACAGAATTACTAGTGGTTTGGTCCGGACTAAAGCTCCTAGTGGCTAATGTAATCTATCCGATTGCAATTATCACAGGTAACAGGTTAATAGGACCATCAATGCTAATCACCTTATCTGATCATAACATGATTCGAGGGCTTATAATAAATTCATGACGTTTATTAAAAGCCTTAAATGCATTAACCTGAACAATCCAAATAGTCTCAATAAAGCAGTAAAATAATGCAGAGTTTAACTAATTACATCATCCCTTCCCTAGAGTATATCCTCTTAGCTAGACATAGCAATTGAATTCATAAATGAGAGAGAGTTGAGAGAAATCATCTGTTACGAAGATCTTCTTGCTCACTCCACCCTTTGTCCTTGCGCTATGCTGGCGGAGAGGTTGGATTTGGTGACAATGGAATGAACTTGGTGAATGGTGTGAAAATGGAAATTTTGGGCAAGATTGTGAGACAGCCGGATGGGGTGGGTCGGACTCAAATCCGGACACAAATCCGGACGTGATATTTTGTGTGGCGTGTGTGCGGAGGCTTATGTGTGATTTTTGTGTGAAAGAATTGGGATGAAAATGTGAGTGATATGAAGTGTGTTTGTGTTTGAGTGTGTGTATGGAGATGGAGTACAGAGGAATTATTTGAGGATGAGCAGATGAATGGAATGAGAGGAGGAGGATGAAGAGAGGTGTAGACGAATGTCCGGTGCGAATTGGAATGAAGGCTGCGGAAGGGTTTAAATAGGCTTAGCAGTAAACATAGGTTCGTGGAGAGTTGGGTAGGCGATTGATTGAGCATGGGAACTGGCTTAATTTAGACGGAGTATGGGCGTAATTGGCTGATAATTGCGCCGAAAGCACAATTATCAGCGCGCATGATTTTTATTTTTCAATTCTGTGTGACGTCCGCGTTTGAGTCCGCATACGGACAGGGGTGTCCTGACGAGATCTACACGCGTCCGCATTTCTGTCCGCGTGCGGACATGGCTGTCCTAGCGAGATTAACTCCTGTCCGTGTTTGAGTCCGCGTTGAGGACATGACTGTCCTGGCGAGATCTGTAAGCGTCCGCATGGGCGTCCGTGTTGCGGACATGGAACAGAAGGGTCTGTCCGTGTTTCTGTCCGTGTTTTTGGACAGGTTAGAGGTGTATTCGATCTGGAGCTGTCCGCTTCTTTGTCTGTGTCTTCCCATCCGGACTCATATCCGGACATGTGTAAATTTTTCTCTTTTGTTCCAAAAGCTCTTAACTCCTTCCTAATCACGTCCTAAGCCAAAAAACATGAAAAAGAAGGTAAATGCATAAATCTAAGTAAAAGAATATGGAAAACAAGGGTTTAAAGCACTCAAAAGATCGATCAATAATCAGTGCATCAGCCCCTTTTATTTTGTCACGTTTTATGTTATATATAACTATGTGACGTTACTATTTATTATATACGACGTAGTAATATTGTAACGTTACGTATATGTATTTTATAAACATACATATATAAGTACGTGACCTTATTAATATGTAACGTTGTCGTATTTTCAGACATATATATGCCGCACTAAATTTAATTTGTCATGCGTTATCATATGCCCGAATTATGTAACATGTTATTCCCAGATAATCTTCTCGTGTTTATGATTTTTATGTGTTTAATTGTTTTAGGGATGTTTCAACTTACCCCCCTTAAAAGGGACTTTGTCCCGAAGTCTTACTTCCTTAACTTGTGTTTTCCATTCTTGTTAATCCTAGGGATCTAGTCCCGTATTCATTTACGATAACCAAAGGATTAAGTCCCATATATTATAATTCTCAGTACTTCTAAGCACCATGCCACATTAGTGGCTTTTACCAGTTCTAGTAAGCTGACCATCCGACATGCCACATCATTGTGGCTTCTTCTGCATCTTTAGCTAATCCCATGTTCTCGTGTGATCCAAAATAGTAGCAATGCGTAAACCATGCACGGCTGTAGTCAAAAGGCACACAACATTCATTCACGACAAAGTGTACATACCATTCACAAAAATCTCATACACAAACCAACGTGAGGCTGTAGGAATACACACAGTGCAAAGATTAAGTCCTGAATACGTTCTCTCCAACCAAGGGATCATGTCCCACAAGTTCCACAGTTCTATTTCACCATTTGTGCTTATAAGCACCACGCCACATCTGTGGCTCAATAATACTGAAATGTACCAATAATATTTATGTACTGCACTCATAGCAACCAGATGAACAAGTCATTCATTCATGACTACCATGTATTCAAACCAATCCACACACACTGTTCACATACGTAGTATCCATAGCAACACCACCAACGAGCAATGACACAGTAAAAACGCAACGCACCTACCCCCCTTAAAAATGGATTACGCCCACGTAATCCTTATTATATCATCCTAGAACCTTGGTTCACGATGTTTAATTCCCAAGGCGTTCTAGTTTCTATGCAATGTAGCTCACTTTATAATTTTATCAAATGTGTTGACCATGTTAATGGCTTAGTTTATGTCTCAAGAATCTTATCGATATCCATACCGATCTATAACGGATTTGGGTTAGCCTCTTCGGGTCTAAGGTATTGGCAGATAAGTCACTTGTTATTCAACCGGAAAATGGGAGATACGGTCCGCCAGCTTCTGCTGTGCGACTCTGGTTACCTTCGGGTTTAGTTTTCCCCTTTTTATGCCTTCCAAGGTGGTGTCTGGCTTATTTGTAATTTTATCATTTAGGAATAAAGGCTTCCTAACCGCCGTGGGGTATTTTAATTTATACACGGTCTCGGTGGCTTGTAATTTGTCTATCCATTTTCTTTGGAGGTCGGATATTCATTTTAGTGCGCTTTTAAGCGTCTGAGTTTTCTTTCTGACTGCCCTTAAGGTTTATATTAATATATGCTCTGTAGTAACGGTTTAGTTCTTAGTATTTGAATGTTACAACCGTGTCATTGTTATAACGACATGTCTAGTTGGTATTACCGCTTATAACCATATGTAGGTAGCTAGTTTACCTTCCTAGCATTGCTACCCATTTTGATCCCTTAATGTGTATAGCCAAATTAGACATTTTTCGCCCTTTAAATAATCTTTATTTTTCAACCTAATTGTGGCCTTGACCCTGCTGGTTGACTTCAATAAGTTTCAATCAAAAGGTTACCAAATTATGTATGTTAGAAGTTTCTATGATTGTAAACCGTTTAGCATGGAATATTTAGTTTCCTTATCATCACCATTGTTCTTATGTCCAGTCAGGAAGTAAAGTAATGATTTCTACCGGTTACTTATTGCATTTGATTACGGTAGTGTATACTTTATGTATTTACAGCTATGTTATTGGTGACATCACATTATTTCCAGTCGTCACATATTTATACACCCGTGTGTTTATCCCCGAACTTTCGAGCCATGTATCCATGTATTCTATGTGGTTTCATTATCGAGTATCAACGCCGCTTCTTTCGCATTTTTACTTCTCCAACTTACAAACTTTCACTATTTGTAGTTCATTTGTCCTCTTGTAGGGGTTTCGAGAATCATCCAACACTGACGTGATCAGCGTAAATGTTGGGATACCCCCTTCACCCCAATTTGTGCGTAGTGTCGCTTGACCTGGCCAGGGTCAAGTTCAACCTTGCACGTCCGATTTAAACAACCAACCAATTAGTCAAATTCGAACTCCTATCCCACTTGTTCTAGTAATCTAGTAATCAATTCATTGACTGGTGTCGAAATCTAAGCCTTTAGATTAATTGTTCAAATTTCCTAACTATATACTCATACATATATACTCGTGTGTTTTAAACCTCTTGATTTATAGGTAGATTCCCATATAAGTGTTTCACAAGTTTAGTGATATACTAGTACATGTATTTATATCTCCCTGGTGCTCTCAATTCCTTTCATCCCAGTCCTCATACCATATGTATAGATACATGTTCATTTGCTAGTACATGTGGTCGCATAAATTCTAGTGCTAGTCAATTGGGTACACAATGGTATGCTTCCCAATTCTTAATATTACTATGATTTCCTCACACTTACAATTTATTATTGAATTTACAGAATGATTCATTACTTATCTTAGCCCATCAATTAATCTCTCCATTACGTCCTTTAATTTTGTTCAAAATTTCCCAATTTCATTACCCAGTTAATCATAAATATTTGGTTTCCTCCTGATATTTCCCTCCTCATAAATATTTGTCTTATTTTTCTTGTTGGCCCATTTAGGCTGACTTCTATCTGACTTACTTTATTCTGTTTTCCATATTAATCTCTCCTTGGCCTCGTAATCCTTTTGTTACCTTCTGATTATTATTCATTGTGTGTTTCTTTTACTTGAAATAGTCTAGCTTTTTACCTTCTTAGTCCACTAAACGAGTGACAGATACTCCGGATTTATCACCATTGAGGTCCTAATATTTATTTTCAGCCGTTAGGTTATACCATTAACTTAAGTCGGGTGTGATTGATTTTCACTTCTTGAGTTGTACTGATATCTTATATTTGGAGAACTCTGCTAAACTCTGGTGTGGATTTTGGGAGTTTAGGCATTTGGTAATGGTTGCATAAGTATGATGTTTCTAGATTTGGCTTCCTTTTTACAGGGTTGTTGCTTATTTGTTGCTGTTGAGAGAGGTTATGTTTACAGCATTATTGAGATAATCTTACTGAGGTATGGTAATTGTTAGTCTATTATAACCCAGTCTTATGGCATGAGCCTTACGCGTGACTTGAACGTTTAGTTTTCACTTTATTAATTAGTGAGGCTTGCAAGTATGCTAAATTCTGTATTAATTATCGGAACTAGAGTTTTTAATTCCATGCCCTCACTATATTCGTTGGTGAGACTTCGTATCATTTCCATCATAACCCTAGTTAATGATATACACATGATCCAGAGGGTTTATCTCTCCCATAATGGAAACTTAATTCTCTATTGTACCCAATTCTCTTTATTTGGTCTCCTTGATTAAGATACTCGATAGATGTTTGAACATAGTGGCGAATTCACTGCCATTTTCTTATCTGTTTGATTTTGTTTGGGTGGGTAACCAGTACCTCATGGTAATGGCTATTTACAAGGTTCGAGAGTTCTTTTTATGATCCCTATACCAATGTGTTTTTCTCAGGGAACCGTAATCATTGTCTGAGAAAATTTGTTATGTTAGAAGCGATGGGGAAACAACAAGAATTAGGATGGGAGATTTGAGCTTCATAGTGATATCCCGGTAGTCATGTATTTGGGTAACCATATACCAAATGGTGATATGGGTCATGTATGGTGATGGTGGTTTAATGAGGATATGCGTCTCATACTAAGGTAGCGGCTAGATATTGGTGTGATTTTATGTTGTTGTAGAGTAGAAGTATGATAAGCAGCATTCGTCCTTGGTGGGACGATTGTGGGGTCCCAAGGGAATAAAACAACTCGAACGAGGAGAGAATGAAGGAGACATTAGTATGTATGTTCCTCGTTCGCCAGTGGTAGAAGTAGAAGAGAATGAGCAGTTGTGGTCACCAGTTTCAATTGTCTGAGATTGAGAGACTTAGAAGAATAATTGAATAAAAGAAGAAGAAAGGCGGTAGTGGCGATGCATACCAATCGCCAGTTGAGGCGTTGTGTCTCTCGGGTAACGTAGAGAGTGAAGAGAACTGTAAGAAGGAGCAGGGAATTTATTGAATCCCGAAGCATTAGATTTTTGTGTATATATTGTGTCATGCTTTATCAAGCATTAGAGATTGTACCAATCTTATGGTGTAATTTCGTCTCAAACTTATTCTCTTTTTTCGTTGTTTTTATGGGAGGTTTACTAAAATTTACCTCTCAAGTGTATGAATTGAATAATTTATCGCAATCCCATCCTTAGCTTAAGTTATTGCTTAATTAAGCTTTATTTATTTCATAAATTTTGTGGTATTTCGGTCCTATTTGCTTGTGAGGTAGGGTCATATCGACTGCTAAGCATGTCGACCCAAGTTGCCGCTAAAATTGGTCCCCCTATGGGTATATCCCTTTGGCAATGTCTTTGAACTTCACGGGTTGATAACATTAAGTAGGTGCCAGATCGGGTTTTCCCGAGTGTGAGGAGGTTTTCTACCTCTCCGGCATTCTTTCTATGAACTGTAATGGACCCTAGGGACGTAGAGGTTGGGTGTAGATGTCTGCTAGGTATCCAGTAATTACTAGGGAAGCACCCTGTTATACCCAAAATTTTGACCCCCCTGGTTAGGGTCTGCAAGGTTTTGGTGTCGTGAGGGATATTTAATCGGGTAATGAGGGACTCCGGCTCGATCGGCGTGTTCCAGGTCCTGAAGAGCAGTTTCGTCGTTGTCAGGGGCGTTTTCGTAATTTTCAAGGCTTTTGAGATCTCCTATAGGCTTTCTCTCTCCTCCAAAGGGTGCCCAATCAGCTCGAAATGCTTTGATATTTTAACCCATGATAGAGGATGACATTTTAAGCATAATGGCGTTGGAATTTTGATTTTTCGAATTTCCAATAATTTTCTAGCAATTTCTGACTGAATCTGACGAGAAATTCAATTTAAAAATGCTCCAGCATTTAAAAAATTCGTTTCCACCTCAGAAAATTCATAATATCCATTCTTGACATGTGGTTAAAATTTCATAGCAAAATTCCTTTGGGAAGTTACTTAGTTAAAATATCGAAAAATCATACTTTTACTAGATTTTCTTTATCTTTAAGAAAGTCTATATAAAGGGATAGGTTTTTGGATAAAATCAGAACCTCACATACTCAAGAACCCTAGAGAGTCAGAAAAGGCAGCTTCCTCTCTCTCTCTCACGTTTTCCAATACCCGGCCACCCAAATCATACCGAAAATCCCCCGAAACCACTATCTAAACACGTTTTCCGATCCCCAAAGCACAAATAATCATCAAAACCCCACAAAAACACCACCAAAACGTGAAGAACAGCAAGAACAACCAACAACCAGAAGCTTGGTTCGAAGTCCTTTCGGGTCTACCATCAACGGAGCACTCGACGAATCCCGGTGTGAAGAAACGTTGTGAATCCGAAGTAAAACAGGTAGAAACTCAGCTTCCCTAATTCTCCACGGTGTTATCTGTCTTGCCTCGAAATTTGAGCTCAAACTAACCTTCGTAGGCTTCTGTATTGCTGTTTATTTAAGCCTCTGTCAGATAACTTGTTTGCTAAGTTTCGTGCTTAATTCGAATTCAAATTGAAAACTTTCAATCACTAACGTCTTGTACATCTTTCAGGCTACACACCCATAAAATTTAAGCTCAAAACACCCTCGGGAACCTTCTGAAAACCCCTGTCCGTGGGTGGTCCGTGACCTCGGACCTATGGTCCGGGACCTCGGACGCGTTGTCCGAGACCACGGACACCCACGGACGGCGGCGGGATTTTAAAAATTCAAAATTTAGGTTTTTTAATGATGTCCGGGCCCACGGACAGCCTGTCCTGGCCCCGGACTTTGCAAATTTTTGTTTTCCTTTAATTTCGACTTTTCTGTGCATTTAGGTTAACTGGGGTCCGTGGTTCGGACATTAGGTCCGTGGCTACGGACGGAAATGAAATTTGACCTAATTCTGCCTCCGAAACCCTAGTTTAGGTAATTTCACTTTTCACTTTAATTCTCTGTCAAAAAATGCTAAAAACAAAAAAAAAACAGAAGCTCGCGCACTTAGGTTAAAACGACTCGTAATAAGCCGTAAATAAACTAAGTAGAGGAAAAACGACTTCTGAGGGTAATGAAAGTAATTGAACCCTAATTAAGTCGAATATCAAGCCCCCGAACCCGAACTCTCCTTTCCTAATTTGATCTAGGTTAAAATTAGGTGGCGACTCATAATAGGTTCCAGTGAGCTAGCTTAGGTTTTAATAATTATTGTTATATGACATAGTTATTAATCTTAGGCTATAAGTGGACCTAAAACCCGATTAGATCCCAATCAATTTAATCAACATAGGATAGGGTTTAAAATCGAGGCTCACAGATTGGCGACTCTGCTGGGGAAAACTCTTAATTTTAGCTTGTTTAATTTTAAGAAAGAGGGCTTAACTGAAAATGTTTATTTATGGCTTTACAATTGTTTGTTTACTTTGTGCGCACTTTAATTTTTGCACCCTTGCATCATATGAGAGCGAGGGTCCACAAACCAATTTCACCCCGGGACCCATTAGGGTCCCCTGTCAGGGACTCACACCTTTTAGGTGATGTGAATAAGCGGGGGAAAAGAGGAGGATGTCGTCTAACCACATCCCCTTAATACCTGGGCCTTAGCCCCAAGCGTTTTCCTGGCAGTACCCTTACCTAGCCCATTGTTTGGTCAGTCAAAGACCCGACCGTAGACGCACACCTTAGGTGATGTGGAAAAAGTGGGGAAGCCCAAAGAGAATAGCGTGCAAGCCCTATTCCTTTGTGGGACCTGGGCCCGCGCCCCAAGCACCTCTCCGGATCGATCCTTACCCGAATTGGGTAAGCGTCTAGTGAGAACATGTTGAATTTGTGTGGGCCTTGTTTGCTTGTATGATCGGCCCACTACCCAGCCTAGAGATTGACAGGAACTTCTCCTACATCAACCTAGCCCAACACGAATTGGCAGCTCTATTTGTTTGCGGCCCAGAGGCCCTGTTTGGTTCAACATGTAAGTCGTTCGGGCTTCGGCCCAAAAGCCTAGACTTTGGTGATTTCTTCTGGCCCATTTTGAATTATCCAATTAGTTCTAGGCCCATAAAAAGGAAATCCACCTAAACTTAAAATAACCCCCAAGTCCTGAAAATAAAATCTTTTTCGGCTTGGCAACCATCTTCTCTGGGCCAAAGAAAGTTAGGCCCATTTGTGATTTAGGGATCGTTCCAGCCCATGTTCTTTATTTCAGGCCCAAACACATTTCGGCCCAAGGGCTCATTCTAGTCTAGGAAAACTCTTCACTCGGGCTCTGACCCAAAACCCTAGATCTAGGTGTCATCTGTTAGGCCCAACCAAAATCACTCGGCCCAAATTCCAGTTCACATATAGAGCAATCATTCTGGTCCAAGTACCACACTCATAACTCATTCCATTTGAGCCCATAGACCAATTCATAGTTTTGGCCCATAAGCTTCGCTCTTAATCCAGAAGTGCGGCCCATAACACAAAACATTTGAATCTAAGATAGGTTGCATAGCTCATTCATTCTAGTTTCTAGCGTCAAGGCCCGACAAGAACATCAAACAAATCTCAAACTTCAAGGCTTTCCCTCTCGGCCCAGTGGCCCATTCATAGTTCGTGTGGCCTCCTTCAGCCCGTTTGCTTCACTTCTAGATAAAAGGTATTCAGGCCCGCAAATCTGTTCTATCCTAGGAGTCATCACGTCATCTCACACACATCACTACCTTGATCACATACATCCCATGTGTCTTACCACACTCCCCTCTCCACATGAAACTCATTCTTGCGCAGGGAACATCTCACCACCTTGTCAGCTTCCACCACCTCTCAATAGAAAGTTTCACCGTACACTGAAAGCATCCCACTACCATGTTTCACTTTCATCACTACATCACTCTACCAAAACAGCAAGGCATCATCGCCACGTACCACCACACATACAGCCACCTCCAACAAATAACCTGGGTATTCAAAAGGCTTGTCAAAAAACCCCACAATAATACTAGGGGCAATCTGAGTTAAGGGTCGATAATGTTTATTTCATTGGTTTAAAGCGCATGAATAAGTCTCTGAGTGAACGTTTCGCGAGAGTACCTTGAGCGGTAAAACCAAGAGCGAAAGAGCGTGTCTTTTTTACACGACTCCAGAAAAGGCCACATTCAAAGGTAAGGCAAACGGCACGACTCCGACCGAAGGAGATGATTTGTAAATTTACGCTTAAACCTATGAAAAGTAACAAAGAACGGATACACAACTATTAGGGATGACGAAGCACCTAGGAAACAGCACCACACAGCCAAAAGCTTGTGAACCCTGACATTAAACCCTAGGCACCCCCCCCCCCCCCGCTGAGCTTTTCGTATATAACCTTTTTCACAACACTACAAGCTCCACAAATAAGCTAGCCAATGATGAATAACCGACCCGGTGACCGAAGGAAGCAAGGAGCCCGACTTTTGAACAACAACTTCACAAGTCCAAAGAAGCAAAACCACTACCAGCGACGAAGCGATCCGCAAATGGTCCCAAAGTGACACAGGATCCAAAATGAGCTAACATCAAAAAATTGCTCTCAAAAGTTCAAAATCGGGAAACACAAGAACCCCGAAGGAAAGAAGATTCAAAGAAAGGAAAACTCGAAAAGCCTCAAAGAAATCCAAAATCGGAAAAAAGAAAGAAGATTCAAGGAACAATCCAGAAGTTCCAAGCCCCAAGTTCATAAGCGAAGTCATCACGAAGTAGCCAAACGACTTCAAGGCAAAGAGACAAGTCCGAGAGACGGTGCAAGTTGCAGCTTCGGTCATCCTTAAAGCTCCACATATCCTAAACATTCCTCCATTATCCTGTTGTCATTCATCACACCCCATGGCCACGTTTTAAGCTCAAAAGACTTCCGACTTAGTAGTTGTGTATCCAATCACGTGAAAGTAACAGGTTGAACGCGTAAATCGAACAAATGTCAAATTCAATGGTTGAGATGTCTTGACCCAAAAGGAGAGTACGAGCGCAAGCATTAAATACTTTGAGTGTAGATAGAAAGCACCACATCAAGATAAACCCTGACCTTGTGAGAGTGAGACTTGTTTTGTGCAGTTAATCAAAGAAAATACTGGGGGCAATCGATCGTTCCGATCGATTGCCATAAAATCCTAAAAAAAACTCGGATTGCCTTAAGGAAAAATACTGGGGGCAATTGTTGGTCCCAACAATTGCAACAAAGACACCGATTGAGTCCCAAAAATCCAAAACCCAAAGGGTCAAACCCTCTTCATATCACACAGGCCCGTCCTAAGCCCTACCTCCACTCAAACATCCGCAGGCCCGTCCTAAGCCCTACCTCCACATTCAAACATCCTCAGGCCCGACCTAAGACCTTCCTCCACATTCAAACATCCATAGGCCCGTCCTAAGCCCTTCCTCCACAACAAATCCCCCCAGGCCCGTCTTAAGCCCTACCTTCGCATTCAAACACCCATAGGCCCGTCTTGAGCGCCACCGTCTCCAGGTTTGACATAAGCCCTAATCCTTCTACATCCATTTAGACCCATCATACATTTTACTCACTTTCACTTAGAACTACCCTTTAGGCTCGTCATAAGACCTAGAACCTCCCTTTAGGCTCGCCATAAGACCTAGAACCATTTTTAGGCTCGCCATAAGACCTAGTCACATTCCCTTAGGCTCGTAGTAAGACCTAGATCCAACCTTTAGGCTCGTCATAAGACCTAGAACCTCCTTTTAGGCTCGTCATAAGACCTAGTTGCATTCCCTTAGGCTCGTCATAAGACCTAGAACTACCCTTTAGGCTCGTCATAAGACCTAGAACCTCCCTTTAGGCTCGTCATAAGACCTAGCTGCATTCCCTTAGGCTCGTAGTAAGACCTAGCATTACCTTTTAGCTTACCCACTCTCATCAAACACATTGCATTCATCTCATTCATATGGGCTCGTCATAAGACCTAGCTGCATTACCCAGGCGCGTCACAAGACCTGGCGACAGAAAGTTGGCGAGGTGATGGCAATAATCCTCCTTTTGCGATGTCAACTTATTTTTGGGATCAACGAATGGTGGGCAAAGGCAATAAGTCCCCAGGGTTTTTACCAGGAGTTATCCCTGCACACCGGCTTGGGGGGCGATGGCAATAAGTCCACATTGGGTCCAGCCAGGAGCATCGGCACGGGTTTCGGTCCCCCAGAAGCATCCGAGCATCATCAGCATCATCAGCATCATCAACATCATCGGCATTATCATCAGCATCAGCATCATTTGCATCATTAGCATTTCAGCATTCTTGCATTTGCATCCAGTTTTCACATCCTAGGCAGTCAACGCCTTAGAATAGCTTGACATCATTTTCACCACTTTAGGTAGTCAGCGCCTTAGAATAGCTCGACAGCATATCATCATTTCAGGTAGTCAACGCCTTAGAATAGCTTGACATCATTTTCACCACTTTAGGTAGTCAGCGCCTTAGAATAGCTCGACAGCATATCATCATACTAGGCAGTCAACGCCTTAGAATAGCTTGACATCATTTTCATCACTTTAGGTAGTCAGCGCCTTAGAATAGCTCGACAGCATATCATCCTTATAGGTAGTCGGCACCTTAGAAAGTCTGACATCACTTCATTAACCTTTAGGTAGTCAGCGCCTTAGAATAGCTCGACAAGGCTTTGTAGCTTAGGTAGTCAGCGCCTTAGAATAGCTCGACAATGCTTTGTAGCTTAGGTAGTTAGCGCCTCCGAGTAGCTGGGCATCGTTAACCCGGTTTCATACAACGTGGAGGATTCTGTGGAGTCCAAAATTTTGGGGCACCACTCAAGCATCAACCAGACTTTTCACATTCGTTACAAAGTCCAGTTGACGGGGGGCAATCTGTTATACCCAAAATTTTGACCCCCCTAGTTAGGGTCTGCAAGGTTTTGGTGTCGTGAGGGATATTTAATCGGGTAATGAGGGACTCCGGCCCGATCGGCGTGTTCCAGGTCCTGAAGAGCAGTTTCGTCGTTGTCAGGGGCGTTTTCGTAATTTTCAAGGCTTTTGAGATCTCCTATAGGCTTTCTCTCTCCTCCAAAGGGTGCCCAAATCAGCTCGAAATGCTTTGATATTTTAACCCATGATAGAGGATGACATTTTAAGCATAATGGCGTTGGAATTTTGATTTTCGAATTTCCAATAATTTTCTAGCAATTTCTGACTGAATCTGACGAGAAATTCAATTTAAAAATGCTCCAGCATTTAAAAAATTCGTTTCCACCTCAGAAAATTCATAATATCCATTCTTGACATGTGGTTAAAATTTCATAGCAAAATTCCTTTGGGAAGTTACTTAGTTAAAATATCGAAAAATCTTACTTTTACTAGATTTTCTTTATCTTTAAGAAAGTCTATATAAAGGGATAGGTTTTTGGATAAAATCAGAACCTCACATACTCAAGAACCCTAGAGAGTCAGAAAAGGCAGCTTCCTCTCTCTCTCTCACGTTTTCCAATACCCGGCCACCCAAATCATACCGAAAATCCCCCGAAACCACTATCTAAACACGTTTTTCCGATCCCCAAAGCACAAATAATCATCAAAACCCCACAAAAACACCACCAAACGTGAAGAACAGCAAGAACAACCAACAACCAGAAGCTTGGTTCGAAGTCCTTTCGGGTCTACCATCAACGGAGCACTCGACGAATCCCGGTGTGAGAAACGTTGTGAATCCGAAAGTAAAACAGGTAGAAACTCAGCTTCCCTAATTCTCCACAGTGTTATCTGTCTTGCCTCGAAATTTGAGCTCAAACTAACCTTCGTAGGCTTCTGTATTGCTGTTTATTTAAGCCTCTGTCAGATAACTTGTTTGCTAAGTTTCGTGCTTAATTCGAATTCAATTGAAAACTTTCAATCACTAACGTCTTGTACATCTTTCAGGCTACACACCCATAAAATTTAAGCTCAAAACACCCTCGGGAACCTTCTGAAAACCCCTGTCCGTGGGTGGTCCGTGACCTCGGACCTATGGTCCGGGACCTCGGACGCGTTGTCCGAGACCACGGACACCCACGGACGGCGGCGGGATTTTAAAAATTCAAAATTTAGGTTTTTTTAATGATGTCCGGGCCCACGGACTGCCTGTCCGTGGCCCCGGACTTTGCAAATTTTTGTTTTCCTTTAATTTCGACTTTTCTGTGCATTTAGGTTAGCTGGGGTCCGTGGTTTCGGACATTAGGTCCGTGGCTACGGACGGAAATGAAATTTGACCTAATTCTGCCTCCGAAACCCTAGTTTAGGTAATTTCACTTTTCACTTTAATTCTCTGTCAAAAAATGCTAAAAACAAAAAAAACAGAAGCTCGCGCACTTAGGTTAAAACGACTCGTAATAAGCTGTAAATAAACTAAGTAGAGGAAAAACGACTTCTGAGGGTAATGAAAGTAATTGAACCCTAATTAAGTCGAATATCAAGCCCCCGAACCCGAACTCTCCTTTCCTAATTTGATCTAGGTTAAAATTAGGTGGCGACTCATAATAGGTTCCAGTGAGCTAGCTTAGGTTTTAATAATTATTGTTATATGACATAGTTATTAATCTTAGGCTATAAGTGGACCTAAAACCCGATTAGATCCCAATCAATTTAATCAACATAGGATAGGGTTTAAAATCGAGGCTCACACACCCTAACTAACGCGCCTCACATACTAGCCCTTAACCCCGTTTCCCCGAATTCAGGTCTTCCAATACTCGGTACTTCTCGGTTCCAATCATCAGAGGTAGATACCACTTTCTGTAACACCCCCGAATAAACATCCAACCATACGAACAACACTCCTAGCCATGTTACAAGTTAACTATGCAGCGGAATAAACTTCATCCGGGTGTCACAGACGCCAACCACTCACGTGGTTGACACGACCACTCTTCCAACACCAAGTTACGGTCTGTATAACTGGAAACAACCCTCTATCACAACTCATATACAACATGAAATACAATTCCCAAATACCGAGTGTCTACAACATAGTTACTAAATTAAACACACAAGCTGAAGAATAAATCCCGGGTTTAGTAACAACCCATACATTAAACATACTATTTCAAACTCAAAAGTAATGCCCAGTTAGACTACCCCCATGATAGTCATCCCGCCTACGCTCCGTTATCATCCAGCTCAATACCTGTAAAAAAAATTGGGTTGTAAAGGACTCAGCAAACTACGCTGAGTATGAATATGTGTAGCCCGTATGTTGCCGGGCTACACGACTACTTGGTCGAATATTATTAGGTCCAATTACATGCTATAATAAAACAGTAACGCACACCACAACACACCATGATATCATACACACTTAAAGGTAGCAAAGCATTAGCAACGAGCAATCAAGCATAACATGCTGGAAACATAGCAATATCAAACACGCAACTAAGCACAACAAGCTGCTAGTATAGCAACAGCAATCATGTAAATAATAAAATGTGTGCGTAGGTATGTTATACCCATGATCCTCACTATGGGATCATTCGAGCGTTGTGTGTTTTCATTTCTTTTCTCTTGCTCCCATAATGTGTATTTTCTTTCTCTTTCCTTGCACCAGGTCTGGGGATATAGTTAGATCCCGTGACCATATCATGTAGGTGCCAATCTTTCCTTGTTTCTTTAAGGATTATTTGTGAATTCTTTTATGGGGATATAATTAGATCCCGTAACCATATCATGTAGGTGCCAATCTTTCCTTGTTTCTTTAAGGATTACTTGTGAATTCTTTTATCACCGCATGTTGGAGGACGTCTCCTCCGTAGCTAATTCCTCCATTCCCGGCATCATACGTCGAGAAAGCGGAGTCACCTCTAGACTCCAGGAAATGCTCCACCAATTGTCAATCCCCATTCCCGACACCCAGGGTCGAGAAAGCGAGGTCACCTCTAGACCTCGGGATGTGCTGAGAAAGCGGGGTCACCCAGGGACCCCCAAAATATGTTCCACCATAGACGGTCGAAGTATCTGATGCAGATACCAACTCCCGAGCATCCATACCGCGCGGCCCGAGATGTTGTCTTCCCGAGTTATCCTCATGTTCCACCAGTTGATATTACTATTCATTATCATTAGTAGCTCGACACCATAGTGGGTGTCATTAGGAGCCCTCTATAGTTAGAGAGGAGTCTCCCTTTGTAACACTCCTACTCTAAATACAATGATCAACGCCCTAAGTCCATCTCATTCATTAACAATGCAGCGGAGAAGTTCTACTAAATTGGTGTTACCGCCGTTAGTCACCCACGTGACTAACTAGGCCTATTCTATTTACAAGTCACGGTCTGACTAACCGGATAATCACTCGAGCATCTAAAACATTACAATTTATAAACCACAATTTATACCGAGTATCTCATATCCTAATACATCATACTAACATCTCATAAATTTACTAAACGAGTGTACATGCACAACTCGTGTAACAAATGTAAAAGCAACCTGAAGTACTCTACCCGCTCCTACTCTCAGGTTGAGTCCTCGTCCGGTACATACCTGCAAAGTTTAAATCACCGGCCCCAAGGGCTCAGCACATGGCTGGTACAGAAAACGTGCAGCCCACAAGCTAGCCGGGTTACACACGACTACTTTGTCGTATACATGCAATTGTTTATTCATACAAATAATAA
>CM041781.1:219719743-219747214 GCA_023374045.1 Limonium bicolor
CTTCTATGGCAGGCTGAGCCATCGATTCCGCTATGGCATGGGGCCGACGAGCTACACCACCTTGTAGGAGTGCTATCATGCCGCTGCAAAGGTTGAGATCACCGTCCAGCTAAGGGACGAGGATAATGCTGATAAGAGAAAGACGGTTGGGAAGGGGCCTAACAATAAAAGGCAAGGTGGGTACAGAAAGAAAGACAGCCCAACGCATCCAAGCCTCAGAAAGAAAAGGGAAAGGTGGATAGTGAGAAGGCTATAAAGAGTAACTGAAGTTAACCTATTCAATAGCTCCTAAGCCTCTGCGTTCGAAAGCGCCAAAGGGAAAGGGAGTACAGCTTAATGCGAGTTAACAATAATTTAGCAACCATTGAGATTCAATCACTAATAATGTGAACGATCAGGGTCTGAGTCCGGCAAGGGAGCTAGTGGGGGCTACCAACATTGATACATTTGCTCGTGGTGCCATAAGGACCACCCCTGACTCGACTGTAAGGGCAGCAAGGTGGAGTGCAACTTTTGTGGGGTATTCGGACACCGAGCTTATGAGTTCTTTCGAAACCCCGAGAGCAAAGCCAACAGAGCCGATTGGAAGGGCAAGGGCAAGACCGATCAGAACGCTGTATCCGACGGTCAAATGGCGACGCAGCCAGCCGCAAACAAAGGACCCCAGGTAGTCCAGAAGTCGGGACCTACTCTCCATATGGTGGACCGGGAAGATGAAGCTGCACCCTCATCGAGACCAGGTACCGCTATAACCCATTAAGTAAAAACAATTGGTTGCTTACTGCATTTCATGCATGCTTGAGTGATTGATTGAGTTAGATAAGACTTTAGTACATGATTAGAACTTAAGTAAGATATAATCTACCACCACCTTAGGAAACTTCAACATTTTCTATCCCATACCTTTAACACTTAACCCGGAAGAGACCGATATCGAAACCCGAGACTTTCCAAACGAACAATGTCAGGTTATCCATCCAGGTATGATTTTATTAAGGGGATACCTGACACCCAAGGCACAAATAGCCATCATCAGGAGATGCAACCAGTTATGAGTGGGACCGGGAGGTTTGTATATACCGAAGTACCCTGGAGGAGCGAAGATGAAGTTAAGAATGATGAGCTTAGGGAAGGATTGGAATACGTATGCCAAAACATACCAGAATATGAGAGCACAGGATGGAGCATCACCACCGAAAATACCCGAGAAGTTCCATCCGGTTGTTACACAAGCCGTGGAGGTCGCTCAGCAACCTTAAAGCTGATCCGATCCCAAACATACAAGCAGACCTGTGCATCGTCAACTTCTCCGAGAAAGAAGGACGACTTGGATTACATCAGGATAAGGACAAGATAGCGGAGTCCCTCGAAAGGGGGATACTCGTAGTGTCTTGGTCCATCGAAGACAACACTGAGTTCTTATATGATGAGCAGAAGCGTGTGAACCGCGCCAAGAAGCTAATACTTAAGTCTGGAGACCTGTTAATCATGGGTGGAGAGTCAAGAATGTTATACCATGGGATTAAGAAGATCAAGCTGAACACAGCACCGTCAGCGGTAATCAATGCGACGCATATGAAACCAGGACGGTTAAACTTAACCTTTAGAAAGTATTAGACATGTAATACTTTTAGTATGATGTAAGAGAACAAAAGCACATGATGTAAAAGGATGGTTATCAATAAAATAATAGTGTTGTTCATATTGTCGTTACTACTCGTGTTATACCATCAATACTCATGAACGCTTGTGAAATACATAGGTTGTAGACTCGGTACGGAAGGTGCACTAAGCATCCTTACAGAGGCACAGGCCGGCGAAAGCGGCACTATCCTTACCGGCACCTTTCCAATCAACGACGTTGATGCATCCATGCTCTTTGACTCAGGGGCCTCGCATACCTTCATTTTGTCATCATTCGCGAGGAGGTTGGGGCTAGACACCGACGAGCTACCCGACTTTACGGTGACTCTCCCATCTAAAGAGAAAGTATGATGTACTTGCTACTACCGAGCAGCCACCATTAGAATCAAGGGAGAAGACTTCCCGATCTCCTTGATTGAGTTCAGAAACTTGGGGTTTGATGTAACATTTGGGATGAATTGGTTAGAGCGGCACAAGGGTTGTATCCTCTGCACCGAGCACCGACTGCCACTCAAGAGTCCGTCTAGGGTAACAATATCATACCGCCAGAGGCCCAGAGAGCCTTCGACCAAGATCATCTCCACCATGGAAATGTATAAAGAGTTGAGGAGGAAGGAGGAAGTATATCTCTACTATGTTCAGGACATAGAAAGGGACCTCGAGTTCGACCCCGACTTACTGGTAGTCTCAGAGTTCCCCGATCTCTTTCCTAGAGATTTGCCCGGCATGCCACCCACTCGGGATGTAGAAATCACCATTGATTTGCTACCTGGAACCGGACCGATAGCTAAGGCGCCTTACCGCATGGCTCTGGCTGAGATGAACGAATTAAAAGAACACCTGAGAGACCTGCTTGACAAAGGGTTCGTGCGACCTAACGTTTCACCATGGGGAGCGCCAGTACTCTTTGTGAAGAAGAAGGATGACAGTCTCCGCCTCTGCATCGACTACAGAGAGTTAAATGCAGTGACTGTGAAGAATAAGTATCCACTACCTCGCATTGATGATCTGTTCGATCAGTTGAAGGGGGCATTCGTGTTCTCCAAGATTGATCTCAGATCGGGGTACCATCAGATAGCCATTAAGGAGGGAGATATTGAGCAGATGACATTCCGGACACGATCTAGCCACTACGAAATTACAATGATGTCGTTCGGTTTGTCAAAACGCACCGGCAAAATTTATGGATCTGATGAACCGTTTGTTCAAGGAGTAGCTGGCAAGTCGGTTGTGGTCTTCATCGACAACATCTTGATATATTCAAAGTCATAAGCTGAGCTTGAGAGTAACTTGAGAAGGGTATTGGAGACATTGAAGGAGAACCAGCTTTATGCGAAGCTCTCCAAGTGCGAGTTTTGGCTTGACCAGGTCTCTTTCCTGGGTCATGTCATCTCGGATGCTGGGATCTCTGTAGATCCAGCAAAGATTGATGCCGTACGTACTTGGCCTAGACCGAAGACAGTTATTGACATCAGGAGCTTTCTCGGTTTGGCTGGCTACTACCGCAGGTTTGTAAAGAATTTTGGTAAGGTCGTAAAGCCGATGACCAGTCTGATGAAGAAAGATGCGCCGTTCATGTGGACGGATGACTGTGAGGGTTCATTTCAGAGCTTGAAGGACTAATTGACCACCTCACCAGTTCTGACCATCCTAGACAGTACGGAGAGCTTTAAGGTTTACTATGATGCATCCGGCAGGGGATTAGGTTGCATACTCATGTAGCATGGAAAAGTGGTCACTTATGCCTCACGTCAGCTGAAGAAACATGAGGAGAACTACCCCACACATGACTTGGAACTGGGAGCTGTAGTCTTCGCCTTGAAGATATGGCGCCACTACTTATACAAGGTTAGTGTGACGATCTACACCGATCATAAGAGCTTGAAGTATATATTCACTCAGAAGGAGTTGAATCTTCGACAGAGGAGATGGTTGGAATTTCAAAAAGACTATGAAATTAACCTCCAGTACAAAGAAGGGAAGGCCAATGTGGTAGCAGACGCCCTGAGCCGTCGAGCACACTCACTCCATTTGCTACTTGCTTCTTCGAGCTTGGTTGATGAGGTGCGAAAGGCTCAGAGGACCGACGAGTATATGAGAGAAGTCAGATAGAAGCTGACAGAGGGTACCTTTGAGAGTCAAAAAATACAACTTCAGACTTCACGATGATGAAAGAGCACATACTAAGAGAATCGCACTGTTCTTTAGTTTATCCATCTGGAGCCTCAAAGATGTATAAAGACATGAAGAGATACTTCTGGTGCTCGGGGATGAAGGCAGATGTTACCGAGTTCATTTGGAGGTGTCTCACATGCCAAAAGGTAAAATTCGAGCACTGACGACCGGGCGAAATGGTACAATCGATGCCCATTTCGAAGTGGAAGTTTCATGACATCTCCATGGATTTCGTTGTCGGACTCCCACCTACCAGGGGAGGTCTGAACATGATATGGATTGTAGTGGATCGCCTGACCAAGGTAGCCCGATGAATGATACCTAGAAGGTAACTAAGCTAGCTGAGCTATTCCGTATGGAGATCATGAGACACCACGGGATACCGAAGACCATAGTATCTGATAGAGATACCAGGTTCCTTTCAGGTACTGGAGAGCTACAAGGGAAGCGCTAGGTACAGAACTGAAGTTGAGTACCGCGTTCCATCCTCAGACAGATGGTTAGACTGAGCGTACAATTTAGACATTAGAGGACATACTTAGGGTATGTGCCTTGGACTTCCAGAGTAGTTGGATTGTGAAGTTGCATCTGATCGAGTTCTCTTACAATAATAGCTAACATGCTTCGATCAAGATGGCACCTTTTCAAGCGTTGTACGGTAGACCATGTCGTACACCGCTCTGCTGGGATGAGTCGAGTGAGGCGGTCATTATAGGACCTGAGTACTTAGAGCAAGTTCAGGCTGAGGTTCAGCAAATCAGAAAGAACATGAAAGCTGCTCAAGATAGGTAGAAGTCGTATGCTGAAGTTCGACGACGAGACCTGGAGTTCGCAGTGGGCACCAGGTATTTCTACGAGTCTCACCGATGAAGGGTGGGTTCAGATTTGGGCAGAAGGGCAAACTGAGCCTGAAGTTTGTGGGTCTGAATGAGATTACAGGGCAGGTGGGCCCAGTTGCTTACATGTGAATTTGCCTGTTGAGCTGGGTAAAGTGCATGACCTCTTTCATGTTTCACAGTTGAAGAAGTACATGCACCACCCCTTCCATGTTTTAGAGCCTGAGATATTGACTTTAGAGCTAAATATGAGATCAGTGGAGAATCCTCAGAGAATCTTGGATACTAAGACTAGGGACACTCGCCATAAGTTAGTGCGACTGGTGAAGGTTCTCTAGTCTAACCAGGAGGTCGAGCAGGCCACTTAGGAGTTAGAGGATAAGATACGAGCGAAGTACCCTTCGTTATTTACCGACGAGATCATCTGTACAGGGTATAGGGCGTACCCCTTTTAAGGGGGGTAGAGCTTCCTTGCTTTTGAGTAGTAAATGAACAATCACAGTGTGTGGTTTGTTGTTTGCTTGGTTTTGTGTAAGATACTTTGTGTATTGCACTTGGTATTAGATATGAGATAGGTATGGTACTTATGTATTGTACTTTGTGACAGACCACATGAGTCTTACGTTGTGTGAATGTGAATATAATCTATGGTATTAAGTTATTATTGTGTTATTAATGTTATATCATACGTGTGAACTTTAGGGACAACGTTCTTTTAAGGGGGGTAGATTGAAATACCTCAAACCTATCTATGGTAATTAGATGTTAAACTAAGATATAATAAGGCTAAAACATGCCTTATAAACTTTAGTAAATAATTTAAACCATAGAAAACACAAGGAAACACCATAAGAACAATTAAAGCAAAAACATGCTCTAAGCTTGGAGTAACTTTGATTAGAACCCAACGATCATTCTTGGACCTTATTAACATGCTAATAGACATTTTAAATCAATTACCAAAGAATACCAAGCTCAAAAACAACTTAAAACACAAATTGTGCTTTAAGGAGCCTTAAAGCACATTTTTGAAAAAATGTCTTAGAAAGAGGTTTTGAGTGGCTAGATGACCATGATTACACCTTAATAAACATGTGTACTACTTAGTATCACATTAGGAAGCCTAAATCAATGATAAACCAAAAATTTCACAAATTTGTGCACTAATTATGAATAGTACACAAATAGTGCTCAAATTAGACTTTAGTCAACTTTCCTTAATTAATTGGTCAACAAAGGACATAAATATCCTAACTAAAGGAGGGGGCAGTTTTTGAAGGTGATGAGCCACCATAACATGCCAGCCAAGTTAGAAAAGAAGAGGGAAATTAAAGTAGAAGACTATTCACCTTTTAAGGAAATATCTCACCTAAGTTCACCTCTCTCCTCTCTTCTCTTCATTCTTTCCTTTCTCCACCATGATCTTCTTCTTATTCATCTCTAAGAAACCATAATTTGCAGCTCCATCCTTTCTCCATCTTCACTTGCTCACCAAATCCATAATATTGCTCCAAATCAAAAACAAAGCTTAGATTATTCTTAGTTGGAGCAAGCCCTTTAATTCAATCATTTCAAAACTTCTGAAGGATCGGGTGGCAAACTCAAACCAACTCAAGGTGTGAGTCTGAGAGTAGGTTTGACTCAATCGATCTTTTTAAGGATAAGAAACACTTTGGCACGTAGAGGGACTCAATCGAACTGGTTAAACTAAGTGTGCGGAAGACTTAAAGAAACTGAAATGAATTAACGTTTGAAAGATAGACAGGCTCTGTGGAACTCAGCAAGATACACAAATAAGCTATTTTATTCTCTGGTCAAAATAAAACAACTTACAAATGCCCACTAAGTAGAAGAGATCTACTTAGCGGTTTTTCACTCACTCACCCAATTCACTTTCTGATCAGCTCAATGGTAAGTGTAGCAAAACTAGGATCTTCATAGGCAGAGTCTATCTAGATGCGCTAACTGATTTGGTACGTGTCCTCTCTTCTCACTTACAATGATAATCTCTCTCTCTCTAATCTCTGGATTATATCTCAATGAAAGCGCAAAGAAAACTAGTTGTTACAATGCTTATTTATACTGGCATTTAGAAACAACAGGTCGAGGGAGTTAGTTCCGAGATTGTCGGAACTAACTTAGTGGGCAACGTCCTCAGGTGGTCTTCTGACTTGGGCCGCGAACTTCGGATGCGACTAGGGTGGTTGCATGACCGTTGGAGCATTGAAATATTCACGAGTTCGTCCCTAAGTTTTCACAACAGCATGGAAGAGTTTGTGATGTTTCCTTAGTTGTGCGGACTCTCTTGTAGTAGCTCGTTCTTTGTGTTTGACCAAGGACGATTGACTCTATCGAGGTGATTGGCTATCTCTGCAACACTTTGATGTCTCAACAGTTTCCCCCTTGTTGCTGATGATAGCAAACCTCCGTGAATCCCGATTGAGTCAATCCTGAAAATGAGCAAAAACACAAAGGACTAGGGGAACCGACCCTGTCGAAGTTCCCCTTAATAACAACATTGGAGTCCAGAGACTCCATTGTGGTTCCCCCTTAACCGTAGAGGGAATCCACGCAAGTAACATAGCAGATAGTAAATAGGCATTTTAACAAGCATAAAAAAGGCATAATATTGGAAGCAATTAAAGCACTAGACCACACAGTCTAGCAGCAAGAATTTGAAAGCAATTCAAAAAACAGCAAAAGAGTCGCCCGTACACCAGACGGGATTCACCACTTCCCTCTTTTGCTTTCATCAGAGGGAAGCCCAGCAGTCACACAGAGTTAGTCAGAATATTCACAAACAAACCAACAAATAGTGTTTAGAACTTAAAACAGCCTAAGACCTAACACCACACACACACACACCATAGCTAAGGTTCGGGGTTGTGGCTAATGGTAGCTTGAATGTGAAGGAGGTTGTCCTATATGGCCGTCACAGCCGTCTCAATCCCAGTGAGTCTGTCCATCATCCGCGAGTGGCTCTGAGTCAGCTCAGCTGCCTGTGTGAGGAGTCGCTCGACCTTCTCCAAGATTTGTAGAAGAGTGTCGTGAGGGACTGCCTCTTGAGAAGTCGAAGGACCCGCCATCGTTGGAGTTGATGGTGGGGGCAGCAACTTGGATTTGTCGATGGAGGTGAGCCGATTCAGATAGCGGAGATTGATGGTGTCGGCCTCCTCGATGGACTCCGGCGTAGATGTCGCCTGGGGTACCTGAAAGATTTTTAAAATGCGGGACAGCCAGAACACCTATCCCAGGGAGTGTTTTGGGGTATCAACAGACTGGGCCAAATGATGGAGAATAATGTGGGCCAGATTGGGAGGGTGACAGTTTATGATGCGGTACATGATGGTGAGGTCCAAACAGTTGACCATTAGATTTCCTTTTTTTCTGGGGATGTTATTTTTTATGACAAGGATGTGTAGGAGTTGGTGGAGTATGGAAAGGTCACCTCTGGGATAGGGGAACCCACTTTTTTCTTGGAAGAGAAAAAGCGGTAGAGTTTGTTTTGTGGGACCCCAGGGATTTCTTGGAAGACTCCCTTTTCATAGAATTTTAGACCAGTATGAGGGACTCCAAGAATCTTAGACAACTTTTCAAGATCGAAAAAGACGGGAGTAGAGTTGACAAAGAACTGTGCGGCACCGTTTCTAATGACAAGATTTAGATAGAAGTCGATAGACTCTTGGGGATACCACTCATTTACCTCACAGAAAATATGTTTCCACCCCTGAACGTCTAGCATTGTGACCAACTCCCCAGATTCGTAGATAGAGCCCAAGAGAAGTCTAGAAACTTACCACTGACAATATTTCGCTCCGCAGCAGGATCACAGAGCATGTAGCGTTGTGTGAAGGGGTCTATCTTTGCGCTTCGACGCTCTGGCTTAGGCAGCTTCTGTATTCTGGTGGAGGTGGCGCCAGTGGATGTGTCGCGGCTGTTGGTGGGCAACTCTTAGACTGAGGATGACTCACTGGAACTGGAGGAGGCTGGTTGGGCCTTGACAGATGATCTTAGGACTCGTTTGGCTGTGGGAAGGGTTATGGTTTGTGCTTTGCATTTTCTAGGTTTTGGTTTCAGAGATGGGGGAGGAGTTGGGGTTGCCAATTTTTCATGAGATTCTTGTTGGGTTGGTGTTGGAGATTTTTTGGGTTGAGCTTGCGGTGGGTCAGTGGCTTGGTTATTGGATGTAGGGTTTGGTTGATGAGGTGGTGGAGATGGTGGTTTGGTCTGGAGTGGGGTGATGTCTTCGATATCCGTTTCAAGAATATCTGTCTTGGCGGCGGATGGGGGGGTTGGTTGTTGGGAAGCGTCATGGGTGGAATGCGGTGGTGTGGCAGAGTGTGTGGGGGATGAGGTGGCCGTGGTTTTTGTGGGAGAGTGAGTAGTGGTGGTGGTGAGTGGGGATGGATTGGGGTATGCCATGGAGTGAAGATACACCTGAAGGCGGAGAGGATCTTGGAAAATTTTGGCCGGGATGTTGATGCGGTTAAAGTTAATGCCCACCATTTGAATTTTGTTTTAGCTCTGGGTGTAAAGGGAATGTGATTCAGAGAGACGGAGTATGGTGATAGATGATATAAAGGCGGGAGTGACTGGCGGAAGTTGTAGAGGTTTCGTGTGTCAGGCGAGAAAAATCAGGGAGCGCGAGAACAGGGGCATAGATTTAGGCAGAGCGGGTGTGGATAGGTGACGTGTATGTAGCGCTAGGTTTATAGAGGCATTTAAGCAAGGAAAAACACAGTTCACAGATTCATGTGCAAACAGAGACAGATTCAGTGAGACATAAGGGCATACCTACTGACAATTGCGGTAGGGG
The DNA here is from genome assembly GCA_023374045.1 of Limonium bicolor. Classification (NCBI taxonomy): domain Eukaryota; kingdom Viridiplantae; phylum Streptophyta; class Magnoliopsida; order Caryophyllales; family Plumbaginaceae; genus Limonium; species Limonium bicolor. Next base: position 219,729,215 of record CM041781.1, read on the forward strand.
CAAGGAGATGCGACCGTCTAGGTAGATGGAGTCAATCTGATTGCTAATCGAAGTGCTTCAAATCGTGCAGTGGATAGGGGTTTAGTGAAGATATCTGCAAGTTAATCTTCTGTGGGCACAAAGTCAAGTTGGATAAGCTTTTTCTCGACACAGCCCTTTAGGAAATGAAAATGGATTTCAATGTGTTTGGTTCTTGAGTGTTAGACTGGGTTTTCGGATATTTTGATTGTGCTTTTGTTGTCACAAAAGATTGGGATCTGTTTTTGGGTAGCATGATAATCTTGGAGTTGTTGTTTCATCCAAAGAAGGGAGCAACAGGCTGCAGCACAGACATACTCTGCCTCCGCTGTAGAGAGTGCGACAGAGTTTTGTTTATTGGAGGACCATGAAGCGAGACAAAGACCCAAGAACTGTGCATTACCTGAAGTACTCTTTCGATCTTTGAGGGAACCAGCCCAATCAGAGTCATTGTAGCCAGATAAAGTAAAAGTAGGAGATCGAGGATACCATAGATAGAGTGTACTTGTACCTTTGAGGTATCGAAAGATACGATTGACTGCTTTGAGGTGAGACTGTTTGGGTGCTGCCTGGAATCGGGCGCAAAGACAGACTACGTGGAGAATATCAGGGCGAGTGGCAGTCAGATACAAGAGGGACCCTATCATTCCTCTATACTCTGTGGCATTGACACCGATTCCATCGTCATTGACATGAAGTTTGGCAGATGTACAACATGGCGTTGACATGCTCTTGACGATTGTGAGATTGTACTTATCGAGGAGTTCCTTGATGTACTTTTGTTGATGGATTTTAATCCCCACTAGTAGAAAAATGATTTTAAATGACGCACTTTAAACCACGGTTAAACAAATAACCGTCGTTTAAACATTATAAACCACGATTCAAGGAAGAACCATCGTTTATGTGGCATGCTTCATCAGATAAATGACGGTTTTATAAATAACCGTCATTTATAATTACACCGCTTAGAGCAAAAAACGACGGTTCCAATACAACCGTCGTATAAAGTGCTTATAAACCACGGTTCTCTATGAACCGTCGTTTTATGTGTTGCGCCAAAACTTTAAAACCACGGTTTTTTTAAAACCGTCGTTTATTGCTCCCGTCCCATAGGCTTTAAAAGACGGTTTCTAAACTAACCGTCGTTTAAAAGTTTTTTTACTGACCCACCCGACACCCCATTTTCTTCTTCCTCCTGGCTTCTCTCTCTCGATCACACGATTTCCCTGCCGTCTTCTCTTGTCGTCGTCGAGCCTCTCCTCCGCCGTCGCCTGAAGCCCTTTCGCCGTCGACCTACTCTGCCGCCCTATGCGAGTCCTAGCTCCCGAATTGAAGCCGCGCACAGCATTTAAAGGCCGCCCTGTGCTCTCCCACGCACCGACGTCTCGGTGTCACGCCTCTGTCGGTCTGAAGCCGCGCCAGAGCACCAGCGCCGCCACAAACCACCTTTTTTCTTTCATTGTCTCGATCTGCTGCTAATCGATGAAGGAGTAGGTTAGGACTATAATGGTGGTAAACAGAGAGTCCAAATTACTGCATACTGCTAGCGTCTGTTTGGTTTCATTGGAAGTCGATGTGGGAAGAGAAGAAACTGGCGCCTTGTAGGATTAACAGAAGAAGAGGATGAAGATTGTGTTGATAATTAATTATTGCTATACATACTGGGTTTAGGGGAGCTTGATCATGAAGAGACACAAAAACTAGACAAAACAGCTTTATAGTAAGTTGGGTACAACCCACCATCTTTTTCTTCGACAAAGAGCCTACAACCCACAAAACAACTGATTAAAACCTGCTAAGAAAACAATGCTAAAGTCTTCTACCCACTTGCCCACGTGGAACCAAAAATTAATGTTGAGGATGACCGACAAAATTTGTATATTATTTGTGACAATTACTTGAAAAGTATTTTACACCATATATATTTTTGTGGTGATACATGTATGCTGGAGTATGTGGCTGTCCAACAGTTGTACCTACACACTTATCTTTGACTGTTGGTGTGCATTACATATTCAGTTTCCGCGTGGGAAAATGATATGTTCATGGTTTTCATATTAGTAGTATATATATCATCAATTATTGTTCTTTTTCTTATGACCAATTTATTTATTAGCTCCGTTAATGTTATAATTTCATAGAATGTATGTACGTACATGTGGCGTATATAATACGTGTATTGTTATTCATCCGCTGAGGCTGAGATGACAGGTTAACACCTTAACACTTGTTACCTCTCAATACGAATCCCTTCCTTGTTAATGCAGGATTAACTTGTAGTTTATTTTCAGGTTTTTTAGTTCGGTTTCTATATTTCTATTTTACCCAGCTTTACTTTGTTCTTGCATTTGTCTTTCATTTGACAATATTTTAATACAATAGTACTTTGAATGTTCTCAAGTTTTTGGAGCTATGTCAAACAAGATTAATAATCTGAACTTCCAATGTTACATTGCCGAGAGATTATTTGATTAAAACAAAAGAGTGCTATTATGCTGCTATTCTGTTTGGTTATGCCAAAAAAAGTGTGGAGTATCTAATTATACGCAAAGGTCATGCCAAAATTTTTCCATAACTTAACGTTATTCTAATTTTATTGCATATGTGTTACTACAGTTGAATAATCCCTCTTCCATCCCATTTTGTGAGTTGATCATCACTGCTCATCAGGTAAGTATATTATAAATGTTTTAACAATTTGGTTTGTCAAAATATATTCATTTGTTTATTTGTTCAATTAGTCATGTTTTTTTAAAATTAAAACCTTATTCTAATTTCATTGAATAGGTGTTACTACACACGGTTGGATTGTCCACTTGCCGCACTAATTGTTGCTGCCCCGTCAACATCTGCCACCGGTTTGCCTAATCAGAACCCACGGTAAAACACTTGCATTTCTGATTATGATTTTATAAACAAAACTTATATGTACATGTACATATATATATATACATTTTATATGCATACTTGTCTGTCTGATAATAATTCGTATGGTTTACTGAGAATTAATGTTGCTGCTACTATGTTTGTTTCTGCCTTAAAAAAATGTGGAGTATCAAAAATACACAGAGGTCATGCCAAATTTTTTCCAGAATATAACCTTATTTTAATTTTATTGAATAGGTGTTTCTACGGTTGAACAATCCCTCTTCCTTCCCATTTGTGACTTGATCATCCCTACCATTAGGTTAGTTTTTTTAAAATGTTTCAATAACATGATTTATTCAAAATATCTTCGTTTGTTTATTTGTTCAATTCATATTTTTTTAAAAATTAAAACCTAATATTCTAATTTCATTGAATAGGTGTGTCACTACACACGGTCGGATTGTCTACTTGTCGCACTATCTGTTGTTGTCAACCTCTGCCACCGGTTTGCCTGATCAGAACCCATGGTAAAACACTTGCATTTTTTATTATAATTTTAGAAACAAATACTAATATATATGTACATATATATAATATTGTCACAAATAAACGTTATACTAAATTCTACTTGTATTATGCAATCATTAGAATATATATTTGGATAGTGTGGTGAAATGTGAGATTAAGTTGAAATGGGGTGGTTGTTTTTGTTCATTGATCATATATATATATATATATATATATATATATACATACATATGCATACTTGTCTGTCTGATAATAATTCGTATGGTTTGCTGAGAATTAATGTTGCTGCTACTGTGTTTCTGCCTTAAAAAAATGTGGAGTGTCTAAAAATACAAAGGTCATGCCAATTTTTTTCCAGAATTTAAGCTGATTCTAATTCCAACGAATTTAACTTTCTTCATAATTTCTTACAGTTTCAATTTTTTCATCTCTTGCAGGTTGCTCTGAGGTAGAAGACAATCGAATTAAGACGAGGAGAGCAAAAATAACCGGTAATAACATTAGCTATGTTCGTTTGTTTAATATGTTCAATTATTCAAGTTTGTATAAAATTAAAACCTTAATATTATTTCATTGAATAGGTGTCATATACTACGTGCAAGAATATCTGTCTACTTGTCTCTTCTCTATCTTGTGCTGTTCGCGCTGACCATCCAGTACTCATCAGGTTGGTATTTAAAATGTTTCAATTTATTTTTGTTTTTCTATTAAAACAATGGAAAATCAATTCAAACATAGAATTACCTGTCTAAGATTTACCTGATAGAGGTATGTCTTAGATTTTCCCTATTGGGACTATCCAATGACCTTTGATCTCACCATCTAGGTTGTGAATGAGTTAATAATATACAGTAGTTCAGTGATAATTTCAGCAGCATTACCCTAGTGTTCTTCTAGTGTACATATATATATGTGAATTGAAACGATTCATATATATATATATCTACACTAGGAGAACTGTAGGGTAATGCTGCCGAAATTATCACTGAACTACTGTATATTATTAACTTGTTCCTAGGTGAGATCGAAGGTGATTGGATAGGTTTAGGCTGTTAAATCTATAAATAAAAAAAGAGGAGATCAATGGAACGAGTTCACGACATTTGGTGTGTGTTGAAAAAGGAGATGGAGCGCTCAGTGATGTACAGTGACAGATTGGACATCAAGTACCTAGAAGGGGTCAATAAATTTTGCAAAGTCCTTGTTGACAATCTTAAACCAAGGGATAAGGGATATATTTGATGTCCTTGTGTCGATTGCAAGAACGACTTCAAATACCGAGGTGTGGACAAGATTAAGGATCATCTGATTCGCAGAGGGTTTACAGAAGATTATGAAGCCATAACAATACTGCATGGTCAACATTCAGTACAAGTGTTTGAATGTTCTAATAACGTCGTTGCAGAACAATCAGAAATGGATGCTTCACACGATTTTAGGGATACTCAAGATGATTCACTAGTTAGTGATTCAGATGATCAGGTGGACCTTAATGCAATGATGGAAGATGATGAACAACATTTTTCCAACAAACCCAAAACATTCGAAAATCTGATGCAAGCATCAAAGGAACCGTTTTACAGTGGATGTGATATGCAAACACAAAACAAATTGAGTGTTGTCCAAAAACTATTCAATTTGAAGGCGAGACATGGATGGAGTGATGTCAGTTTTACAAATCTTTTACAACTGTTGAAGGATGTACTACCAAAGGACAATGTGATACCCACAACAACTTATGAAGCAAAGAAGTTAATGTGTCCGATGGGTATGGAATATAAAAAAATACATGCTTGTCCAAATGGGTGTATGTTGTACTGGAAGTAGAATAAGTTGGATGACCATTGCTCTGAATGTGGGGAATCACGCTATGTAAAAAAGGGCGAGAGAAACCACATAAGCACTAAAGTGGGTTCTCCTGCGAAGGTGTTGTGGTATCTACTGATAATTCCCCGATTCAAACGTTTGTTTGCAGTTCAGAAAGATGTTGAGAACCTCCGATGGCATGCTACCCATAGAAAGGATGATGGTAAATTGAGACATCCAGCCGTTTCACCACAATGGAGAAACATTGACAGAATATACCCTCAATTCGGTACAGACCCAAGGAACTTAAGACTTGGTTTATGCACTGATGGGATGAACCCTTATGGCACTTTGAGCAGTATACACAGTACTAGGCCTGTTTTATTGACAATATACAATCTGCCGCCATGGTTGTGTATGAAACCCAGACATATTCTCCTCTCTCTGTTGATATCGGGTCCAAAACAACCGAGAAACAAAATTGATGTGTTTTTGCAACCACTTATTGACGATTTACAATTGTTGTGGAATGAAGGTGCGACAGTGTATGATTCATACGGTATGGAAAACTTCACGCTCCGGGCTATGTTGTTTTGTACAATCAATGATTTACCAGCATACGACAACCTCTTGGCATACACAATTAAAGGAGCTCTAGCGTGCCCTATATGTGGAGATAGAACTTGCAGTATATGGTTAAAACACAGTGGGAAAAATCTGTACATGGGCCATCGGAAATTCCTCCCGAAAGGTCACAAATACCGTAAGATGACAAAAGAGTTTGATGGAAAAACGGATCATGCAGTCGCACGACCACCACTATCTGCTGCTGAGACTTACAATCAGTTGAAGAATGTTGTGAACAACTTCGGTCCACCAATTAAAGTCACTGAAAAGAGCATCTGGAAGAAAAAATCAATATTTTGGGAACTTGAATATTGGCAACATTTAGAGGTGAGACATTGCATTGATGCTATGCACGTGGAGAAAAACATTGGTGAAAGTGTAACTGCGACACTACTAAACGTGAAAGGAAAGATAAAAGACCATTTGAAGGGTAGAAAAGATCTAGTTGAATTGGGTATACGAGAAGAACTCGTGCCACAACAAAGAGGGAAAAGAACATTCTTGCCTCCCGCTTGTCATACATTATCCAAAGAAGAGAAAATAAGTTTTTGTAGTTTCTTCGTCATATTAAAGTGCCATCTGGTTACTCATCGAACATATCAAGTTTGGTATCAATGTCTGATCTTAAATTGGTAAGGATGAAGTCTCACGACTATCATGTGCTGATGCAGCACTTACTTCCGGTTGCAATCCGTGGGATCCTTCCAGCTGATGTCAGGAAAACTATTACAAATTTATGTGTTTTCTTCAAAGGAATTTCGTGTAAAGTGCTTGATGTGGAGACGCTGGATAAACTACAGAATGACCTTGTGATCACCATGTGTTAGTTGGAAATGTATTTTCCACCTTCGTTTTTTGATATTATGGTGCATCTACTTGTTCATCTTGTTCGAGAGATCAAACATTGTGGTCCGTTATACCTTCAATACATGTATCCGTTTGAGAGATATATAGGTATACTGAAAAAGAAAATGAAAAACCATCGGCGTCCAGAGGGAAGCATAATTGAAGGGACAGTAACAGAGGAGGTAGTTGACTTCTGCACTGAAATACCCCAAACTTAGATATGGTGTTTAAATGATAAACTAAGATATAAGGAGGCTAAATAATGCCTTAGAAACATTAAGAAACATTTCTAATCAAAGAAAATATAAGGAAACACCAAAAGAGCAGTTTTAGCAGAAACGTGCTCTAAGCTTGGAGAGACTTGGGAGAGTACCCAAATATTGTTCTAAGACCTTAGTAATATCCTAATGGTCATTTTAGATAAATTACCAAAGAAAACGAAGCTTGAAAACTAGTTAAAACACAAAATGTGCTTTAAGGAGTTTTAAAGCACGTTTTTGAAAAATTGTCTTGTAAATGAGTTTTGAATGGCTAAATGTCCATCATTACTCTTTAATTAACATGTGTACTATATAGTATCACATTTGGAAGTCTATATCAATGGGAAATCAAAAATTTCACAACAATGTGCCTTGTTTTGCGAATAGTGAATTAATTAAGCTAGTTTATAACATAAGTCTATATAAGTGAGACATTTGGTCAACAAAGACTTAATTACCCTCATTATTAAAAGGGGGCCGGTTTCTTATGAGGTGAGTCACCACCTTCATGAGTTATTAAGCAATTAAGAAAGCAAATAAGACTTATAAAGCAAAAAGTACTATTTACCTTTTTACATAAATATCACATTTTACTTACCTCTCTCCTCATCTCCTCATTTCTTCTTGTTTCCCACGGTTTCTTCAAGCTCTCTCCCTTCTCCATTAACATGAAGAACAACTCCATGCTAGCTCCATCTAGCTTTGCCCACATCTTTCTCATTTTAGCTCCAAATCCAAAACAAAATACATATTCTTCTTAGTTAGCTCAAGCTCCTCCTTTCTATCTTTTCAAAACTTCAAGAGCTTCATTTTGGTGCCAAGTCCAACCACCATTGGAGGAGGAAATTCAAGTTTGGAGTCTTCATTGGCTTCTCCATTCTCTTAAGGTAAAGAAAGTGTAAGAAAATCTAGGTTTCCACCATTTTCTTCACATGTCCGAAAATTGGTACTCATGGGACTCCATTTGAATGCCTTTTCTAGCTTGTTTCTACTCTTCAAAGGAGAGAGGAGGTCCTTCTTGCTTCATATCCAAGTTTGTCTTGAGAAACCAAGGTAAAACAATCACCTTAATACCTTAAAGCATATTTTTAACCTAGGGTTTGTTCCTTAGGGTTAATGTGTTATCTAGTACTCATTGGAGTCATTGGATATTGGTTAGAACATTGGCAAGGAGATACACATTGGTGACCGAGATTGAACAAAGAAAAACCTAAGGAAGAAAGCTTTTTAAGCTTGTAAAAGAACAAGGTAAATTACTTACCTTAAGGTGTTTTATTGTTTAAGGGAATGGGATTTAGATATGTGATGAGTTTAGTGTAGAGTTTATATTGGGAAGGTGTTATAAAACCTAGGAGAAACAATGACTATGTTTGTGAACTTGTGACTAAAGAGCAAATGAGAAGAAGAGATAGTTAAAACAATGTGGAGATGAATTACAAGAAGCATTTTATTTCAATGGGAGCCTTGTTGTGTGTACTCGCAGATTGAAGGCAAATATATGTGGAAATTCAGTGGTTAAGATTATTGTCATTTAAGGGCCTAAGTGCCAAGCATTTTAAGTTTAAGCACTATATGATGATGGTGAAGTTTTAGTGTAAATTGTGTGTTAAGGTGTTGTGATGAGAATTTGGTGATGTTGGTTGTTTGATGGAGAAAAACCATGTGTTAGGATGTGCTATGTACTAGGGAACCCATGGCAAAATTTAAAGGAGAACTTAAGTATTTAAGATATCCTAAGGGGATTTAATGACTAAGGAAGTACTAGGATGTTCTAGAGGTTGTCTTGATGAAAGAGGGTGAGAATAAGGTGTTCTAATGACTTATAATGACTTAGGTATCACCATGAAGGATTTAGGAAACAAGAGAATGTATTTGAGTATTTAGGACTTAGGCAAATGTTGGTGTACAACTAGGAAGGAAATAATGTGTTGATGGATGGAAGTTTAAACTTGTGAAGGATCCTTAAGTAAATGCATAAAAGAGTTTTAGGTGGTGAAAGATGCTTGGGAGATGATGTTATAGTGGTTAGGAAAACATTTGGCATAGTGGTTACATTAGGTATGAACCACCACCTAGAAGCCTAGAGGAAAACATTACAAGTGTTAGCATTATTACAAGGAAAATGCATAATGACTAAGGTGGATCTTGGTGAATGATTAATGTGTTTAAAGGAGGGCTTGAGGTGTATTTGAGGTGCCCAAATGAGGTTATAACATATTAGGATATATGAGGAGAAGTTTGGAGTTGAATGGGAATTTGGAAACAAGGTTCTGGAGCCGACCGACCTTAGGGACCGTACTTGCAAGGTCGGTCGGGCTCAGTTTACACTACCGGAAAATGTTTCTGGAACCGATCGAACTTGGGGACCGGACTTACAAGTTCGGTCGGGCTTGTATTTTGTGAAGGAGTTAAGTCACTGGAATCGACCGAACATAGGACCGACTTGGCAAGTTCGGTCGAGCTTAAATTTCCCACGGGGGAAACTCTCGGGAATGGACCGACCTTGGGACCGGACTTGCAAGGTCGGTCGGGGTAGAATTTTCAAATGGTGAAGTGTTCTGGAATGGACCGACCTTAGGTAAGGTCGGTCGGAAGTTCGGTCGAGCCTAAAAATTAAAAAAAAAAGAAAATTTTGAATTCTAAGAATGGAAATGGGTAATAAGGTATGCCTTTGGTGGGCTGGTAATGATTAGGACCCTAAGAACTTAAGAAATTAAGTTAAGATTAAGTATAAGTTTTAATGTTTAAAGTTAAGTTTGGGAGCTAAGTGGCAAAGACTCGAGAGGTTATTGAATGGGAATCCTTAGGGACTAAGTGAGTTAAGTAAGGTGCAAATAACTAATGACCTAAAAATAAATGAATGTTTTAGGTTTGTGAATTGGGACCCCGAAGAAGACTAATCAAACAACGATCGACGGTGAACGGTACAATCCTTCTTGTGACCTGCTTGCTAACGAGGTGTCCCTCGGCTTGTGTGCTATCTGTTTCATTGCTATGACTAAAACAAGATAAAGCATGCAACCGGTTATATTGTTCTCGTTGTGTTTGTGTTATCTTTACACTAACCCGCGAGACTTGAGATTGCTACTAACCAAGTTTAGTACTTACTGAGTTAAGAATAAGAGTTAAGTTTGGTGGTTGTTGGCTAATGCCCGTTAAGGCTTAGCTAGCACATGATGATTAAGATTTCTACTAACTGGAACTTGAGTGAGGAAACCCGGGACCGATCTCCGGTCATGCATGCTAAGGAAAAAGGGGGACGGTATCTGAATCAGATCCGCCCTCCGCTTAAGGACTTGTCTTCGGACTTGTAGCCTAGGGCCAGTTGCCGGCTCAGCTATGCTGGACTCCCGTCCACAGTAGGTGGCATTAAGATGGTGCGGTGGGATCACCTAAATCCCAGGTTCGAATTAAGCTACAACCAATCCCTTCCAGGAAAGGTTTGTATACTGAGGTTAAGATTAAGATTAAGATTAAGGTAAGGTAAGGAAATGAGATTAAGGAAATGAGGACTAAGGAGGGGGTTACTAACCCACTTGATAAGGGAACGCTTGAGTCGTTCATTGTTTGTGAACTATATATGTTCATCTGTGGTTATTGTTATTGCACTTCATATTATGCTTGTGTATGTAATCAATTTCCATGCTATCGACAATTAGTCGTCGTAGCCCCGTTAGCTTGGGGGCCATGAGAGGGTGTACCAGCATTCGTGTGACCCCTCGGGGGCTTATTTTTACACTTGTAGGTAAGAGACCCATGAGGACGCACTACGAGAGTAGGAGCGGTTAGACTTAGGGTGGGATGTTTATTTTGAGTTCGGGTTGCGCCTGTGCACCCGACTGTTTATATTTAAACTGAAGTAAGGTTGCGATCATGTGTAAGATATTTGTACTCGGTTGGTTGTGGTATTGTGGATGGTGATGTTTGAGTTGGATAAGTATTTTGGATAAGTATTGTAAACGTTTAGGCCGGTATATTCTAACGATCAGACCGTGGCAAGGTCCAGGTGTTGTTTATAATTTCCGCTGCGACGTATTCGATTAAGTGATCAGTTTTGTGATAACGACGATTGGCTTTGGATGGGGTGTTACATCACTCACTACTTACACGGTGTTGATGTTATTGGATTACCAAAAGCAAGACATGATGGCAGGCTTAAAGGGGTTGGTACCTGTGGAAAAAAATTATGCAGAGTTTATATTGATACATTGAACAAGGCACATCTGGTTGTGTTGAATCATTTTGAAGGTGTTGAACCGTATTTCGATGCACACCTAGCCTACCTCAAAACAAAACACCCAACGATGAGTAATGCCAAATTTAAAAGGAGCAGAATGCAACATTTGTTAAGTGGATCAGACAGAAGGTGCTGAATGAAGATCCAAGAAACATGGATGAAATGACCCAGTTGTTACTCGGTCCAAATCTCGATGTGTTGTCTTATGAAGGCTATGATGTAAATGGATTTTCTTTTTACACTGAACGTCAAGATTGTAAATCGACAAACCAGAACAGTGGTGTGCATCTTATCGCTTCACAAGACATTTTCACAGGAACAAGTCGCAATACACTGAAGAACGAATATTATGGTGTTATTGAGGATATCTGGGTCTTGAATTACACTAGTTATGAAACTTGCGTATTTCGTTGCAAATGGGTGGACAACAAACAGGGATATCGTGAGGAGGATCATGGCATGAAGCTAGTTGATTTAACGACAGCGGCTCCTACTGATGAACCCTTTATTGTTGCATCAAAGGCAAAACAAGTATTCTACTGTCGTGATCAGTGTAATCCAGATGGTCTATTGTAATGCAGAGTAAAAGATCGATAGTTGGGATTGATAATATTGTTGATGAGGATGAATACGACTGTGAAGATGAAACAGATGTACCTATTCGGTTGCCGATGGAGGTAGATAATGTAACTAATTTTGAATATCGAAGGTCCGACCACAATGAAGGATTGTGGATTGAACGATGATATTTTGTAAGTCTGATTGACAATATATTATATATATTTCATTTTTGTCATGTTTCAACATTTGATTCAGTAGATGTTGTATTAACCTTGTTAATTATTGATTATTTTTCAGATTATGGATCCTGACGATAGAGTCGAAGAGGACTTACTGTTGGGGTTGGATGATATTGACGATGACGTCCCTACTGAAGAACCACCAGCTGCATCTACTTTGCAAAATCCTCGGAAGGGACGTGGACCGACCCGTGGGTTGAAGGTGAAGAAGGATTCTCCCATCGATTTGGTCTGGGACAAGTACCTCCGACATTCTGGTGGGTCGAAGCAGCAGTTTGCTTCTTACTTGGGATTGATGGTAAAATCCCATTGCTCGATTAATAAGGATTGGAAGGATCAAGAAAAGGCAGACAAAGAAATCATGTGGCAGATGGTGAAGAAGCGGTACAAAGTCGGATGAAATTCGGACGAAGATTGAATCACTTCTAGCGACATCGCTACAACAGTTCAAGCATCGGTTGGTAGATGGTTGGATTACCAGAGCGGGCTCCAAGAGGTCACCGCCGTGGGTAGTGTATGATGGTATGATCACGGAGGAGGACTGGAAGATATTCTACGACTATCGCCAGACTGAAGAGTTTAAGGTATTTTACAATTATTTTTTCTTAATAATTTAAGGAATAAATTTAACAAATATTTTTATTGTTATGCATAACTTACAAATATACAAATTTTGTAACAGTTACGTCAAGAACAAGCGAGACGTAACCGGGCGAAGAATATATATAAGCACTTCATGGGGCGAGCTGGATATACGGGGCGCTTGGAGCAGTGGAAGAGCGAGGGCCTACTGACGAAAACTAATGAAGACGACACTCAGTCAGTTATTGATAATGTTGACGATGCAAGTAGGGTGCAGACATTTATGCTGGGTAGCATGAAGAAAAATGAGGAGGGAGTATATGTGTTCCCGCAGAGCGAGACTGCTGAGTTGGCTTCAAAGATTGTAAGTATATATTTTTAAAAGTTGTTGTTTACTAATTAGTAAGTTCATTTCTAATGTTTTTGTAATTTAAATAGTCTGGATCTACTGAGCGATGGGAGATGGTTCCGGTCCCTCGTCTCAGGATGATCCACTGAATAAGGCCCTTGGGCAAAAGGATCATAGGGCGAGTGCGGGGGCGAGGAGGGGAAGTTCGCCAAAAAGATGTGTTTCCATCATCTCGATCGAGAGTATCACAGGCTGAAATGATAGAGAGAATGGTGGATGCACGGGTGTAGGAGCAGGAGCGACATCACGCTGAGGAGCGTCAAGCCTACGAGGAGCGCCTGCGAAGACTTGAGGCTTTAGTATTGGGCTAGGTGCATACTCCTACACCGACACCTACTCCTACACCGGTGTCTGCTCCTACCGCGACGGCGGATACATCGACAGTGGCCGCGTCTCCTACACCGGCACCTACTGCTAGACCGACGTCTGCTTCGGATCCTACCATGACGGCGGATACTATGATGGTCGATGATCCTACACCGACGTCTGCTCCTACCACGACGGCGGATACTCCGATGGTGGATCATCCTGCACCTTCTTCTTCTACTAGAGACACATTTCCTTATCAAAACCTTCGGTTTGTTCTTTTTTCGTCCTAGTTATTTTAACATTACTTTTAAAACAATATAATTTTATTACCTTGCTTACTGTTGTGAGTTGATGTAGGTGGCTAAATCATGCCATCTGTTTCAAGTGTTGGATGGTGAGACTGTGCATGTTGCATACGGTCGGGTTTTAGCGACCGGACCGAACAGTATAGTACATTTCAAGCTCATCCCACCTCTTCACGCTCGTGTGATGGTAGAGACATTGTGCGAGGCCATGAGGATCTCCGCTTCCGTTGGAGTGGAATCAGTGGAGTAAAATAGGTCAAGCACAATCTTCAGTTGTTCCATGGCCATATTCTCTCATTGATGTCAGTGACAAGGTAAACTATTTACATGCTTACTGTTTAGTTTTTAACTTGACTGTTGACTGATATGTTTATTATTTAAATTTTGTATACTATTAGATTGATAAGGAATTAAGACCGGTTAAGAAGAGGAAAGTGGATAAGGGGAAGGAAGTTGTGAAATCAAATGAGGAGAGTCAGAGTGTGAGAAAGGAAGTGGTGAAACCTTTCGATATGACTCCTAGGAGATCCCATTCTGACACCCAAGTATCTGAAGAAGTTGACAGTCAAACAAAAAATGTTGTATGACTTTTTCATGACGAAGCCGCAGTCTGTCACCAACTTCAACATGAAAGTGTCTAAGCATGTTTTCCACTCCCCTGAGCCTAGAGATCTGATGATTACTGTGAGCGATCTAAGAGAATTTTTGATGGGAGACCTGCTTAACATCTCTGTGATTCAGGCCTATTGTGTGTAAGTATCTTTTAAATTATTAAATTATCTTTCATGTTTTTAAGCTATTTAACATATCTTATGAAAAAATGTTGTTTAGGTGTTTGACTAGTAAACTCTAGCGAGCAAGAGATTATTTGACATCTCTTTCTTGTGTCCGCAATTGATGTCAGCAAGTCAGGCCGCATTGGATGACCAAGGATGTGCACAGCACGTGAGGCAGGGATTTTGTACTACGATGCGAAGAAGAAGCAAATATTTGCTGATCCAATATCATCAGATGTAAGTACACAATAACTGGAATTTTTTGTTTCCTAATTACATTATGTGATAAATTAAAAATATTGTTCTACAAAACATTCTTTGTTTTACCTGTGGTAGCAATCATTGGATGTTGTTGGTGTTGTGTGTCGACACCTCATACGTGTTGATACTAGACCAGTTGGGCGCTGATGACCTTCAAGAGATCGCTGTAAAGAAATATTTGAAGGAGTGAGTATTTAAAATTTTAATGCGTTTTGTATTTATTTTAAGCTTGTCCTGGATTATTGGCAATAAATGGCTTCATTTTAAAATTTATGCAGGGGCCATAAGCTTGGTTTATGTGATGAGAAGAAACCATTCTCCATCTTGAACTTCCAATACACACGTGTAAGTAATCATTTAATTTATGCATGCATTTTTGTATTAAAGTTAAACGTTTAAATTTCTTGATCTGTCTAAAGTTGGTAATCCATGGATGGTGTGATGACAGTGTCCTAAACAGCCTGATTCACGGAGCTTTGGCTATTACGTGATGTGGTACATGTACGAGATTGTACAAAATATTGACACGCTTGACAATGATGACAAGGTAACCCATTAATCAAAGTTGTAGTTAAAGTTATTGCATTTTAAATAAAATTGTGTGTACTAATGATGGTCCATTTCTTTTTATGGATAGATCATTTCTTTTTTCATAAATGCGGGGGTCACGTATTCCAAAGTGAATCTGGACTTTGTAAGAGATCATTTATCGCAGTTTTGGTGTAAAAATTACTTGAGCGTTTCTTAGATCTTATCCCTAGCTTAGTTAGACTTACACTTTTGTTTGTGCTGAAGCAACGTAGACTCTCAAAGTTTGTAAAGTTCAACTCACTCTTATTTTTGAAAGTTTTGTTTGCAATTCATTTTAAATGTTGCAATTCCAATTGGCAACTTGGTTTATGGTCATGTAGTGTGGTTGGTTATCAAAGGGCAATTCCAGTTGGATGCCCTGTACAGTTTGTATATGCGATTGTAAATTGGCTTGTGTTGGAAAACATATGTGGTAGAGGCTAAAAAAACTAAAAAACCTTAAAAAAAAAGAAAAAAAACCACGGTTCACTTAAAACCGTGGTTTAAAACTCAATGGAACGACGTTATAAACCACGGTTTAGTAGAAAACCATCGTATAATGTACATTTTATACCACGGTTTATGTCCAAAACCATCGTATAAAAACATTATATACCACGGTTTCTGTCCCAACCGTTGTATAAAATCGTCTAATTCCCACGACCACAATGGGCTTTAAACGACGATTTTAACGGAACCGTGGTTTATAATCCGTCTTTTAAACGACGGTTTCGAACCGTGGTTTATTGCCATTTTCCGATATACCACGCGAGTATAAACCACGGTTTCTAACCGTGGTATATAGGCAAAATAACCGTGGTTAAAAACATTTTCTGCACTAGTGCCCGTCCTTTTCGTGTTGAACTTGTAGTCCTAAAAGAACTTTAGCTCACCTAACTCATTCATGAAAAATTCTTGCTTCATAAGGTTAACAAAATGATCACAAAGGGTGTCACACGTAGAACCATAAATAATATCATCAACATAAATCTGTACTAAAAGTAAGTCATGCGATGAATGAAGAATGAATAGTGTTTTATCTACGTTACCCCTAGAGAAGCCATTTTGCAAGAGATATGCAGAGAGTCTTTCATACCAAGCTCGCGGAGCCTGTTTCAGTCTGTAAAGGGCCTTACACAGCTTGTAGACATAGTCGGGATGGACGGAGTCTGTGAACCCGGGAGGTTGCTCGACATAGACTTCTTTATCAATATAGCCAAGGAGAAAGGCCGTCTTGACGTCCATTTGATATAATGTGAAACCTTTGAATGCAGCAAACACAATTAACATGCGAATTGCTTCAAGACGAGCTACAGGTGCAAAGGTTTCATCATAATCAATCCCTTCCTCTTGATTGTAGCCCTGAACAACCAACCAAGCTTTATTCCTGAAAACTTGTCCTGCATCATCAAGTTTATTATGAAAGACCCAACGAGTACCAATTGTTTGTTGACGTGTGGGTCGAGGAACTTACTCCCAGATAACATGTCTTTGTAGGGAATTTAGTTCCTCCTACATAGTAATGACCCAATCACTATCAAAAAGTGCCTCTTTGATATTTCACGGTTCGGTGCTTGAGAGGAAGGCACCAAAGGCACATAGGTTTTACATAGCTTGAAAGCGTGTTTGAACACCTGAGTTTGGGTTGGATATTATGTTTTCAGGAGGTGAGCTTATTTTTGTTGGAACTCGTGTGAAGCAAGAGAAGGGTGTGTCTTTTGTCAGAGTTATCAAAGTTCAAGTTTTACGGCAAGTGGTTTTCAAGTTTTGTCAGTTAGTGGAGTCAGGTGTATTGTTTTTCTTTCCTAGGAGTCATCATGTGTATGGATTGGGAATCTTGGTATCTACCTATGGGGACAAGCGATGAAGTGTGGATTAGTTAGGAAATCGTCTGGTGCAAGTCAAGTTATCAGAAAGAGCCAACGTTGTGACCTCTCGACCTGACATGGGGACTCTCTTCTAACATTAGTTCTCCGATTAATAACACGATAAGCTTTGCTTTTAGAAGAGTAGCCAAGAAATTACCTTCATCACTTTTATAGAGAGTCTACCCAATGTTTCCTTACCGTTATTGATATAGCATATACACCCAAACGCCTGATATGATTGAGATTGGGTTTGCGTTGACGGAGGATGTTTGTAGGTGTCTTATGAAGAAATGGTGGATCAAGGCGCGATTTAGCAGCATACAATGTTGTATTTAGCCTCTGCCCAGTATGATGGGTTAGTTACATCAATAAGCATGGTACTCGCCATTTCAACCAAGGTTCTATTTTTCGTTCAACGACCCCATTCTGTTCTGGGGCTGCGAGAGAACTTGTGATCACTCCGTTATCCCTGGTAAAACTCATCAACGACTTGTTGCAAAATTTAGTGCCCTGAAGATGGTGAGATCCTGTTGAGTGAGTCAGAGGCATTTAGATCATTCTGAAGAGAGCAACATTTATCGGTGAAGATGGTGAGATCCTGTTGAGTGAGTCAATCAGAGTGAAAGACTCTTTGTGGTCGCTTTGGCTGGATTGACTAAGACTTATGGTGTCATTGAGTTCGTTTTGAAGGGAATCAACATGACACTGTGATTCTTGTAGATCTAGTCTAAGAGAGCAAGAGATAGTCTTGTGTTCCTCAGCTTCGTCTCTTAAAGCATACATGAGACCCTTTGAGATTTCGAGTTCCTCAGTTAACTCGAAAATTTTGCTGGTGAGACTTGCTTTGAGGGAGTTAGTCTTAGAGACAATTTTAGCAATTAAGGTAAAAAAACCCATAGGAGTGTTATACCCAAACTTTCAACCCCC